>JAUCRC010000018.1:1377500-1912939 GCA_032399595.1 Tetragonula carbonaria | reverse complement strand
CCATTCAACATTCATCGAACATCATACATCATACATCATACATCATACATCATACATTATACATCGTATATCATACATCATAATCGTACATCATACATCGTACATCATATATCATAATCGTACATCATACATCAAACATCGTACATCATACATCATAATCGTACATCATACATCACACATCATACTTCATTCATCGAACAGCATGCATCATACGTCTTACATCATACGTCATTATACACCATCATACATCATAAAACATCATACATCATACATTATACTTCATATATCATACATCATCATACACCATACATTATACATCATGCATCATACATCATACATCATACATCATACATCATACAACATACATCATACGTCATACATCATACATCATACATAATACATCATATATCGTACATCATACATCATACATCGTACATCGTATATCATGCGTCGTACATCATTCATCATACATCATACATAATACATCATACATCATACATCATACATCATACATCATACATCATACATCATATATCGTACATCATACATCATACATCGTACATCGTATATCATGTGTCGTACATCATACATCATACACCATACATCATACATCATACATCATCCATCATACATCATAAATCATACATCATACATCATACATCATACATCATACATCATACATCATACATCATACATCATACATCATACATCATACATAATACATCATACATAATACCTCATGCATCATACATCATACATCATACATCATACATCATATATCGTACATCATACATCGTACATCGTACATCGTATATCATGCGTCGTACATCATACATCATACATCATTCATCATACATAGTACATAATGCATCATACATCATACATCGTACATCATACATCATACATCGTACATCATACATCATACATCATACATCATACATCATGCATCACACATCATGCATCACACATCATACATCACACATCATACATCATACATCATACATCATACATCATACATCATACATCATACATCATACATCATACATCATACATCATACATCATCCATCATACATCATAAATCAAACATCATACATCATACATCATACATCATACATCATACATCATATATCGTACATCATACATCATACATCGTACATCGTATGTCATACATCATACATCATACATCATGCATCATACATCATAGATCGTACATCACACATCATACATCGTACATCGTATATCATGCGTCGTACATCATACATCATACATCATACATCATACATCATACATCATACATCATACATCATACATCATACATCATACATCATACATCACACATCATCATCAACATCATCATCACACATCATACATTATACATCATACATCATACATCATACATCATACATCATAAATCATACATCATACATCATACATCATACATCATACATCATACATCATACATCATACATCATACATCATACATCATACATCATACATCATACATCATACATCATACATCATACATCATACATCATACATCATACATCATACATCATACATAATACATCATACATAATACCTCATACATCATACATCATACATCATACATCATACATCATACATCATACATCATACATCATACATCATACATCATACATCATACATCATACATAGTATCGTTCATCATACATCGGACATCATGCATCGTTCATCATATATCGTCCATCACACATCGTTCACCATACATGGTTCATCATACATCATACATCATACACATACATCATACATCATACATCATACATCATACATCATACATCATACATCATACATCATACATCATACATCATACATCATACATCATACATCATACATCATACATCATACATCATACATCATACATCATACATCATACATCATACATCATACATCATACATCATACATCATACATCATACATCATACATCATACATCATACATCATACATCATACATCATACATCATACATCATACATCATACATCATATCATCATACATCATACATCATACATCATACATCATACATCATACATCATACATCATACATCATACATCATACATCATACATCATACATCATACATCATACATCATACATCATACATCATACATCATACATCATACATCATACATCATACATCATACATCATACATCATACATCATACATCATACATCATACATCATACATCATACATCATACATCATACATCATACATCATACATCATACATCATACATCATACATCATACATCATACATCATACATCATACATCATACATCATACATCATACATCATACATCATACATCATACATCGTACATCATCATACATCGTCATATATCATACATCATACATCATACATCATACATCATACATCATACATCATACATCATACATCATACATCATACATCATACATCATACATCATACATCATACATCATACATCATACATCATACATCATACATCATACATCATACATCATACATCATACATCATACATCATACATCATACATCATACACCATACATCATACATCATACATCATACATCATACATCATACATCATACATCATACATCATACATCATACATCATACATCATACATCATACATCATACATCATACATCATACATCATACATCATACATCATACATCATACATCATACATACTTCATACATCATACATCATACATCTTACCTAATACTTCATACATCATACATCATACATCATACATCATACATCATACATCATACATCATACATCATACATCATACATCGTACAACGTACATCATACATCATACATCATACATCATACATCATACATCATACATCATACATCATACATCATACATCATACATCATACATCATACATCATACATCATACATCATACATCATACATCATACATCATACATCATACATCATACATCATACATCGTACATCATACATCATACATCATACATCATACATCATACATCATACATCATACATCATACATCATACATCATACATCATACATCATACATCATACATCGTACATCATACATCATACATCATACATCATACATCATACATCATACATCATACATCATACATCATACATCATACATCATACATCATACATCATACATCATACATCATACATCATACATCATACATCATACATCATACATCATACATCATACATCATACATCATACATCATACATCATACATCATACATCATACATCATACATCATACATCATACATCATACATCATACATCATACATCAATGGAAAATAACAGGTGAATCGTGAAATGATTGGCGCCGCGTTGCGATACGTTGCTCTATTGCTTGGGGATCGGTCTATAGTCGAGTTACCGGGAAGAACGTGATCGAAACTTTCGCCACGAATGCGCACTTTCAACCGGTTGCACAGCTTGCTTTTCGCAGGAAGCGGTGCGCGTGCTCGCGTAACAAGCGTCGACTACGAAAAGAGGGTGATATTAATTTTTGTCAGAAGTCTGCCTTTGCCCCGGCGTTTCGACGTTCTGCTCTTTTGTCGTTGTTCGTTCATTAAACGGGCCGGGCGGAAGGACCGGGGCATTTTTAATTTACGTTTACGCGCTAGGAGAGAAGAGGAAATCGACAAACGATGCGCTTTGTGACGCCGCGCAACAGCAGGCTGACCCCCCTTGTCCCTCTTCCCTGTGTTTGCGCTGCCTTAGTAATGTCTCGACGCGGTCACGCTTCGAATTCCGCTGCAAACAAGAGCAAAAAGGAAAAAAAACAATCACACTGTACGTGTGTGTGTGTGTGTGTGTTTTCTCCTGGATTGCTCCACTTAACCGCACGTAATCGTCTCCGTTCCCTGTTAATTGCGCTACGTCGCGAATATTTCCAGATGAATGAAACCCTATTATCATTAGAGATTTAAATATTGCTGCAAGCTTTCACGCCCGCGTTGGGTTCGACTGACGCAACAGATGAAGAAAGTATCCTGGTTCGCGTGATTCTAACACATTTTCGATGGACTGTTATTCCACAGAAACAGCTAAACTGATAGGCGGTGAAACCAGCGAGGGAAATATTGTGCCTTTGAAACGGTGAACGTAGAATATTTGCTTCCCTTTGTTACAAATAATCGCCTCCCGATTAATTCTATCCACAGCTTCAACTCATATTACTTGTCCCTCACCTTACGTGGACTTATTCTACTTAGGAAAATTTGACCACATACGGAGTCATTCTACTGCCAAATGTCTGACTACGTAGAAACTCGTTCTACTTAAGAATTTCTGACTGCGTGTGGATTTATTTTACTTAACGATGCCTGGCCACGGACGGACTCCTTTTACTTAAAAATGCTTATATGACCAAATACAGAGTCATTCTACTTAAGGATGTCTGACATCACGCGGGCTTATTCTACTTTGAAACAATACATTATTAACTTAACATACGAATTAAATGAAATTCGATATAACCAGAAAATGATATATATTTTTCATTTTTTAACATTTGTGTAAACTTGACAAAGATGACTTTTATACTCTTATATTTGTACTGAGAAATGCCATGAAGGCAATACTTGTAAAGAAAATTAATAAAAAATGATGAAAGAACAAATTAATAATTCAGAGTTCTTAGGACCTGTCTCTCAGACGTCATTATATGTTAAGGAGTTAATTTGTTTAAATATGCCTGAGTTAAATAATCAAATTAAGATTGACAATTTGTGAAGAACGTTTAAGGTAAAAAATTAAATCGTACTTAGTATAGGACCGTATACGAAAGATTGATAATCAACAGAAATTTTGGTCCCTGACGACCAAGTTATTAAGAATATAGCTTCTTCGTAATTGTTTCAAGAACCGAAATCGGTATAATTGTTTATAAACCTTTCTGATCGACTAATGAGGGAAACGTGCCAAGAGAATTGAAAAGAATATCGAGAAACGTTAAAAGAAAAAAAGAAAAAAAAAAAGGAAAATGTTTGACAAAACGACGTGAAAAGAAAAAACGGAGTGAAACGAACGTACGAAACGTATAAAACGCTCGTTATTTCGCGGAATAAGGTTTCGGGGAGGAATTCTTTTGATATCGGACCGTGCGCCGAAAGCATTATTAAGACATGACGTCATCTCGAAACGATTCATCGACATTCGCCTCGGCGTTAGGCAGCTCTTTTTTGAGAAGAAGAAAAAAAGAAAAAAAAAAGCGGCTTGCCGGGTATGGCATCCTGTCACGGAGACGCGCGCGATTGTTCGAAATCTGGCTGTTCTTGCGCCCGAGAAACAAAAGCCCCGCGAAACTCGTTAGGCTTTGCCATTTAAATTTTTATCGCTCGCATTTCACGCCTTCATTAAGTAACCGGGTGAAAGGCGAACTCGCTTATCCCTGACACGTCTCCTCGTTCATCGTTTTCTTCGCCAGCTGGTTTGCTGGGTGTCAGTAGGTCAGGCCTGTTTTTTACATCGCGCGTTCCTCGCGAAGTTAAGAAAAGGTATCTTTGTCGGGCGAACCGAAACCGGTTTCTTTGTTCCTTTTTCTTTTTTTTTCTCTCTCCACGGTCGGAGCTTTCGTCCTGTTTAATAATCTCGGTTACGAATTTTGGTAAAGAGAATGAGTTCAAGTGTTCGTTTAACTATATTTAGTCGACTGGTAGGAATTATTTATGTTGCAAGTTATTGTGTTGTTCGTAGAAAAAGCTCGATTTAAATTAAATAAATTTATTTCGAAAAGATCTTCAAATAAATTAAATCAACTTATTTCGAAATAACCGAAGTAGCACAACTCAATCGTAAAATAACATCTTGCATTTTTCATCGGGAAGAATCGATTTTCTGTTTCCTCGAATATCAAATTAGCAATATCTAAGTTTCATTTCATTTGCCAATAATTTCTATCAATTTATTTCGATTTTATCAATCAATATCAATTGTCATCGATCTTTCGACAGCTGAGCTGACACTTCGTTAAATTCTTAAATTCGGTAGCACACCATAATCTCAATCCATGTAATTCGAAGTAAACGAGAAGACAGTTTGTCTCGGGGGGGGGGAGTTCAGTTTGCAAAGGCAGGCCGAGTTCAAACGAGTTCGTACGCAGTTCCACGCTGATCAGAGATGATTCGGCGACGCGTGCTCGTTGAAATAACGCAAAGGGCCGCGATCATTATACGCGCGCGGCGTTAATTACAACGTTTAGGCAACACGGTCGAACGATACTGGCGACGCGAAAGAATTTAATTACATGGCAGAGCGAAAAAGGCCGCGAAGGCAAAAAGTGTGACTGCCTCTCGCTGCTATTGCTTCGTCAAGGCGGTTCGAGAGAAACCGAAATTAACCTGAGCAGCAACTCGTCCGATGCTATACGTATATGTCGCATGATCAACCAGAACTATTTCGCAAGAGAAGAAAAAAGAGGAGGGGATGAGACGTAATTTTGAATATCGTATGATAATATAAGTCGATAAAAATCGATACGTTGCCAGAACGTATGTGGAGTATTTTTGAGTTGACATATGTGAACCTAATTCCACGTACCGGAATAACATAATGTAATTCATGCTCGATATATAATATTACGTTACATTTTGGTACAAAAGATTGTGTTCGTTGATAACCCCGCGACGCGCAGTTAATACTTATAAAACTATAAAATGATTACGATACATTGACGTTGTGATTGTGGAAAATTTCGAATGATCATATGCAGATGATCTTCATTCTATGTGCGAATTAGATCGATTTGAAAGAAACATAAGGTGGGCAGAAAGTTCCTACTGATTTTCTTTCTTTTTCCTTTTTTTTTCTTTTTTAACAAAACATCAAGATACAAGAAAAAACTAATGTTATTAATTTTAAATTAAATTCAAAGTTCAAACGCGATTTCTTCGTCGATGATATAAAAATTATTTCCTTCGAGTGTCGATCGAGCGTTCGCAAGTTTGAAAAAGAAACTACGGATTTTATTTCTGTGCCCGCGCTGTGTAAAATCTAAACAATACCCACCGTTATCATCGTCTGTGAGAAAGCATTATCTACAAAAGTTCCATGGGCTCGCTCTCTCGCCCGAGAAAGAGGAGAAAACCGTAGAAACAAAAAAAACGAGTGTAAAGAAACATTGCTTTCCAGATAGAAAGAGTTACGTCTTTCAAGTAATACCACGAAAATACCAAACCCGAGAGAGAGAGAGAGACTCGAAATAAAGTAACCGCGCGACGAATTTATCTTTCCGCTAGAGAAAAAAAAAGAAATTCGCTGCCAAAAGAGGAAGCAAGGAGCAACAAGGCCAATTTTCTCGCCAAAAGGAAAGAGACAGACAGAGAGAGAGAGAGAGAGAGAGAAAGGAAAAAGGGAAGAGAAAAACGAAAGCAAAACGGTATCAACGCGAGCTGATGAAAATGGCGGGGTATCGCGGCTCGAATGAAATAGCGGGCTATGGGTTGAGGGGTGGAGAAGGGTGGTGGAGGGTGCGCAGCCACGCGGCTCGCGCGCAACGTCGATGAAGTAAAACGCAGCCAGGGTAATTGGCGCACCTTTCAGATGTAAATGCGGTTCGTTAGGGGGTTTCCACGAGCGATGCATCGCCGACGGCCACGCTAGGGTGTCGACAGCCACCGGATTCGGCCAGTTGGAAATACTCCCCAGCCGTCCATATACTGACGCACACGGCACCCTCCAACGTTAACGTTACTTTCTGACTCCCATTGGCCTCCCCTGTCCAGATCACCTAAGGTGTTAAATATCCCAACCACCGCAATGTTCACGCGTTAATTTTCAGAAAAGACCTAACAGGCTTAATTCTTCCTCGTGATTCCGTCCCCGATGGTTATGTCTACCGCATTTTAACTTGCTGTCATTATTTTTTTCTTCGTTCGTTGAAATTCGAAGGCCAAATTTAAAATAGAAGATATATATTAATATCGGCCAATAGTATTTTATCGATCAATGACACAGTGCTTTGCTTTTTCGTCGCTCGTGTATGTTGGTTCGAGGCAAAGTGTGAAATTTGAAATAGTAATATATTAATAATACAGCAACTGTATCGTGCATCGATATATTAGCGTTATCAGTAACACGCTGCAACAAAATTGCTCGAAACGCGTTTTACTTTTTCATCGTTTGATTCGGTATTGTTCAACGAAATTCGAGGACGTGATTTGAAATTAATTTTTAAGTAGTAACTTTATTCATCACTCGTCGTCTCTTTCGAAGCTCGAGAATTTCAGTGCATCAGCGACAAACGCGACTGAAAACTTTTCTGTTAACAAGCAGTCACTTTGGAATGGAATTCGGAATGGATCTGGTGGGATCTAAGGGGTTAGTTATTCGTTCGACCAATCAGCTATCAACTCCATATCGATCACGAGTGTCACAGCGGCGCGTACAAGTATTATTGACGGTACGAATTATCCCCCCGCATCGCGATGAGATCTCTGGGATAGCCAATAGGATAATATTGTAGTACAGCCCCCCGTCTAATTATCGTACGTGCCTAATTTCAAGGTACCGCGTTGAAACGCACTAACCGTAACTAACGGCCGATCGGCAAATGCTATTAATCTGCAGCTTGACTTCTGCTAATCAGCCGCCTACAAAACACAGCCGAACCTAAGTTTCCCGCCGTGGCTGTGCAGCTAGTTATGGGAAGTTGCTCCTTCGGCAACGTGTGCAAGATCGTGCGCGTAAGTTGCCGTAAGTTCGATTTTGTTAAGTATTATATATTGTAGTTGGAAATTTACAAGAATTGTTTGCACCGGTAAGTTACACATCAATTCCAGCCGGCGATATTTCGAACAGGATGTTCAGCTAGTTAACAATAATATCCCGTTTCTTCGTTTCGCTCGTCTTCGCGGAAAGCGAAAACTTCCCTAATCCCACCGAGTCGAAAGATACGAAAGTTAAACATTTGTAAATCGAAACTGCACGACACTTGGAGGTGACGCGCGTAATCTTTGAGTAATCGCGTAATCGAAGTCGAGAACTGAGAAAACGAATCGAATAAATGAAAGCTAAACGAAACGAGACGAAACGTGATATTACGTGTAAACGGACGATCAGTTATCACGATAACACCGATCAAATGTAACGATAACGATCTAATGATAATTTCCCCTCCCGGTGAAATTTCAATGCCCCGCTAACATAATCGGCCTTGCTCTTAGTCGATGGTAATTAAACGAGCGGAATTCCTGTCCAATCTTTCATCGAATCAACCGGCGCGACAACCGGTTGATGAAAATTTATCAATAGCGCTTACGATCTCACGGCTACGATGTTCCATTCCCTCCCTCTATTGATACTGTTTCACGGGTGATCAGAGATTGGCGGCAATCGATTAGCAATTACGAGCAGATAATTACCGTGCTGGTCTATACAGAGGATCGTATTCGTGACGAGGCCCACCGAGGTGTGTTTCGAATCTCGGCGCACACAACCGATCCCTCCCCCCCCTGTCCGATAACGCTCGTAACTAATCGATATCGCGTTTTCTCCCCCCGTGTCAATAATCGGAGATCGAGCATAGACCTCCGGCTCTCGCGTCGCGGGAATATTCCGGGAAAGCGGGAAAGGAGAGAGACGAACCAGCCAGCCAGCCAGTGGCTGACGCGTTTTATTCTGTGCGCGCTTCCTTCCCGGTGGGAAAAACGCAAGCTTTATCCGCGCGACCCCCGGCCCGTCGTTATTTATAATGGCGGCCGCGCCGCGTTATTACCGTTGCGCGAGTGATGGAGAAAAATGGACCTGTTCGATGCCCGTTTTTTCTGATCGATTTCCACCCGTGCCTTGGAAAAATGTTTCTCTCGACACGTTTCGACTAAGCGCGGAGGAATTCAATTGTAGAAACGATTGGCGCAGTTACGATACAATAATCTGAACCTAAACCTAACCTCTAGGGGGAAATTATCGGAAACTCTAAAAAAAAAAAAAAAAAACGCGTCGTTGCGAAAAAACTGATTTGCGAGAGGTGTTCCACGCTCTTGGCCACATTTTTCGCCCTTTGCGAGACCGTTGCAAAAATAATTATTTCTTGAAATTCCGCCATGTGAACTTGATCCTTTCGTGTGTGATTTTCTCTTTGAAATAAAACGAAATTAAATTTAATTTCATTCGTTGCAACCGAAACTAAAAATTCGTTCCCTGAAGAGGTTAACAGATTCTAGACGAGACTTCTAAGTATATTATTATTACCGTTAGGACTCGATCGCTATTTGTTCTTTATCACTGAAAGGAAGTTTCTTTCACCTTTTTCCTTTACTATTTAACGCGCTGAGATTTCAATAAGCCGCACGTGCAAATCACAGGATCGACGGTATCGCCACGGCTCTTAAACGAATTGAGTGCGAGAATCAGCGTTTAGCCGCTCGGCGCGAGAGGAAACCGCGCCACCGCGTCGTCGACAAATACCACCGGGTTAACCCCTTTCCCCCCCCCTCTCCCCCGGTGGTTCTCTACGCCTGTACTCGCTTGTTTTAATTTCATCGTAAAGAACCGACTCGTTTAAACGATGTATGCTAACACCTGCAGCCACCCGCGGACTAACTGGCCAAACGCCCGGCGTTCTAGCGTTTCAACCCCCTGTGACGCTTACCGCGGCACGAGTAGCCGGGATTATTGTATTCGCGGAGGCGAAAAAAGTGACAAAAAACGAGCGGACGGTGCAGAGAGAGAGAGAGAGAGGGAGAGAGTGTGAGAGAGGAAGGGAGGGGAAGGGAGGAACGAATAGAAACGTATTGCCGATAGGAAATGAATTTTTACGATATTTACTTTAAAAGTTTCTTTTTTTCTCCTATTTTTCTTTTTTGTTTTTCCTTTTCTTCTTCTCCTTCTGCTTCCGTTCCGAACCCCCGGCGTGGCTGTGGATAGTTATCGACTTCCGCGGCCGCGTTTTTCCATCAACGAACCAAGATTCCGACGCTTCGGAATATCCGAAATCCGAGCGTACGGCCTCGGGGACAAATCGTTTCCGACCGATCGAGCCGAACGTCTAGACGAAATCGTTCGTATCGCGCCTATCGACCCGCGGAGCGCTTCCGCCCTTGGTCTAACCCCCAAACCCACCCACCTCCACCCCCATAAACCCGGGTTTCGAAACTGAAGGTCGCGGGAAGAGAGGTTTGCCGGGAAGTTTAAGGTTTATTGCCGATCGATATCGCGACGCTTTTGAGAATCGGAAGGGGACAAGCATAATAAAAGCAATTGCGAAGAGTCGATTCTTTTTGCGATCTCTTACAATTAAATTTAGTACCGAGGAAATTGTAGTCTCGAAACCAATGATCCTGGCTTGTGCGCGAAATTCTTCGAATTGCAATAATTTCCCTCTGTTCGTAGTGATTTATTTTCTTTTCGTTGAAGATCGATTCGTCTTGGCCATTTTCCCGAAAAGTTGCGAGACACGAGAAAGAGAAAGGAAAAAAAGAGAAAAAAAAGAGAGAGAAGAAATTGGCGGAAGAGAAGAGGGTGTGAGTTTTTTTTCGATTCGACATCGGGAATGTAAACTCGACTAAACCGAGTGTATTATGCATGCCGGGAAATAGAGCGTGCAGACCGGTTCCATACGTGTTGGCGTTTTCGACACACGCTAACGCGTCCGGGAGTTGGCAGCCTGGGCTCGGAATTCTGATAATCACGTTACACTGAACCAGTTGTAAAATTCATGCCTCGTAAATACGAAATCGCCATTCGACGACAGTCGACTCGATCTCTCTCGATTCGGGTAAATTCTTTCTTCTCCGAATCGGTTCGGAAATCGATTTATTTGCTCCTCTTAGTTTAAAGTAAAAACCTTCGATAAATCGAAGGTCCGAGCGGTGCAACTCCTCCCGATGAATCGAGTCGAATGTATTTAATCCTTGAACGCACGGTTCTCTCGAATGCGATAAAACGAACCTTGAAACCCGTCGATTTATGCGCGACTCCGAATTCCGGGCAAATAACTTGAAAAAGAGCTACGCCTGTTACGTCTTTTGTTATTTTGCAAAATAATATGGAAATTTTAGCACGAGTGTTCATCTCGTTGGTTGTGCGAGACGACGATTTTGAAATTACTTCAGCTCGAATGCCCTGAAATGTAAAAAGAAGAAAAATTATTTGATATTTTTATGAAAAAGAATCGACGTTGCTTTAGGCGAACGAGGCTCAGCAGAGGAAACAAGCATTTTACGAATACCATTATACCAGGACTACGTTTCGATTCTTAACCCAATCACATCAAATGACGAGCTGTAGTCGCATGAAGTTGCTATAGCATTTAACTTCTTGATCGCCGCATTTTTTTAAGGACCGCGCATCAGCTTGCCGTAATTTTAAGAAAAATGTACTTTTACTAATAAATAAATAATTTAAATATTTTTTACTTACATAATTGGCGAGCCACAATCATAATTAGGCTATAATTTGCACAGAAAAAGAAAACACTTGATTCTCACTAGGGTTGCCACACAATAGATCAAATACTAAATATTAAAAAAATTAAAAAAGTTAGATGCACGTTTGTTAAATTTGAAATGTTACAAATTTGTAATCTAAAAAATACACATATATATTATACACAATGAAACTAATATTTATTTATGGTGTGGTATGCTTTGAAGTAAATAGCTGGGCAGAGTGGAATTTTACAGTTTTTGCACGCGAATTTTGTTTCTTGCCTTTTTTCTCTCGGATAAATCCAGAATCAAGGAAGAATATATATATTTTTCGATTTTTTTTAGTGATAGAAAATGATTCTACGTGTCACTGTTGAAAAATCGAAATTAATTTCGCTTTTATTTAGGGTATAGGGATTGGCGCGTACTAATGCTCGCACGGCGATCAAGAGGTTAACAATCATACTAGTTGCTATGTATATTGCCGAGTTCAATCTTTTAGTATTATGCATGCAAAATTTCGGACATTTATCTTTACTCGTTGATTTTATGTGATTTTTTTTAAAAATCATGCTCTCATCTCCACTGGTAGGGTACTTAAATCTGATTTCACAGCAAGTAGGGCATTTAAATACGATCTCATTGGGTTAAGCAAGAAGTTTTCTTATAGATTCTAAAATGACAGAACGTCCCGTCGAGATTCCGAGAACTCTTCGCCGTTCCTTTCTTACTCGACGATAATAAACTTTACGCAACTAAGTAGAATCTTTCGCAGGGAACTTGGCTACTGTCAAGCGAGTCTCGAGCATCGGTAACGATGCGTTGAAAGTGAATTTTTCGAAGAAACATGCATTCACGCTGGCCGGCTGAATGAAAGCGGCGAAGCGAAGCGAAGCTTCGATTTTGTCAAAGTAGCGACGACATAATCGATCGACACTTTATTCCGATTAACATCGAAAACCGAGCGAAGAGATATACTCGTCCCCGCGTTACAAACGCGAGCAAATACAATTTGTCTCGTGATTTACAAATTACAAACGTTCCCTGCTGAGTGCACGAATTTGCAAGTATATTTATGCAAACTCGTGTTCAAATACATACACTCAAAGTGCAAATGTACTTTTAACGAGAACTTCTCTTTTTTCTTTTTTTTTTTTTAACTCTGTTCAAACTTGAGATTTTATTTTGCAATGTCAACGAAAAAGAAAAGAAAAGAAAAGAAGAGAAAAGAAATACACGACGAGTATCGAAGAATATATGACGCGAGAGAGATACGAGGCTTCTGTCAGCGTAATCAGCTAATGTCACGTGATTACCTAGACAGTTCGATGGCACGGTCGTGCACACGCATATCTGCATCTTCTCTGGCCGGGGGAGGATTCGAGAGAAGGCTCGTGCCATCGGCACGAGAGATAGACGATAGTAGCTATTGAGACGCGGTGTGTAAACTCAGACTACCCGCTTTTAGTTGATTAACGCACGTCGACCGTGACTCACCGGCGAATCTCGAGTACAATGAAAATAGCTTCTGCCGGAAAGACGGATTACTCCAGATTATTGACTTTCGACTCGCGACGGAACGGAGAGCAAGTCGGCCCGCATGAGGAAAAGAACCGAGCGAGACGATGAATCCTCCCGGTCTGACTCGATACGGTGCTGTACCACTGTTCCACGGAAATTCCATCTAACGATTCCTCGTCAACGCGTAGCTGCGTCGCCTTTCTCTTTTACTGTTATAATCGTCCCGATAGAATAGAATAGAATAGAATAGAAGTTGATTAGGCTCTGGATTAAAAAAATTTTCTATGGAAAGAGTCAGAAAATTTCCAATGAATTCTACAACACCGAAGAAGGTTGAAAGAGAGATTAAAGCTCTTCGTAATAGAGCTTCGTTGCTTCACTTCGAAGGAGGAGAGGGTGAAATTTCAGCGTTTCGAGTAAAATCAGAAGAACTAACAAAATTTTGATCGATTCAAGTACGCGACATCGAAGCGGTTGAAAACAGAGATTCGTCCGAGGAGATGTTCACTGTAGCGAGCCTCGACTTCGCTTTATTTCGCGAACAGATCGAAAAGAGAGGGCGCAAAATTCAGCAGTCACGATGTTATCGCGATCGCGTGATCGATCTGGTAAAACTGCGTCCATCGCGGTATATATTGCCGCCGGATAAACAGGTGGATGGCGCACGCGATGAGACGAGGCGCTGTTAAATGAAAGCCAGGCTGGGAAGATCTAGCATCCGGTCGTGTGTGTTACACGCTCTGTAAGGAGGAATTTCGTTGACGAAAGAGAAAGGAGCGGGACGAGGAGCAACCAACAACCACCGTGAAATACAGAGAGTAAGAGAAAGAGAGAGAGATGAACAGGGTTGGAAGAGGAAACTCTGAGGGATGGAAGGTGGAAAGGGGGCGAGCTTGCTCAGCAGATTGGTATCAATGGAGACAAATTGAGTTGGCCGGTGATCGATGAAGCTCACCGGCCGTGACGCCAAGTTACGGTAGCGTGCACAACGTTTTCCCTTCCTTCTCTCCTCTGCTCGCGTTTACCATCGACGATACAGAGAGAGAGAGAGAGAGAGAGAGAGAGAGAGTCTCTTTCTACAGCGGCATTCGTTTGAGAACATATCTTCGGGGAGGCTAGTATCGCCTGAATTTACATCATCTTCGCTCAGAAAACTGATCTGATTATCTTTCAGACATCCTTCGAGACGATGAACAACACCAATTTACGTGCTTCGTGATCCATTCCGTTACCAATGTTATATTCAACGAAATTTGCGAATTCCGTTGGAGAAAATTGCGTTCCGTTAAGACGCACTGCAAAACTGCAAAAAAAACACGCGACAAACTGCGTGTGCCTCGTGAGTCATTTTGCTTCCGAGTCGAGCTAATTTTTAGCGTCTTCTGAAACGATCGATAAACTGATATTGGAAATATTCCATACTGTTATAACATTGTACGCACGGGAATTCGAGAATTAACGAACTATGCCGTTGGAACAGCAAAAACTGCAAAATACACGAACCTCGAGCGATTTCCCCATCAAGATTCCGCGATATCCTTCGTCCAGTCTCTCATCTTTTGCAAATCGTGTACGGCGCGAAGTCTTGGGGGAAAGTTTCCTCAG
This sequence comes from Tetragonula carbonaria, assembly GCA_032399595.1. NCBI lineage: Eukaryota > Metazoa > Arthropoda > Insecta > Hymenoptera > Apidae > Tetragonula > Tetragonula carbonaria. The sequence goes on along the minus strand of JAUCRC010000018.1, from coordinate 1,897,414 downwards.
CCGACGATCGACTTACATGCATAATAAATCGTCGCCTGAATATCCAGGCGAGTCGCGAGTTGAATCGCGCCGAGGCGCAGTCAACCGACTAACTCGCGAACTGGCGAAACTAGTGCCGTTCTTAGTGCAAACATCGCGATATAATCAAGCAAATCAATCCTTTAAACCCGGAAAATTGTATTATCGTCTCGAAACTTCGGCACGCTTTGAGCGCGAAATGATTTTACAAAGTGCGAGCTATCTAAGAATTTTCTAATTTTATTTCCTGCTTTGGTTTACACTATTGCAATCGCTATGTACGACTGTTAATTGAAAATCCTGCAAATTAACTACCGCTGGTGTGTGTGTGTGTCCTAATACCTTCCAAATAAAGCCATAAGACTCTGTAAAATTTCTCCTCTGGAAATAAAACAATTATCGTACGTAGGAAATAGAATTCTCTTTTGATCGTTTGAATCTGTGAAACGTGAGCCTTCTGCTGGGAAATCTCGCGCCGTGAGATGAAAAAGCAACGGGGCAATTCGAAAAACACAGAGAGTGCCAGACGTTCGTGTGCAGGTTGCATTAGGCATTAGGGTAGAGGAGATAACCGGCCGGCCTCGGCAAACGGGAGATTCGAGGAGGCAGCAACCGGAACGAGGATGGGTATCCAACCGGTACAAGCGCAGTACGAAGCGGCTTTCTATCAAATTATAAGTTGTCACACGGATGACGACGCAGCAGCGACGAGCTGACTCCTGGCTTAGCTTTCCCAGTTAACGCCGCCGCCAATCAGACCCACCGACCTACCCCTACCTCTCTTCCCCACCCTCTTTTCACCCTTTCATCCTGTCTGCGTGTTTCTTCTTCTTCTCGGGAAGGGTTTGCCTTCTCTTCTGGTTTCCTCTCTGTTCGCGAAACTCTCTCCGTCTCTCTCTGTCTCTCGTGCAAAGCAATATTTGATCGTCATTTTTCCCCATTCTATTTGTCTATCACTTCGAACGTCAAAAAAGAAGAAAAAAACAAGCGTCTTGGAATATCTTCTTCTTCCGGGGAAGGGTTTGCCTTCTCTTCTTGTTTCCTCTCTGTTCGCGAATCTCTCTCCGTCTCTCTCTGTCTCTCGTGCGTGTGCAAAGCAATATTTGATCGTCATTTTTCCCCATTCTATTTGTCTATCACTTCGAACGTTAAAAAGGAAGAAAAAAAGACAAGCGTCTTGGACGTTTGCCGAGATATCGGCTTGGTATTTGCTTGAAAGAACATAGCGTGAGCGAGTCGTAAATTGTCACACGCGTACAGGAAAGTGAATCGATTATAATTGTAATAAACAATTGAAGAATGCACGGACATTTCACTCGCGATCGTTTTTCCAACGTAACGAGCATAGAAAAACATCTTCGTTCCTTCGGAAATGTTGATCAAATAGACTGGAAATTCATATTTTTCACGATAAGCAGCAAATAAATCCTAAAATCCACTTCTTGATATATCTATGAAATTCGACCGATGTATCTCTCATTCTCTTTCATTCATTTTTTTCTTTCTTTCTGCCGGTCGTTTCGTCATACTGTTCGCGACAGAGCGCTGTCTCTTCCGGTTCTTGAGCGCCCACACGGAAGGAAGGAAGGAAGGAAGGGGAGAGGCGCTTCACAGTCAAGGATTTGCATACGAGGAATTTATAATTGGCTACTGTTTATCTTATGCCAGCCAGACGAGCGGATCAGCCACTTTACAGACTGGCCAGGAACGTTTCCCATCCACCTTCGTTAGCTCTTTGCTCGAGTTCCCGTGGAGAAATCGGGACGTATTAAACGCCCAGTCTTGGAAAGGATTCCGCCGAGAGATCACGGCTCTTAACAAAGATCGTCGACCGCGTGAGGTCCAGAATCTTTAGAATCTCAGCCAAGGAATGATGTTCATTTTTCGGTCGCTGATTAATTTTTTTTTTTTTTTTTTGGTCAGAAACGAACGAGATCTCGAGAGAAATTTGAAATTTCTTCAACGAATTCTGAATATTTATCGAAATTTACAGTTTCTTAAATCCGAGCAGAGAGAAGTCAAATCGAACAAAGAGAGAATTATCATCAGCTATAAATCTATCAGTATGCAAGCTAACAGGGGAAACGTCTCACGTTTCTAGACGAGATTTGGAAATTTTTTTTTTTTTAAACACACCACTGAAAATCCACGGTGACGCGAAATTTACGAAATTTACTGTTTCCCTTCCCTTCCCTTACCGACATCGGGCAGCGTATTTTCGAAAAACTATTAATTCCGGGGGGAGAGAGGGGAATCGAGGTCTGCCAAGGGATTCTCGGCTAGGTTCCAAGCATATGAGGCTCGAAACGAGCCGGCTACGATTTGGCAGTTCTTCCATTCCGTAGACACACCCATCGCGGGGGGTGAAAAGATATCGCGATATTATACGATGATAATGGGAGGGCCCGTTCAATAACACCGCGAAGAATAATAGCCGCGGCATTGTGTTTAATGGCTGGGGTAGTCTACGAAGGGAATCGAGGTTTATCGCGGAATGGTAGACGTTAGGGTTCTTCCGGTTGACGAATAGCCCCACCGTCGAATTCGGCCATGTCGATGTCGATGTCGATTCGCCACCTACTCTACCGAAGAGTTTTCGAATCTCGCGTAAGATTCAGTTGCACGGATTCCTTTCGGTGATATGCCGTATCCAAGTTTCGAAATCGGAGACATTGTAAAAAGTACCTTGCACGACGAGGAACGTCGTTAATACAGACGTTCCAGTAGAATTTTCTAAAAATGCGCGAAAAACGTTCGCAAGAAAAATTCTGCAAGCAACAATTCTGATAAATTCAGACGTTAATAAACGAGCATACATAGCTACTCAAGGTTTTGAATTTAATCGTTCGCGTGTTTCGGAGTCTCGGCTATCGGAGTCTGCGTATCGGCCACGAAACGATAGAAACTACGAAACATCGTTAAATTTTCAGCATTCCCTTCTTGTTACTGGCGAACAAAATTTCTGATTCCTCGTGTTCCTACAGGCCGGAAGCGAACTGGTTTCTTCTTCCTTGCTGCTCTCTGCCGTTCACGCCGCCGACGGGAAGGACGAGGGGGGGGAGAGATGGAGGGGGAGAGAGAGAGACAGCCCTGCGCTGCCTCTTTACGAATTGCAAATTTTCGGCAAGTTTTCGTTAGGGAAATTCAACCGGCGGTGTTCACTGTATACAAAGTGGCACTAGAGGATAGAGTAGATAGCTAAGAGGAGCGAGGAGAGCAGAGTCTCGGATACGCGCTCCACGGTAAAAGCACAAATATTTGACGGGTAAATAGAGTGATACTTGATGCAGCGCTGGTTGGTTCAGAGTAGCAAGCCCGCGCTACTGCTGCTGCTGCTGCTGCTGTTGCTGCTGCTACTGGTGCTATATCGTCTGACCTCAAAGCCGCTGCTGTCGTTGTGGCGTGTTGCTAGCGTCGCCAGCTACTCGACGATAGTCAACGATCGACGTTTCGTTCGACCACGGCTCGACTAGACTTCGACTAGACTCTCTTCACTAGGTAGCTCGGATCACTTCGGCTCGAGTAAATCGTAACTTGCTTAGGTGTTTCACACGTGTTCGATGGCAAATTTCGCCAAATTCGAATCTCGGACTCGGCCAGATAGCGAACGTAGAAAATGCTGCCAGATTTCCAAGAATTTCTGGAACTTTTTCTGTTTTCTTTTCTTTTCTCTCGTTCGCTTCGAAAGGAAACTCTGAAAAGGGAGAGCTCTGTTCGAGAGAGTTTTCGAAGCAGGGGATTCTCATCCAGGGAAGTCTCCAAGTTGCGCAAAGTTGCGCGGAATTTTCATTCTCAAAGACACGAAGCAGCCGGTGACGAAAGTACAACGACATTTCCAATGAGAAGCGTTTCAACTGTAACGTGTCGGAAAAACCGAAGGTTCCTTTCACGGTAAGAAAACTGGATGACGATGGCGGAGACCTGTGCAGCCGGTAGGCTGGTCACGGATGTGACGCACGAACGGGTACCACATAGCCCTTCTTCCTTTTTTTTCCACTCCTCTTTCTCTCTCCCTCTCTATCTCTCTCTGTCTCTATCTCGTTCTTTTCCGTCTTCTTTTGGCCCCTTTGGCCATCCACCGCTGGGAATCCTAATATCCACGTTTGACGTCATGCCAAATACGTACCCTTACTCGTCTGGAATAAGTCACGAGCGACGCCGCAATAGAGGATTCGAAGCAAACGTCGAAGAAGAAAAAGAAGAAGAAGAAGAAAGAAGGCGGCAAAAAGAGAATAGGCGGTCCTGTAATACAGATGTCCAGAAATCTTCTTGACGACGTATTGTATCTGTCGTCTGGTACGGGTACATGGTTATCGTTAAACAACCATAAACGAAAATAACTACGGATTTTCGTCCCGTGGACACACGTGGAATTTACAAGTGACCGATGGACCGGTTGATTGCTCCCTTTTAGATTGGAGAAAGATTCGACGATGACCGAAAAAAAAGAAAAAAAAGAAACACATAAACGACGGACATAAGGACAGGACGAGGAAAGCCTATTTTCAACTTGCGTTTGAAACGACGTAATACCGATCGAGAACAAAATTTCAGTTCACTCTGACAGCTGAAATTAATCTCTTGAAACTTCTGCTTCTGGTTGCACTTGTAAAAATGTCCACGATTCACCTGTTACACTCGTACATTTACAATAAATACGTGTAAACGTTTCTGCGGATCACTGGATTCGATTACTGAAAGTTATTAAAAATTCAATCGGAAGGAGAATCTTCGGACAGCGAGTTGTTCTTCGAAAATGGCAGTCGCGAAACGCACACACACATACACACACACAGGTGTGTTTCGTCGATTATAAACGCGGCAACGTCTAGACAGGGCAAATCCAGCGAACGCATTATACGACTTGATTTCTACCGGACGACCGCGGGTATTGTCGCATTGTTCAGCCGCTGATTGGAATTTAAATTTTATTCATAGGCTCGTTTATATCCGGCCAGTTATGTATTCAAATCGGACCGTAGTCCGGCTCGTGGCGCACGCGAAAACCCGCCCGGTACGATTCCGCTTACCTAACCCCGGTGGTGGAGCCCACCTGCTCGACGCCCCCCGCGCCGCAACGCTCGCGATAATTTTCTCGATTTCTATATATCGAAATCACCGACACTGGCCATCGGCCAGTTTGAAAAGCGGAAATATTCGTTGATTTCATTCCAGCCGTTTTTATCCACCGGCAAAAATGTTAACCACCGCGTGCGTCTGCGCCGCAAACCTCTATCTACAGGCATTTTTTTTTTAAATTATTTAGTTAGAATGCTACGGTTTAAAGTTCCGGTGTTTCGATTATTCTTACTGTGTAAATTGTCACTTGAGTATGCTCGCTTGGTACAAGACAGTACCAGCGAAGGATAATTGCTTTTTCAAAGAGATCTTAAGCAAATATCCTGAATTTCGGTACCGAAGTTTCCCCAGTCGAGCGAAAGAATCGCACACGTAATTCTTTGACAATTTAAACGAATGTCCCACAGCGTCATTCAGAACGTCTTTTGCGTCAGTATTGAAAAAAAATTCCGAATAAAAATAGTAATTTTTATTTACAAATCGTTGTGTCCTCTCAAGTTAGAAACGACACGAGTAAAACCAACTGTGCGAATGCTCCAAAATTTTTGAACACCGGCGTGCAAAGGTGAGTCTACGTTGTTTGTTCGTCGAATGAAACAAAAAGAAAAAAAAAGGAAAAAAAACGACTACATCCACTAAATATTCCTCTCTCCCCCCCGCACGCGCCAGTTGTTCCTTCAAATGTCGAGAGCGAAGAAGAGGCAGGATCGAAACGAACCGAATTATTAACGAAACCGAGGTTATTAACGCGTTTCACGAGCCAGCGGAGCCAGCAACGCCGCGGCATCGACGAAAAGCAAACGTCATAATTGCCACGTAATTATGCGCATTTTAATTTGTAACTCGGTCCCTCCTCCCTCCCCTGTGAACTCGCTACCCTTCCCTTCTCCACGCTTTACTTTGTCCGCGGCGCGGTATCACGCGGACAGCGGCGCGAAACGCGAGCAATCGCAGCAAATTACAATCATGGCTGTTTGACGTGCGTGAGAGTTTGATTTATTAATCATCGGCCCGCAACGGGACAGTCCTCCTCCTCCTCTTCTCCCGAATATTTTCGCGCCGTCGCGCGCCCGCCGGTAATTCCCTCTCTCGCGAAACCTCTCGCGCCGCTCGTTGTAATTTATTCCCCGCGTGTTATTTGCCTCTGCGTCGCGCTCATCCCCGTTCTTCCTCCTTTCCCTCTTCTTTTCTCTTTTCTCTCTCTCTCTCTCTCTCTCTCTCTTTCTCATTTTGTTTCCGTGTTCTTGCCGCAATAAAATTTTTGGGGCAACAAACACCGTGGTGGTACTCGTGGAAATTTACTCGGCCGCTCACCCTGGTTACAACAACTCGCGCGACGGTGACAACCACGTCAGCGATGAATTCTAGATTTCTGATTGCTCTTGTTTTTTTTTTTTTCTAGAAAATTCTCGAGAATGTTGGCGATTCAAGGAAGACGGGGTAGGTAGAAGTCGATGGACGACACACGCGCGCGCACACTCACGTGCGCGTGAAATAATTAAAAATATATTTCGCGAGGTCGTCGGCGGAAAATCAACGGCGCGAATCGATCAAATATTAGTAATCAAACGCACCGACGACGGCGAAAACACGAGCATAATGAACCGACTTGTTTGCTAACGTCAACGCGGCGCGTGTATTATTTACTCGTTAGTGTCATTCACAAATTCGATACGCACACGGGGTGAGGGGGGGGGCCGCGCGCATTATGCTGTCGCGCGGTGCGCGTTTCTACGATTCATCGGCATTAACGAGGCGTTTCGGTGTCAGCAGTGAAATTTCGTTTCGTGCGCGTGTCCCGAGGAAGGGGACGTGGTGTGGCACCACGTCGAAAAATCGAAAATCCGTGCCGATTATCGGCGACGTTGCCAGCGCCAGCGGTCAACCGGAAGCCAGTTTCGCGCGGCTTCTCGTTAATTCGCAGGAAATTCGCCGAATTATGGATTATATCGTTTCGACGCTGGAGCTGGCACAGTTTTCACAAAGTGTTGGAATCTCTGTATGCAGATTTCAAATCTCGATACGATGCTAAAGAATTCAACGCGACGCGTATTTATCTGCGCGCCTGAAATCGCAAAAAAAAAAAGAAAATCTCTCTTCGTCGCGCCTGTCAGAATTTCACGCGTCGAAAGATCGATGATGAGCCGAACCTCGGATGAGATCGTTCGAAATCGAACTACGATGGACACAGAGGGAAATTCTCGAACGATCGAGCGGCTCCAGCCCAGGTAGGAAAAGCTCAAGTTCATAAATACGCGGAAGCTTGCGCGCGTTTGGCAAAGTATTAGAGGGAACGCGCGCGGTCGGTAATATCGGTAACCGCATTTAAATGACCGGCATCGTGCGGTTCCCCCCGAATAGGATACTTTTGAATTGTAACGCCAACATTGGCGGTACGCTCTGACAGGGAGCGGGAGTTTCTAATGGACACTTAACTTCAATTAAACTAAAATTCGAACTACCTTCCCGCCGTCGAATGTTAGCGACGCCCGTTCCGCCAGTTATTATACTCCCGTCTAAATCGCGTGGGCGAGACCAGCGCGCGAAAAGGATACCGGATAGCGAATTCGACCGTGTCCGAAACGATTCATTACCAGGCGACCAAAAGTACCAGACTTCCGCTAATGTTACGCGTTCCCGTTCCAGCGTGGTCGGCGAGCGTGTTTGTTGTTTCGCATTAAAGAGAATACGTGTCCCGAGTCGTTTGCCGAATTCCGTAATGAATTCGAATTTAATTACCTTTCGCAAAAGTATATATATATACACACACACACACACACACACACACTCGTGCATCGATCGACTTGATATATTTTTCGTCATCGTACGAAATGTCGTTTAACTTTGCCAATTTTAAAACGATAAACATGACACTGGTCGTAAACCTTGTTTTAGCCGAGATGTCTATAACTAGGAAATGAAGAGGAACGGAAGATCAGAACGGTTTCTCTTCTTGAAAAGCAAGTCGACCGAGACACCGAGTTACTGTCTATGCAGATTACTATACTGCATAGGGGACACAGGTTCGAGAGAACAGAAGAAGAAGAAGACGACGAAGAAGAAGAAAAGAAAGAAAGGAAGAAACAGCAGCCGCTGAGTGGAAGTCGCATACGAAACTCCGGGTAACTTATCACTTTCCCTTAATCCGGATCAGCGGGACGACGGAACCGGGCGATGTTCAGGCTTGCACCGTTAAATATTCAGAAGAAGTCTGGCCCGGTGTAAATCAGAGAGGCAAACCGACCCTCTCTTGCCAACCCCTTCTTCTCCACTGTTTCTCCGATGCATTGCTCCCACGTGGATGCTTCGCCACTCGATACACACACGCACATACATTCTCCGCTGTTCAGGCTCATCCTCGACAACGCTCTTTTTTTCTCCACCCGCGTCGACCAATGAGATTTAACTACTTCTTCTTTGTTATTTACATCCTGCCGTGGAAAGGAAGGGAGCAACCAGCGATTTCGAGCAAAGGCGATGGTCGTTCAATGGACGGCCAGCGAGCGATTGTTTAACTCTACCGGAAGAAGAGAGAGAAAGGCAGAGAGAAGAGTCGAAGAATCTTTAAATTTCTACATTCCTAAAGATTTCTATACTTCTAAAATTCGGGAATTTCCGAATTCCCAAACTTCTTAGATTCCCAAGTTCCAGCAATTCTCTTACAATTTTCGGGATTCGTTGACGAAGAATCACTCGACTGCCAAATCTGTAATATCCCCAAATACTCGAGATTTCTGCACTCTCTGAAATTCACAAATTCCCAAAGTCCTAGATTCCCAAATTCCAGCAGTTCTTTTACAATTTTCTTACAATTTTCGGGATTCGTAGGATCACTCGACTGCCAAATCTGTAATATTCCCAAATACTCGAGATTTCTGCACTCTCTGAAATTCCCAAATTCCCAAAGTCCTAGATTCACAAATTCCAGCAGTTCTTTTACAATTTTCTTACAATTTTCGGGATACGTAGAATCACTCGACTGCCAGATCTCTAATATTCTCTGCACTCGCTGAAATTCCCAAATTTCCGAGTTCCCAAACTCCTACATTCCCTCGTAAATTCCAGCAAGGAATTTTCTCAAAATTTTCGTGATTCATAACATAATCCTGAAGTCGGTAAAACGCGAAAATGCAAGTTCAAACGTAGGCTTGAAACAACACAAAGATCGTCGACTTCTGGTCGCCCCTTTGCGTAGGTGCGTTTCGGAACGACGGAACGAGAATTTCTTCCGTGCCATCGTCAAGGGGTGAGTATGGCTTAGGGTTGGAACAGAAAGGGAGGAAAGGAAGGTGGTTGGCGAGTCTCCTATTGGGGTCCAAGAAATATATGGGCGGAAATAAGCCCCTGGCATCGTCAAGATGAAAGGACGATAAAGGCAGCCTCGAGTGACCGGAGGCATGCAAATTGATAGTAATAGCTATCCTCCACTGTCTCTCTACCTTCGAGTCCCTGTTCCTTAGAGGATTCGCCCCTCCCTCATCGTCCCCCCCTCCCCTCGCGTCCTCCTCACGTCCTTGGAATCCTCGCGTGCGCCACGTGACATCGATCATTTTGATTTACCACCGTTTACGTTATTATCCGCAGGAAACGCGACGAGACAAAAGGAACCGGTCTATCTTGATCTCTGTCCGCCGGCTGATTTGTATGTTTTCGCCGTTTCGATGGGAATATCAGTCTCAGAATACACAGTTTCGTCTGCGTATTTTCCTTGAAAGGGACGGTGCAAGAAGTCATCGGGAAAGAAAAAAAAAGTACACGAACGTGTATACGATTAATCATTTTTTGGGGAAAGAGTTCGAGATCGAGCGTGTCGAGGAAACACATTCACACTGAATCAAAACACAAGACAACAATGCGAAATTTTTGCTCGGCGAGTGCATCGAAGTTTCCATCGAGGAAAGGTAAATTTGTACTACCGAACGTTTTGAGCTCTCAAGCCCTGAATTGTTCGAAATCAATCTCCTCGATCTCCAGATGTTTGAGTTTCTAAGTTTCCTAGAGGGTTCCTAAATTCTGGAAATCTCGCGAATGTTTCACGCAAGCGTTCTCAATGGACCCGGTCGTTTGCCGGTTTCAAGAAAAAAAAAAAAAAAAAAAAAAAGAACCGATTCATATTTCGAATCTCTCGAGGAGAGTCGAGCTTTCTCGAGAGAGAGAAAGAGAGAAAGAGAGAGAATCGTTGGGTCACCTTTTCGGGTGAAAGTGCGCGCGGCGCGGTCGGCGAGTGCCGAGGCATGAAAAAGATTTTTCAAGCGGCACTGGTCTTCTTTTCGGCGCGTTCGGCGTCGCCGGTGAAAGACCGCCGCGCCCGACGTTGGCGCGCTGGAAAATATAAAATACGCGAGGTACGTGGGGGAGAGGGGGGGGTGAGGAAGCCGCCACTCGACCCAAAAAGCATTCGAGTAGGTCGTCGACGAAATATGAACGACCAACCCCGGCGTGAATACAGGCCACCGGGGATCGGGTTTCCGCGTGTTATTCATCCCAGGCTCCTAGGGGGTTGTTTCACTAGGCGCCGCCTAGGCAAAAGTGCACGCGGCCGCGCGAAAAGTACGCGACCTCTTGAAAATCCGCGAGAGCATCGCGAGAGCTCGGGGAAAAACTTAAAACTCGCGCAACTGTAACACACCGGGCACTTCTTTGCCATCGGCGTGTATTCCGCCCCGAGGCTGACGATCCGATCCAGTTCCCATCAAACTACCCAACTATCGCGAGGACGCGACTCTTCGGTTTTGACCCCGTTTTCCCTCGACACGATTCTTTCATTCGACGATGCACACCGATACACCACGAAACGGTGTATCGAAACGGGAATTCTCTTTCCGCCGTTGTTCCCCCGCCAGTTTCGAGATCATTGCTTCGCACGGGGAAATTTCTTTCCAAATAGGGACGAACATCACTACTTGTTACTCGCGAGATGACGAGAGCTGTGCGTTGTTCGAAAATTCTTGCTCGTCTAGGGAAAAATTCTCCGAACTCGAATCTGAAATGTTTGAAAGGTTCGGACGACTTTGCGACGGTGAACGGAGGAAACGAAATAATTTCAATGGGAAGATCACGCGTCGCGAACAATCGTTGAGACTCGACGTGTCAATAGGAGGATTAAGATTCATCGTCTTTCAGCCGGGATGGGATACACGCTCACAATGTTTTACGTTGCGTTACGGAAAATAGCATTCCGGTTGGCTCAGTCCCTGATGACTGTGCAAAGAGCTTGGTATCCATCAACCCACATTGTTCCTCCCCTCTCCCCACTCCTCGCCCATTTTCATCCGCCGAGCGCCCGTCTTACTGCTGTATACCCTATCACACTTGCTGCCGCTTATCCCTGGAACTTCTTTGTCCCGAAAATGGGATCGTCGAAGAACCATTGAAAACTGGCCGGATCGTTGTAGCTTGCTCTTTGCGTGCAACTTTGCTCGTCTTCGATTCCTGTCTCGATGTGCGAGTAAATTCACGGCGCGAACGTAATTTACCGCTTTGTTTTCTTCGAGACTTTTTTTTGTCACATCCGTGCGTGTCATATTTTCGTTCTATTTAGTTTGTTACATTTAGATCCATCCTATGAAGATAAGAGCTTCTTACAAGCTTACAAAAATTTTCCCAGGCCTTAGAAATTCAATCAGTTCTTCTCGATCTCGTCGTCATCTTTAAAACAGTCATCGCAGCAAATTCATATTCATTCAGTCTGCTGAAAATCGAAACATCGTGCAACAGACAGACTTTTACGACATTTTCGTAAAGAAATAACGCGGGAAATGGAACTGCGTGGCGAGAATGAAATAACGCAATTCGTTTCTCATAGAGTCGTAAAATTTGCAAATAGAAAGTACGAAAGAATCGCCTGTTTATACGGGAGGGGGGGACCGAGTTGCCGAAATTACCCGAATCTGCGGTATAATCAAGCGTTGTACGTATAATAATGTCCTCCTTATGCGTCCAACAACTTAAAAGTACCATTACTACGACGCGACGGTGGAAAGAAGTTCGAAAGTGCGTTCACCGGCGGAATTTCGTGATTCTCTCTCTCTCTCTCTCTCTCTCTTTCTCTGTCTCTGTCTCTGTCTCTGTCTCTCTTCTGCCTCTTAGGATTGTCCTGCTAGCCGAAGCTGAAATAAATTCCAAGTCCCCGCGGTGGATAGCTTGCAAATTTATGGTAATGCCGGATCACGAATCTCCCAAATGAATTTTATTTAAAGTTTCTTCGCTCGTGGACTCGGCCGTGGCTCGCTCGCTCGCTCGCTCGCGCGGTTTGTCGGAAAAACTTTCGAATTCATAAATACGATTTGAATGATTTTCGTTATCCGGTATGAGATTTTCATCTCCACCGAGTAGACAGGCATAATGATCGTTAGACGTTCGGCAAAATTGTTGGATATGATAATGCTGGGAATGGCTGAATGCTGCTCTCGCGTCCAGAGAGAGATTCTTCACCGTCTTGTCTCTTCCTTTTTTTCCCCCCCGAAGTTTGCTCCGAAACGGGAGTAGCTTAATTGACGAAAGGACCGGTTGAATCTTTCTGTCGTAGTAAGAGATCGAGCGTCAAACAGGCAAATTCCGCGCGAAAGGACAAGTCGAAATTTTTGTTTCAACACACTTCTGTGAATTTAGGTTATCTAGGTAACTGGAAATCATTTAACACTAAACGTACCAAGCGGGCTCAAATGACCCCTTTTTCAAAATTTCCTTTAAAATCGTTTGCATTCGTTGTTATTTCTTTCGCTAATCTGACTTTCTGTAAATTCTGTATATTATCTGATTATTCAATTTTTCGCTTTCTGTTCTTCTCTTAGCTTATTTTTTTACCGAGAAAAATTCTTTGCATACCTTATGTACCGCGAGGAATCATTCGACCCCTTACGAAATTTACGTATTTTTCAAACTGAATTTATAAATCAAAACCAACAAAAAAGTTACGATACTAAATTTGAGACATAAATGCGTAAAAATAAAAAACAATGGAAAGCGAACACCCGAAACAATTAGTTATTATAATAAGACTAAATTTGACGTCGATGTGGTTGGCCAATTGGCGAGAAAATACAACGTCAAATCCAAATGCAATAGATGGCACGTATTTTTCAATATCTTGGATTTAGTTGGAATCAATGCATGGATACTCTATCGCGAAACAACTGGAATAAAGAGAGCGTTTTCCGTTATAATTAGCAGATGAACTAATCACAGAGTATCACGAATTTCTCGAAGAAGGAAAAGAAAACCTACAACAAGGAACATCAAGCAGCCCAAGCAATACTTCCCAGTCACGAAGAAAATGTCAAATAAGATTGTGGCACGGATAATAAAACCACTCAAACTTGCATAATTTGCAAAAAATTTTATCCGCAGAAAATGTACGAAGTAGAAACTCCAGTCATATGCAAAAAGTGCAATTAATTGACTATTTTTTTTATTTAAATAAAAATATATGTTTGATCATTTTATTAGAAATCAGAAGTTACGTTGCGAATTATTTCCTTTAACAAATGAAGAATTTCTTTCTAAAAATCAACGTTTATTCATAAGGGGTCAAATGACCTCTTATGGTAAGATAGGTATATGTAAAATGCCGGTACGTTTAATGTATTAAGACGATCATTTAAGAATCACGCGTGTTCCATGGTGTTATTTAACGCTTCACGCTTCACGTATCAGCATCTCTCAGCAACCTTCGAAATTCACGCGCATAATCCGTAGACGAGGCAGACTGGGGCCGAGATGTTTACGCGTTCAAGAGCAGCACGCACACGTGCTTGTAAGTGCGACGACGAGGAATCCCGCGCGGAATTCGCTGCCGTGCCCTGGGTAATTTACGGCCGGGACAATTGGTCAGGGGATGTTGCCGGCCGGGCGTGCAACAGGGGATAATGTAGTCCCCGGTACGGTTCCGCGAGGACATTACGAGCACCGAGGAGACACCACGAGACACTACTGATCCACGTTAAGGCGTTAGAAACGCGTCCCTCGTCGCGATCAACGTGTCGTCGAACCTCGGGATCATTGAATTCGTCGATCGTGCTCGTTGCTCCACCGCTCGACGTTCCTCTCGACACCGAGTTTTTCGTCGAACAAATTTATCTCAGTTAATTACAATCAATGGATATTTCACAGGCATTCTTTATGAATGCAAATTATAGTTTATTTATACAACAATTAAATGCTCGTGTATTTCTAAGAATGAATTTTACGTAGGTTTTTCTTCGAACATCGTACACATGCATTCAACTCGATCAATGGAATTATGCAGACATTTTTATGAATGCAACTGAGCAAGCAAATTATACTTTATTTACGCAATAATTAAATGTTTGTATATTTCTATAAGAATGAATTTCAGACAGTTTTTTTCCTAGATACGAATATCGTACCTGTGTTTTTACTCGATACCAATGAGTTTCTCAAAGCATGCGAATTATCAATTACATCGATAGGTCCGAGAGCAACATTCTTTAATCAGGGAACCATTTGCTTTCCCGAGGAGAGAAATCCTCAGTGCGTCGAGATACCGATCAATGGAATCTTCGCACGTTTGCTCGTTTACACGCTCTCCCGCTGGTCTACCTTCCGTCTTTCTCCGCCACCCGCGCACCTGCTACAATTCCCCATTTAACATCCGGTTCTCGTACTAACGATATATCGGCAATTGCGCTCGCTTCCTCTCGTTCCTCCACGTCTTCTGCTTCTATTCTCGCTTTCTTCTTCTTCTTCTTCTTCTTCTTCTTCTTTTTCTAGCGAAGGAGCCAGAAAACTCGAAAGAATTTCGTAGTTTGCTCACTACGCGTCAGCAAGAGAGAGAACCGTAGAAAAATCACGTTAATCACGAAATTGTTTCAGCCGGTAATTAACTGGTCGATCTTGAATAAGACTACACGTCGGCAAGAAATGAAACTTCGGGAAGTTATTAGTTAATTTCGAAATTGTTTCAGTCGACGACTGAATTGGTCAATCTTGAACGAGACGAACATCATCGACGAGGGAATTTCAGTGGAATTAAATCAAACGTATGGAAATTTTTATAATACAAGCGGACGCTTCGAGTGAATTCGTTGAAATTTCGAATGTTTCGAAATTCGTCGTCTGAAATGATTTTTCACCGTTCGAGGACCAATTAGAAGATGACGCCGTGAGACCGGATACGCGCCGATAGGCAGTAAAGTAAGCGCATGCGTGGCAGGAAGCGGTACGCATTGCGGTTGCAATACCGCGGCCGTCTCGAGCCGCCTTCGAAGATATTATACCGAAAGCCCTGCCCCTGTGGTTTCCGCCTCTCCGTTTCTCTTTCAGGTTCTCTTTCGATTCTCGGCTAGCTCGCCGTCTAACGACGCCATCATTTGCCATCTTACCGAATTCGGGCGAAGTGAGAATCTGCGCGAGCAAAATGTGGAAACCATCGGCTCCCTCCACCGTCGTGTTATTTCGCTGCCGCGAAGGAACACGAACCCACGCGAGATCAGCCAAGTCGCCGATCGCTGGCGATCATTCCCGAACGATTCCGATCTTCTGCGCGCGATTTATTCAGATTTTCTTCTTTTAGAGAGAGAGAGAGAAATTTTAATTTGAGAATAGATATTTGCGAAGTTAACGTCAGTTAATTTTGCCAGTTCTTGACGTAACGTGGTTGGCAAACTCTTTTAGCACTTTCAAGAAATGCTAACAACATAATGTAAAGCGAATGGAAGAAAATATACCGTCAGTGAAATAAGACAGTCACTAGAGAGACCGGATTACACGAAGAAAAAAAGAAGAAAGAAAAAAAAAAGTCAAGAGAGACGACTATGGAAGAATGTTAACATATCAGTGAGAATATTAGTAGAAGAGGAGTACGCTTCCATTGAAATGAAATAAACAGAGCACATAACAATCGCGCTAAACTGATCTTCCACGGACGAAATTACTCGAAGGAAAAGAAAAGGGGAGCCAAGAGGACAGCAGCTCCGGCATTTTAATTACAGAAACGCAGCAACTCTCCTCCTAAAACACGAAGCAATTAACAAGGCTTGAAATCTTAACCGAGGCAGCCCGGGGATCAGAAAACGTAGCCAGAGGAAACGTTTCCGAGCTGTTTCGAACACTGTCTCCGTTCGTTTGCGCGAAACTCGCGCCGAGCATCCCGTTAAACTCGCCCGTAGCACACGCGCACTTACCGCCGGCGATTATTGTTTCCGGAACGCCGGAACATATATCCGGGCGCGCATTTCGCGCGGTATTAAAGCGCCTATATTCTCGAACAGCAACAACTGCGAGGGATTTTCCGAGGGGACAGAGTCGTTCGCGTTGCCTTCGACCAAGAAGACGACGCCGTTGGAAACAGAACTGGCAAGAGAACGGAGAGAATCCTCGATGGGCCGAGAGGAGAGAGAGAGAGAAAGAGAGAGAGGAGGAGGAGGAACGGAGATAAAGGAGATTTTGAACAGCTTCTTCTTAATGTAGCTACGTTAATTAACCACCGAAGCGAAGACTCGAACGGAATATTTCTACGCTCGTTTGTCTCTCTCTCTCTCTCTCTCTCTCTCTCTCTCAAGAATCCGGTGGATAGTCGAGAATTTCCAAAGCGACCCTAGAAGTGAAATTAGAAGCCTAAAATGCGAGGATAATTCTGAGCGAAGGTGAGAGGCCGCGTGGTCTTTGGAGAAAACTACCCCTTTCAAATTCCTCGTTCTTTCGGCAGGAGAGTGCGCGCAATTTCGTGAAATTTGTTTCATTTAATAAATATTGAAGTAGACATGTATATATATATATATATATCTGCTCTCTCAAATTTCCCACGAACGCGACGAAAATCCCGCTTTTTCGACTTTCCCGTCGAAAAATTCCCAAACTTTTAATTTCAACGTTCAGGAATAGAAGATGAAAAATCAAACGGCCTGAATTCAAAATTCGGTGGATTCAATTTTTCTGTCTTTTTTTTTTTTTTTTTTAATTCAAGAAACGAATAACGAACAACGCTGAGCAGAGAGGACGTTTAGAATCACACAAAATTACGGCGAGGCAAACGATCGGGAATCAGGCAGGGAATCCTCTGGTAGTCTAATGACGACTCGGTTGAAACTTAGGCACTTTGCCTTCGATTTCTTATATACCGTACGTACAGCGGGAAGTTACGTTGGACTTGTTTGCCGAAGTTTCAAAGTGAGATCAGACGTAAGAAGTAGGGCGTGTTATTGGCTCCGTTTGCGTATTTCCCGGATTCCGTGTAGAACTTCAAATTAAAAGTTACGATTCAATAATACGGACGTTTCTATGAACCTTTCACCAGCTATGTGGAGCACGCCACACGGACGGCAACTTTCGTGCACATGCTCGCCGCGTTCTCCGACTTTTATTTCAAAAAAAAAAAAAAGAAAAAGGAAACAGTTATGGGAACTGTCGACAGAAGTGAAAACTTAACACTTTACCGACCGATAGCGGTAAGTAATAGACGATTAATAGGCTACCGGTCGGTAAAATGTTAAAATATATAAATATATTAAATAAATAAATATATATATATATATATATATATATATACTTTCACTGCTAGCCAAGCGCATTACGTCATTGCATGTCGGTGACGCGAACCCATAAGATTTTCCCCTACCAAAAATCGCTCAACGCGCTTAAAGAAGTTTTCACTTCAAAAAAAAAGAAAGAAACGATGATAATTGATAAACGTGAAAAATGTCTAATATCCTTCGAGCGAATCGTCGGGGATATATTCTATGCAGAAGAGAAGCAAAAACAGTGGAAAAGGAAGTAGACACTTTTCTTTATTCGTACAATTTACGAGAAGTAAATTCACACTTGTGTTAAGCTCGCGAGCTTAACACGAGAGTCGACTGTCATCCGATGAGTCGTTCGAGTGAAATTCACTCTGCTGAACTTACAAAATTAACGGTTGCCTGGCTAAGCAAAGCGACTGGCAACGATATCGGCCCAGCTAAGCAGCCCTTTAATTATCTCGTCCATCTAAATTCGAAAACGCAGACAGAATGAGAAAGAGAGAGAGAGAGAGGAAGAGGAAGTGAGGGAGAGAGAGGAGGATAGAGTCCACTCTCTGTTGGTAATTAGTAGGACGCTCTTTTGATAAAGGGTGGCGATTCGCCCTTTAACGAGACACCCCGCTCGGCTCGGTTCAGCTGTTCGACCCTGTTCGGCTGATCCGGACGAATTAAGAAAGTAAGCGATTCGAAGAAACCAATAACGACGAGTCCGCCGAGAGAGATGGAAAAAGACAGGCGAAGAAAAAGGATATAGCTGGCTTCTAAGAAGAATCGAACTACCTCATTACGTTAATTTCCCTGGAGATGCCTGCATTTTTCTGATTCCATCCGTTCATCGTCGCACGCCGTTGCTCCACTTTCTCTCTCTCTCTCTCTCTCTCTCTCTTCTCTCGCAACGAAAGGACAGAGAAGAAGAGAGACAGAGAGAGATTTTATATCGAAAGACGCAGAGCTGAGAATGAAACCATTTATTGCAACGTGAAGACCCAAGAAGAAGTAAGGGTCCAGAATGTCTTTACCCCGGGGGAGAATGATGGAATCGAGAGAGAGAGAGAGACTTCGCCGTCGGAAAAAATCAAGAAAGAAACGCAGACGGTGAAAATGAGGGGCACGGAAACCGTTAACGTCGCGACAACGAGTTACAGGCCCGAGGAAAACCGAACTAAACACCGAGACCAACACAGACGTTGCGAACAGAAGCACTTATTAAGGATTCGTCCACAGTTTCGAACAGCTCGTTATTTCGTGACACGTCAATCGCTATATATATTTCATCGTTGAGCAACTCTCGTTACGGTCTTTTGTAACATCTGTTAATTAATTCGATCAACTCCATTTCTCTCTCTCTCTCTCTCTCTCTCTCTCTCTTTCTGTCAACTGGACTGGATTGTACGGAAAAGGGCACGGAAAAGCTAGACTTTCGCGAGAGGGATCAATGGATGGTGAATATCGGTAACAAAATTCGCCCCGGCTATCGATGCACGAATTACGAATTAAACTCCTTGCCTTTTATTGGCCATTGAAAGTTCACCTTCTTCGACTCCGGCATACGTTCGAGGCAAACGAGATCCGGTGGCCATTGAACGAACGCCCGGAAACTTATTTCGCCCAACTAACGAAAGCAGATTTCTTTTCATTGGAACTCCCTGCCGCCCCTCCTTCTGCCTTGCTCGGGTCCGAGCAATTACGTCAGAATAGCTATTACAAGAGCCACGATTCTCGCATCGTTATTCGATTTTTGCTTTGCCCCGAGTAGTATCCTAACCAGCCGCCGCGTAATTCAGGATCACGATGAAAGAAACACGGAGGACTTTCTTGATACCGTGTCCCTCTCTCTTCCCAATGATCGATTACTGCTTCACCGTCACTTTTCCAGACAACAATGGCGGCGTACGTTCCTGCTCGAAAGTCAGAGAACACTTTGCGGATTTCTCCGAGATTACAATGAACAATTAATTGCTAAAACTTAGAGTTCCAGAAGCATCGCGCGAAATCAACGTTCCGGTCTCAAAAATCGCAAGCTGGTGCTAATAAGAAATAATTATTATGTAACCTTAGGCTGATGACTTTTATCTGCAGCTGCAGAAAACTCTGTGTTAAAAGAATAGCTTCCTATAAAATTGAAGTAAAATCAAAGTTAAATCCACGAGAAAATGAAATTTACACAAATGTGTTAACACGAATAGGAATCGATATCAAACAGAAAACTCATAGTTTCATCTCCAAAGTAAGAAAGGCCATTTCGAAGAAATGTTCCATCGAGAAGAAAAGTCGAGAAGAAGGAAGAGAAAAAAGAAGAAGACGGCTGTATAGCCGGATTCACGAGCCTTCGTTCGTTAAGGCAGTAAATTATTTTCCTAATTTGCGAGAATGCCTATGAGAGGGCGGCAGAGGGTGAAGAGAGAGCGAAGAGAAACTCTCGCAGGGAAAAACTTGCGAGGGGAGAGAAGGCCGTTGAACGGAGGTGTGTTCCCTCGGTATTTCGTGGTAAGAGGGCCGATTATAACAAGTGCATTAAAACTCGCAAGTCCGGATCCGTCGTCGTCGTCGTCGTCGTCGTCGTCCTCGTCGTCAACTTTTAATAGAATCCTTCTCCTTCCTCTGCCCGGACAATTGAACTGCAATGGCAGCTTAAAGAAAGGGCCACGTACCACCGAGAAGGATGGACGAACTTTCTTAAACAACTATTCGGTACCGGATAAAGAAACACGAATGTGAACCAACACGAAACAAGGACGGACGATGGAACTCGGACTCTTACTTTCACAAGGTAATTTTTAGATCCTCGTTTGCGCGACAAGGCAATTTTACATGAGACGATTTTTCTTTCTTTCCAGAGGAAAATTCTGTTTTTTCGTGTAATAAATAAGACGGGAATACAATAAAAATTTTATCTCCTCATCCTGGATATATATGGTACACTTTCGTACGCCTCAGAGTGAGTTGTACATTTGCCTCGTACCTTGAGGACAAACAAATAAAACGAAAAAAAGAAATATGATACGGGAAACCCTATAAAATCACGAAATTTTTAATTCCACTGGTAAAATTCCCGCGTTACGAACTCTCTGCAACCTCACGCTCGCCTATTCAGAAAATAAACCATAACTTTGCGAAATTGAAGCCGCGAACTAAATTTTGCATCGCGGCACTACTTCAACTTTTACTTCAACTTTTACTTTCGTCTTTTTCACGATGTATCTCGCGGAAATAATTTTCGGCGTGAGTTCCGTCAAAATCCCTGAGACAGAGAGTTACCGAACGAACGAAAAACAAACAATAATTTAGTTGGTTAAGATTCTTCGCGAGGATTACTTCGCGAAAATAAATTCCTAAGCTCCTAACCTTAGGAGGCAGCCAAGGAGAGGACGAAGAGAACGCGAAACGAAAAGCAGATTAATAATACAGCCGTAGTATCATTAGCCACGGTAATGGTGTGAACTTTTAATTAGTTGCGCAGTTTCATTCGGAAACACTTGCACGAGCAGCAAATCCATTGTGTTTTTATTCATGGCCCAAGAGATAGGCAACAATCCTATCCTCTTCTCTCGGCGCCCGTGCTAACCGGGAGAAGCCCCCGGGGCCAGAAACTTTAACTTTCTTCTATCCCTTCCCTTCGCCCTTTCTCCCAACAACTCCGAGAAAGAGGCGCTACGTATTTGTCCATTAACACTCTTGCGCGCGCGGAACGTTCGTCCGTTTCCCATTTTCTCGAACAGCTTCTTCGCTTTCTACCGGTCTATGCTCGGCCACGAAATTTCAATTTATGTCACCAGAGGTAGACCAGAGGTGGCTAACTGGCGGCCCTTGCGCCACCCCCCACCACTTTCCCGACCGCTAGGGCTATCCCCTCCACTGCATCGGTCTCTCGACTGCGTTGACAATACTCGCATTAGATATATATATATATATATATATATATATATATATATATATATACAATCGTTTTCTTTGCTGTAGCTGCTAAAGACAAAGAAAGTTAAGATCAAGTAGTTTGTATTGCCCGCCACGGAACAGAGTGGGAACTAATTTTGATGGTGGAGGAACCAGCAGACTGAGCGAGTAGCTGACGTAAACTATGACGTTACGTTGCTTGAATTATTTGGAAGAATTGCTGATTTTCTAAAATCCACGCCTATCAAAAATTTGCAAACTTTGGATCCGCACCGAGGTCACACGGTTAATCGTCCTCGCGTCCGAGTAGAATCGCGTCCGAGTCGAGAATCAGAGTCGCCTTTCCTAGATAATGGTCTAGTCCTTAAAAGGATTCGGTTTGCTAATCCCTTCACAATCCAGCCATAAACCCAAACACTCTTTGGCTGAAACCATCGTTGGTCCATCGAATAGAGCGTGCGGACGTGCGCGCTCCACCGGTATAAAACGAGTTTGGATGGGTTTAATTACTCAGCTCTCGACCGGCGATGTAAATGATGGCCATTAAATCGCGGGGGCTCGATGTTTACCTCGAAACCACGAAAGTGGAGAGCAATACGTTGGCGAAGAACGGTCCGGCGCGCGTTCGCCAGACAATGGACCCGGAGAGCTTCGATTTTTATCAGCGACCGAACGATAAACGGAATCCCCCCTCCCCTCTCACCGAACGATTTTCTATCCGCGGAATCGATATGAGCAACGATTCTACTCCTTGCTCGGATTTAAATCGAGTGGCCGTCCTCTCTCTCTCTCTCTCTCTCTCTCTCTCTCTCTCTCTGTGTGTTCGTCCGTTAATTTGCTTAATGGGCAAGTACGCCGGGTAATACGCTGACGGGTAATGCTATTTATCACGATTTTAATTGCCCGCTTACGAACACACACGCCGAGTCGTTTCACCTGTAATCCGTATAAATGCGACTTAGGTACCGGACGCTCGGATCGCGCTCGATCGTGCGCAGGTTCGCGCCAGTATTATTAAAATCCAGTTACGCTTGTTTATCATTCGACTTGGATTTAGCGGCTCGATTGAACGTCGACGTCGATTGAATTAAACACAGACATACCACCAGGTGTCGAATCTTTGTCGTTGAGGCTCGATTCTTAATTTCGCGTGCGACGAATGAAAAGCGTTGCCTTCTTGTAATTTGGCACTTGGAAAATTGCACCGACCAAGCCTGAAATCAGCTCGGATCACCCATCGATTAGCTGATTAGGTGGCGAAAAGTGAAAAGTGAAAAGTGAAAAGTGAAAAGTGAAAAGAGAAAATCACCGGGAGCGAGCACACGCATAACTCGCGAGTTACAATTTTACGGGGATATCTACGGAGTCTGGGGACCCTCGTGTTATTCGTGTATCCACCATATATCAGTCTTACAGCACTCCTGATAACAATTTCATACGGGGATTACGGGAACGTTGGGGGTGGACGATGGTAGGGGAAGGGGGAGGGGGGAGGGAGAGTATGAGAAGAGACACACGCACGAGCGCACCACTCTACCGAAAGCGAAAGGGATAATCCCCTGAATAATGCGCGTGCTGTTACTGCAATATTAATCGGTTTCGAAAGGAAAACACCGAACGCTTTTGACTGTCGGGCTTTTATGCAAAGGAAGCGTCGTCGTCCATCCTGTTGCCCGTCCACCCTCTCTCTCAAAACAAACGTAAACGTGCTCCTCCACGTGCGCTTGTGGCGCATCACGTGACTCTTATCGAGCTTATCGACACAGATGAAAAGTGTAAGCGAGACACGTGAGAGTGTGATCGACCATGTGCAGGATCGATACATTCCGATATGCTTCCGAGATTTATCATCGCAAGAAAATGAAAAGAATGGAACCTTGAAATTCTATTCAATTGAATTCCGTTTAAATTTTTTTTAAACTGTCTGCTGCAAATTTCTCTCTTCTCCGAAAATGTCGCAACATTTCCCCGTTCTTGCTGGGGACGGGAATTCGAACGAGAGATGGAGGAGGGAAAGTGTCAGGGATGAACGAGAGCCCTCGCGGAGGTTTTTCACGGGGGTGGAGCCCCGGCCCTGGGGCGGTGATCGAATTCGCAAGTCGCAGGAAATGACGGGAGCCCTTTATCCAAGCACGGCCTGACTGGATGAACTCTGAAATGGTTGTGGATTACAATGTCACACGGGTGGCCAGCGGTGGCCAAGGGGCGCCAAATATATTGTCTGTCGCATGCATCGCGTACGCGTACATACAGCCCTGACGGTGGCCAGCGTAACGCTGACGCGACAGATTGGCTCGGATAAATTAATTTCATTTGCCGGTGATTTAGGCGATCTGCGAATACCGGCGATCCCCATTTGACATTCTACACGCAACCCCCCTAGAGGAACGCGCGATTCTCCTCCCTCTCTCCGTCTCGAGTGCATCTAGATGCAATTTCCCCTCTTGGCGCACAGGTTCAAACGAATTTTTTTATTAATACCGGATCAATCGGAACCGACGTGAAAATTCGCAATTGCAATTGGCGAGTGTTCTTACACCCGCGTCGGAAAATATTACTTTTCCGCGATGTTTGTTGAACGTTTTAATTACAGCGAGGAGCACGATTCTGTAGTTCAATGACAGTGGGAAATTCTCGATAGTTTAAACTGATGCAATCTCGTAGAAAGAGATCGTACAACGATCCATTTCGTCTCATTTCAAAGCATAAAGCTTGCACTCTGACAGTCCGTGAAAATGACACTTTATACGTCACGTTCCCCGGGTGGGAAACTGAGGACAAATTTTTTCCCTCGAAAATTATAAAAATTCAAACGCGTGCAGAAACGTTAAAAAAAATTTTCTCGTCACTAGATCTAGCATGGTCTCGAAGATTGAGATTTTTTAAAACTCGCTGTACTAAGGTTAGATGACAAAATATTGGGATTTCTTGAATTTTTATCGTTTGACTCTAATACTCGATGTACGACAAAATAATACAGAGGAAAAATTGTACAAGTTTTAGAGAATTATTATGACTGGGAAATTTCAATCTTCAAAACGATGGTGGATCCAGTTACGAAAAGAAATTTTCGACGCTTTCACGCGCAATTTCGAATTTTTACAATTTTTCGAGAAAACATGTGTCTTCACTTTCTCATCTGCTACGTGATGTAAAATCCAATTTTCCAAAGAAACGAACACGTGACCGTCAAAGCAGAGACCGTTCGTTCTTTAAAACGAGGCCAAATATGGCCTTTTTTTTTCTTTCTTTCTTTACAAAGTTGTACCAGTTCAGATAATCCACAATTTTTCATTGTCATTGGTCACAGCACGTGAACAGATAATTTCCACTTTTATATTTTCCAAACGGAACGATCGAACTTGTTTAATTCTCGTTGGAACATCATCGATGCCGGAAGTACGTGGAATTTTTCCCTTCGGCGTTAAACGCGCCGATTACACAACGCAACGTGTCGCGCACGAAATTTCCAGCGATGCATTATTTAGAATTAATTATAGCTCGCTCTTGGCGCATCGGTTTTGTTTCTGGCACGATGGAAACCCATCTTTGACACAAACACAGCATTCCCGTGGGGTATTAGGTTTTCCCCGTAATTGTATTAAAACCAGAGTTGCGCAGCTGGAAAGTTGCGGATCACCGCCAGCCAAACTGTTTCCTTCGGTATTCGATGACGTGCGTTGAACGAGCGATGTTTCTAATTCAGTAATTTCAATCACCCCGTAAACTAACAAATTTAAAGACGCTCGCGCAACCGTGAAACCGCGTGCATACACGGTTTTCGAGAAAAAAAAAATCTCTGTCTCAGCGCTGCGGAATCTTTTTCCTGTCGTAAGTTCAAGCGTTTCGAATTCAAATGAAATTACAGAAGCTGTATACCGACGGCTGTATGATAAATTAAAAAAAAAGAAATAAATCAACGAGTTAAACTCGCGCCTGTAATTTCTTACGCATCGCGTACGGCTGAGTAACACTTTTGAGCGGGAAAATTTAGACAAAGCGAGAGAGAGAAAGAGAGAGAGAAATACGCATCGGTGAAACTCGTCGCGTGCGAGCGAGTTTCTTGCAGGCTGATTATAAATCCCGGGTGGCGAGACAGTAGCCAGGGACACGTATCTCTGGAAAAGTCGCGACATAATTTCCTGGAGAAACTTTCGGCGAAATCTCTTGACGCCGGGAACGGGGCAACGCGAGCTTCTATTTCATTGTGCCAGTGCCTAATGTCGCGTTCTTTTCACGCCGGCTGGCTACTAAAAAAAAAAAAAAAGAAGAAAAAAAAGAACGACGCCCTGGCCAGGCCATTGCGTATCGCGAACACGTGCCGGCTAGGGTTAATTTCCAGAGACGAATGTCACTTCTTAAACTCCCCCGCTGTTTCACGCCGAAAAAAACTTTTTTAACTCCGTAATTGCGGGCGTAATTTCGGGACGATTCGCTCGGATATATCGCGACCATGCATAGCAGTTTCTGCTTCTTCTACTTTTTTATATTTATATCGTTTTTTAGTTTTGCTGGTTAGTAGTCGTGTTATTATGGCCGAGCATTATCTCGAAACAATCTCAAATTCGAGAGAACCCACCCGCTGTAACTAACAACTTAAGATGAAAAGCAAAGAAGTAGTTGAAACGAATCATCATTCTTCGTGTCGTATCCATTCTCGATATGTGTATATAAAATTTTGTTCAATCTTTCTACGTATTTTTTTTTCTTTTTTTTTTTTGCCCGTTATAACGCGATCTCTCTCGCACACCGAACGTGTGCTTCTTTTTTATTCCCACTCTGCTTCATTCTTTCTCGAGCGAGAAATTCATATTTCCTCGCTGCAAGCAAGGTGCAGGCTCCCCGAGGGAGCTGTTCTACCGATTTTCTACACGTTACGGTAACCTTCCAAGGACTCCGCGCGTTTACCAACTACAAGAGAACAGAGTTTCGATTGACTTTCGCTTAAAAAAAAAAAAAAAAAACAACTACGTGTAAAAGTTTGTAAAACAATTCGTCGAGTACCGAGTAGCCTACTACTCCCTTTTTCTTTCTAAAAATCTCTCGTTCGTTTCGATCGATCCCGTCGATCTGGAATAAACAACAGCCATGCGGAAAAATCAAGCCAGAATTATAATTAAAGTCGGGCGTGCACGAACGACTTAAGTTTGGGAAGCTCATTTTATTCCAATTTAGGAAATTTAAGCGGTGCGCGACCGACTGCTAAAACGGCCGTGGCCGTTGCCCCAGCCCGGGCTTCGAATGATCAGGTAGGCCAGAACGGTGTAACGTGAAATTGGTACTTTGAAATTTCATTAGTGAAGTCAGGTGGCGTCACAGATTCAATTAGCTTTTTATTGGATTTCGAACTGTGCGAACTGTCAAAGCGATAACCGCGCTTGCCTGCTATCGTCGCCACCAATACCTACCCCCGCCTTGTGCATGTACGCGTCCGACGAGACACCCTAAACGATCGCCTTTTCATTCATTTGCTATACTCCCATAACGTACGTACCTGCGTATGTTAATTAGAAAAATGGTAGCTTAATGCTCGTCTCGTCCCCTTTTATCGCGTGGGAAAACGTAGAATTTCTCTTTCGAACAAATATCCGAAACTTATCCGAAGTTTATCCGCTCTGTTGTTTCACACTCGTTTCGATTTCTTTCGATGATATTTAAAAATCGCTAGCATTATATGCTGAATTCTTAAAAATGGAACGAAGGTCGACGATTTTAATACACGTAGCAACCAACTGTGATTCGTTTGTATTATCTTTTTATTTTCGTGATATTATTTCTCGATTGTATATATATATATATATATATATATATATATATATATATATATATATAGTGTTACGTAATATTCAATTAATTTCCACGAGATCCCTCACCGATGAATCCTCATCGAGTCTTTTCCTCAGAGACTAGCGAACAATAATTCACATTGAATAGTGAGAGGTCTAATCACGACGAAGACGCTGTTTTTGTGTTGGATCATCCGATGTTTTACTTTCTTGCTTTCCATCTTCCGAAGGCGGTTTGTCTAGACAGGAAAAGGAAACTCCATTTCTCGTTATGTTTCCATTGATAATGAGCCAGCTTCCCTAATTATTCAGCGTTCTAACGGAACGGCTTACAAATAAAACTACTACCAGTAAATCCGCTCCCCTTTCCTCCGTTTCGTTCTTTTTTCCCCTCTCTCTCTCTCTCTCACTCTCTCTCTCTCCTTTTCCTTTCCCTGCTCCCTTTTGTTCGTTCGACGCACGATACCTTTTCATGCTAACGGTGAATCGCGCTTATATAAGAAGCTTCGAATTTACTTTTCAAAACGTGAAATGCCTAGGATCACTCGCATTCAGAGTCTAACGAGTGCCCCACTTCGTCTCTCAGATGCTTCAATAGCATTTCGATTTGCAAATTTTATTTTCATCCGAACGTGTCGAGATCAATCTTGCTCTCGATCTAACAGAATTCTCTCGATCTTTCTATCAATGATCATTTCTCTGAGACTCCAGCAGTCAATGAAAGTCTTCGCCGAAATTTTCGTTTAAATTTCTCCACACACACACACACACACACACACACACACACACACACACACACACACGAGTCGAAAGGACTCTTTTACTAAATTCAATTTCCACCAACGATGATTCTATTTGTGAAACTTTAACTAAACGATTAGGACGACGTATTGAGTATCGGGAAAGATTTCGGGAAGAAATGAACTCGGGGGACGGATGCGAGGTTCAAGGTCACGGTCGACGAAATTTCCAACCTGCCACTCCGTGAAAACGAAAGGGAGAAGATGGCCGAGAGGAAAAACTGAAACTGAACTGCCTCTGACTGAGCTCGTGCATCATAGCTTTATGGTTTTCGCGATGGCATTTATAAGGTTTGCTCGACTTGGCCAGAACTCATCGCCGAACGTTTGGGGTGGCGATGCTGCAAAGCGCGTCATTATCGTCGTGATATATATACCGGGTGTGCCTTTAATGCGTCTCGGACTTCCTTATTGAAAAATATTGCGTTCGTTTCGCATTAGAACCGACTTGAACCGGCTCGACTTACCCTTCCCTTCTCTCCCTTCGTTTTCTCTGTCTTTTCTCCTTTCGCTTTCACTTTCTATCGCTCTGTTTGGGTCACTCGTGCACCCAGATAGTTTCGTCACGCCACGTATTTTCTTCCTAAACTCGCCAAACTGTTGTTCCTCAAATGGCGATAACGGCGAATTTCCCTCCCTCGCCCCTCCTCCCGTCCATATTGCAAATTATATCACTCTGCGCGGTTAATCTTATGAATTATTCATAAATTATTTATAAGATTGGCCCGCGTTGTAGTATTGCAGTCGAATTTACTCGTAAAATTTTACGCGTTTTAACAACAAATTTTTGAAGCAACTCGACAGAATGTTTCGCTATAATTTTCCAATCTCGGAAAATAATGCTCCTCCGCTCCCGCCCCCATGATATTCAATTTTTTCGCGATAATTTTTCCAAACATACGCAAACGAAAAATAACGCGTCTAGAAGTTTAAAGTAGTAGAAATTTTCAAAAAAAAAAAAAAAAAAAAAAAGAAAAGAATTAAGTTAATTCCATCGGACGAATAATCACCAATGAACATTTTATAAATGAGCCTCAGAATCAAGGAGCGAAACCCGAGGCAACCATTAATCCAACTTCCTTTCCTCGTTCATATATCAAAGGCGACAAACAACGCAACTTCACGCCAAAACGAATGTCTTTTTTCCACTTAATCACGCCGATTCCTCGTTAAACTGTCTTCCCTCTCGCAGATGCTACGTCCGTAAATTAGCGAGTAGACTTTACACGTTTTAGAACGAAGAGGAAAAGAGAAATAAAGGGAAAAAGCGGTATCAGTCGGTCAGACCCCCTCCCCCTCCCTTTGTTACGATTGTCAGCCAGGACAACTGGGTATCAATCGAAGTTTCGATAAATCACGCGAGACGAAGCGTCACCGGAAGAGTTCACGTTTCATTATCATTACATTCGCAATTCATTCAAAGGAATGAAGATATTTAGTGAAAATGTCTTGAGGATGATCGAAATCAACGAGCAAAATTGCGCGTTGTCGTTCAAGATCGTTGACCTCGTTCCAGAGCTAGGGCTTTGCAAATTACAAAAAAAAAAAAAAAATCACACGCGGTTTCAGGCACAGGCGAGGAATCTTGGACTACAAGTTCTAGATATTTAAACTTCGCTCCTCAGCTTTGGCTTTGATAACTACCAAAATCACACGTGACAGCACAGGCGATAGATTTTTCACTCTCGGCGAGGAATCTCGTACTCCAAACTCTAGATATTTAAATCTCATTCTTTAGCTTTGGCTTGAAGAATTTTCGCATTTTTTGAAGAATTTTAGCATTATATAACGCGAGATAGCACGAGACAACATCGCCTCAAAATTAAGGACGTATACAACGAATGTGAATCAACTCTGGAATGACACTTTTAATCACGCGATGGCGCTCCTAAATTGAATCCTACCCTAACACTATAATAATTCACGTGTTCAGTTTAACAATTTGACATATTTTTCCAACGACTTTTCTCACAACGGTATTCTTATACTTTTCTTACAATAATATGTGCTTAGGTCGAACAAAAAATACGTATATATATATATATTTAATCACCCCAAACCTTCGTGAGGAACTTCATAATAATGAAATTTTATATTTTTGTCATAAATGCTAGGCATCGAATACACGTAGTACATTTATAGTACATTTTTTTCTGGATAAAAAGCGACGCATGATTAACGAATTGACATGTCGAATTGAAACTTCAGAAAGAAACCATCCGTTTGTATCAATTTTCTATGCGCCCTTCTGTTTACGTGTTAAAAATTAATTCTCTAGCTAGGTAAAAAAAAAAAAAACAAAAAGCGAGACGAGGCGTAATGATGAGATCGTGCAATCCAATCAGCGTCGATTTATCTACATCTTATGAGATTAAGCCTTGGGAGAAGGCGTAGTGTCAACTGTTGGTGTACAGAGGGATGACGACGGTACCGCTTGCGAACCGTCGTAATCCGCTGTGCAAACAAATCCTCAGAATGTCCAACGGACGACGTCCAGCAAATACGTCGAGGTATACGCAACGTCTGGTCATATGCTTAGCTAACTTTATCTCGTTTCCACTTTATCCGACAGACGTACCGTTACGTACCGTGATCGTTGATTAGCTCCGATTATAACTTCTATCCTTCGTTGTCTTCCAGCCCGAATCGTCCAGAATCCGCGGACAACTAACGTAAACCTTCGTTACTCGATCGTTTTACAGACTATTTCGCCGCTTTGATTGGCATTATTCGGCGAGCCAGCGCTCATTAACGTACATTCGTGATAATTAGTAATACGCTTGTTGTTACACAGTGTCGCCGAATTTCAAATGTTAATTTCGCGTGCAGAAATGACAGGAAGTCTGGGACTTTACGGTTGACTAAGTGATAACAACGAATATATTTGACGAATCTTTCACTTATGGCCCCCCTATCTCCTAGTGGTATCACCTTTTCTTTTTATATTCTCCAGTTTAGATATTTAAACATTAGATATTTAAACAAATTGAGTTGAGCTAAAAATTTCGAAATAATACAAATAGTTCGATATTAAATTCTAATATAGTTGATAAGTTTTTCTTCCTTTTCTTTAAAAAAAAAAAATTCACTAATACGAAAGAGATAAAAATCATTTTACGATTTTTCGATCGGATAGGGAGAACGAGAAATCCTTGGAAATGGACTTCCTGAAGATCCATATCTTACAGTGGCCTTATCTCTCTCTCTCTCTCTCTCTCTCTCTTGCCCTTTTAGATTTGGGTCCTTATCGATGCCGTGCAAGGTTTTCGAAGAGATTCGCCGGCGAATCCTTTCCCAGATCGGCAGGAGGAAAGAAAAGAAAATATTAGTAATACCGACGTATGATCGAATCTCCGAAAATGCCGTCCCGGTAATTTACTTCTTGTAAAAGTTATCGATATTACCGGAGATAGTTATCGATAGGCCATGAGTATAAAACTTCACCTCGCCGCGCCGCCGTTTTCCAATAACTTGAGATCATTATCTTTATTCATGCGTAAAAGATAAAGAATGGGAGGGAGGAAAATTTATCTTACCGAGCGCTCCTTATGCCCCCGACGTTTCGCCATAATTCGAATCCGTTTCACTTTTCTGAAAAAATAAATATCATGTATATATCATGTATATATCATGTTTTTCTTTTATCTTTGTAAATAATTCGAATTTTATCTTAATTTTCATACATTTGTGGGAAGTTGGTAAAGATTCATAACACCCATAATAATATTTCGTAGGCGAAATAATTCTCCACTCAGGTTTTTAAATTATTTGTCATATATATATATATATATATATATATATATAAAACACATGGCTGCACAAAAATGCAAATGCAGTCCAATAGTGATAAAAATCCGATATTATCGAAACGATAAATTTCCAACGATCCAATTTCACACGATGCAACTTCGTGGTGTCGTCCTCTCCTCGTTCCCACAACGTGCGGAATTTCGAACGAAACGCGCGCAAAACAGCTAATTTGGAAACTTGCAAGAGCGGCGTCAGAGGACGCGAAATTGGACAGGCATATCCGATTAAACGACCTCATTGTTTCGAAACACGTGGTCGCGCGCGCACACACGAGAGAAAGAGAGAAAGAGATGGGAAGGAAGTAGTTTCGCCATGCTCTTTTCGGTGTTGCGAAGGGCCATGTTCAGTCATCCTACGTCCCGTACAACTGACATTTCATGAATTGGAAATGTAATTTTGCCACGCGCGCGGCGGTGGCTCGCGGCGTCATAACTGTTCGCATGATAACGGGCCCGCGGAGTAAACGAGCACATAATTTCGGCTTCTCACGGCCAAAGGCCTGCCAAATAATACGCTCCGCCACGTACGGAGGAGGCTACCCATAATCGCGAACAAGCATACGGCAACAGCTGTGATCCTCCCCTTTTTATCTAACGCCTCGTGGCGCGACCAACGCGAGAAACTGCGTACCCACCACCTTCTTGCTTCTGCATGTGCATTTTCTTTTCAATACTTTCGTCCTTCGTCCCACGTGGACGCGTCGTTTCGCCCCATTTGCCCAAGAACGCGAACCAGACGGAGAATCCATGGGGCACCGAGTGTTAAACATTGAAATTAATCGCGAATATTTCTGATCGTGAACACGAAGAAATTTTCAGGAACGTTCTTTTTAGAAACGGAGGGAAAAAAATGTTCCCGGTCACTTTCCGATAGTTTGGTAGTTCAATATCGGAACGTGTCCAGACGCGGGATTTGTACTCGAACAACGATACAATCGACCGTGTGATAATTAACGTGGAATTTGATTGCTTGACTGATGATCGAACCAATAATATTGGAAATCTGTCAATAATGCTTATTAATATTTAATGTCGCCACCCATTTGTTAGAATTACTGCAATAAACTGTATTATCATTGCTATCGTTGAAGATTAATTGATTGAGTATATAATTAGTATCGGTATTAATTTTCGCATTAGTATTCATTAACGGCCCACCTACGCCATCCCATGCCCATGCCTAAGTTCTAACGCCGGGAAAGATATTTTAAATTCAAAGACGACACAATGTGATTAAATAACGAACGAACAAAAAAAGAAAGAAAAATTAATTTAATACCAGTTTCACAATTTAATTCAGTGGTTCGCTTCAGTGTCAAGAGGTTTAAAACCATCCGAATAATCACAAATTTAGGGGTGGTTTCATCTTTTATTCGCGTTTCATCGGATTTCTTTTTAAACTCGTTCTTCTCTCTCTCTCTCTCTCTCTCTTTCTCTCTACCAATTTCCCCATTTGGTCCGATTCCGTTTTCTTTTGCCTCTGGTCGTTGTCTTCGTCGTCGCCGCCGCCGCCGCGCGCCACTTAAATAAATCACACAAATACGACTGCGTTGGCGTTATTTCACGCGACCGTGGCCAATGGCCCCGCTCTCGCCGCCGTCGTTCCCGCGCGTTCGCCGTTTTAATCTAATCCGGAGGCGCATGTAAGAATATATTAAAGAAAAAGTTTCGCGCGGCGCTGCGACGTGCCACTGGAAATTATACCGTCTCGAGCGGAACACCGCCCCTACGCCGCGAAGGGCTGTCGAGAAGGACCGGCCGCGGGACACAGGGGAAAAAGAAAGAAGCGGAGAAGGAAGAGGAGGAGGCTAAGATGGGCGCGGAGAGAGAAAGAGAGAGAGAGTGAAAGAAGCCAAAGTGGTTTCCACATCCAGGCGGATGTATACACCTCGGCCATCCAACGCCTATATCGTGGCTTTAGTTACCGTAGCTGGCCAACTCCGACCCGACCAACTATCCAGACCCATACATTTATTTACATGTAATTACGTTACACCCTCGTCTTGAAGGGAACTAATAAACTAATAAACTTTCCGCCCGTAATTTATTTATGACGACGTCTCTCGAGTGATACCCGCTAGGAGAGGGAAAAAAGGAAAACGAGAAAAAGAAGAAGAGGAAGGAGAGGGATAACACACATTGAGAAGTTCAACGCGTCGCGGAAATTAATATGATGGATATGGCGGAGTTTAGGAATTTGTGGCTGTATTAATGTCTCGGGAAATTTTTTATTAAACGTTGCGTTATTTCGGCGCGAACGTACTAATTTACCAAGCTTCATTTTATAATCAAAACCTTTGTTGGTACGTTCAAATATTTTAATGACCCTACTCTACGTCGAAAAAAGAAAAAAAAAAAAGAAGGAGAAAAAAGAAAAGCTGACCAAACGACGCGAACACGAGCGAGCTAGCGGCGAGGATTTCAAGGGCAGAGCGGCGTGACAACTGACGAGGAGTTTTTTCTTTCGCGAAGGTTGGCTACCGACAGCGAAGTCGGAGGGCGAAGAGCCAGGGCATCGCCGGCAGATTCGCGGGCTGTAGTAGCTGGAAACCCTTCAGTATTCAGCGCACTCGATCACACAACAGTTATCAAAGGAACTCATTTGAGCGGTTGAATGGGCAGAAAGGAAGTCAATCTCGGCGCGCGGAGATAAGGCAGCCGCTTTCTCACACCCCCGAGCAGCCTCGCCAGACCTACGTAGTCGTAGCTCACTAACGTCCCCTATACTATAGCCAGACATCTGGAGTCTGCTTGCACGGGCTGTTCCGTGTGCCTAGCCGCCTTGCACACGCCTCCGAGTTATCCTCTGCCTTCTACACACATCTAGTCATCACCTGGACTTCTCGCACTCGCCTGTCAATACTTTCTTTCTCCCCGTTTCTTGCCCCGTTTCCGGCGGGGCAAATCCGATCCTGCGTTCGATTCGCTCGCGCTTAACAGGGCCATGTGGAATTCTCCAGCTCCTCTTCGGAGAATTTTAATGATTCCGCAGCCTTGGATCGGATCGGATCGGATCGGATCGTATTCGCCAGGAAATCACGCGGCGCGGGTCCGGGAGTACGTTTGAAATTCCGCTGCGTATAATAATTCAACTACGTGACCGCCGCATCGGCAAAGGGATTTATTCCCTGTAATAAACTCCGCGCGAGTAAATCCCACGTTGTGGACAGTAGTCATGGTCCGTGATATTTCAGAGTGGAATGGCCAAAGTTACGAAGTTGCCGCGAGATATCTAGTTATCATTACCATAAAAATCAACGTTGTATCCCGGCGCCAATTTCTCCGCGACGATTTCCCCGCGATATTTCTCCGCGCCGGGAATGGAAAGAGAATTTCAAACAATAATTGAAAAAGACTCGATGGTACATAGTACGTGTACAACGATGAACAACGTTGTAATCGCTATTTCTTCTATATCTCGGTATACGACAATTCTATCCTTTCGACTGTTGACTTGGCGGCGGATCGCGCGAATGACGCGCGACGTTCGGCTTAATTAGCCCGCTGCTTTCATTGTTAATGCCCTGCTTAAGACAGTTGTCCGACGGCATTCCGCCGTGCCGCCGGAATGTCAGGTGCGTTTTACCGTCAACCGGTAACTGGCACCGCGAACGTAAAGGAACCAACACCGGTGTGGGCCTGCAAGGGTGGAAACTTGCCTTTCCTAGACAACAGCCGAGGATATCTCTGGCTGGGTCCCACTAGTGCATTTAGAATAAGTTACGGCGTCATGAGATTACAAGTCTGTAGCATAAACCCTCCTTACACCGACTTGCCTAGCAGCAAGACCTCCGTTGGCATGCCGGCGCCATTAATTAAGAGCTTCTAAGGGCTGGAAAGGGTGTAATCTTCCGTACGCGGAGACAACGTTTCGCGTATTCGCCTGCCGTGTCCACGAAAAAGAAGAAAAAAAAAAGAAAAGAAAAAGAAAAGAAAGCATTATCCCCGCTACGTGTGTTCTTGGAAACGTACCAATTACCCAGTTGGGGGCGAGACAACCAACCAGATTCGATACAAACAACGATCCTGCTTGCATTTTCTGTGCATGGCTGTGCGTACCGAGAGTACGCCGGGATTCACGGGGAAAGTGAAACTATTAAGCTCGAGCTAACTTCGAAGTGAATTTCTAGTGAATTTCATTTCTCGTAAGTAAGCAAGTCATTTTCCAAAATTTATGTGCCTGAGAGACAGCTCAAGATCGTTCGGTGCGAAATTCTGCCAAAAAGAGAGAGAGAAAAAAAGAAAAGGTACGAAAGAGAACGTGTATTGCCCATCCACGCACGACGCGTGTCCTTTATCTCTCTTATCGCTACGACTGTCATCGGAACGTCAAATAGGTGGCACCGACGCGAACATACACGACGTAGCAAGACGGTATCACCCTCCGAGGACACCGGCTGGCAAAGATTCTTGGAAGGTCACGCGAGCCCAAGGGTCATAGCGAGTAACGAAGAGGTCGAGGGGTGATAATCGCTGGGATACCATGAATTTACCCCTTGGCCTCGCAACGCCGTAGATTACCAACCCTGCCCTTCTTTTCCCTTCTCCTTATTGCACGTTCGCGCTACTTGCTTAAAATATACATTCGTACGGATGCCATTCTCTCCGCTTTCCGTCCCTTCTTTCTCCTATCGTTTGATTTATCACCTGACAACGCCGTTATTAAGTCCGCAGTTAGATAAAGCGAGATTATTTCGACGCAAACCCAGTTCTCTCTCTCTCTCTCTCTCTCTCTCTTTGGCACATTGAAACGAAAATGTCACGGAATATGCGGCGTAAGATGGATTGCCTTTAATGCGAGAGGTGAAGAGGTTTTCGAGTTATCGCGAGCCACCGATGGAGATTCATCCGCGAGTGCAGGCATCCGTGATATCGTCGCCGCCTGTTTAGGCATATCTGTCTGTCGCGAAAACGCGAGATTGCAGGATTTTTAAACAGTGCACTCGAATATATAATTCGTTCGGATTGAATCTGTTGTTGCAACGTATTACGACGTACTACGATGAATCTTGTCGATGGAACGCGATATAGTTTGAGTTTTAGGTTAAATTTAGTTGGCGCGATAACCTAATTAGCCAGGTCAGGTATCCGCTCTGACCCGCACGCTGTGTTGAAAATCGGATAAATTTTAAACACAGAATAAGTCACTTCCAACCAACTGCGATTAATCACCAGACACCTCGTTTTGCCTCTCCTCTCCTTCCCTGCTCCTTCGGGTCGTAATTAACGTTTGCCCGTGTGTTTCACGTGCGTCTCATAAACGCACCTCTCGGCGCTCTATCGTCCTATCTCTCGCCGGTCTCGACGAAGACAAAGCACTCCCGCAAGATCCACGGCCGGTGGCGCGCGTACGCGTACGCGTTTTCCATACACATTTTCCGATCCTCCCCTCTCCGCGCGCGTGTTTCGAGTGCCTCGAGAGAGTGGCTTGCGAAACGTGGCAGCCACGCGAGATGAAATCCTGCGCGGAAGCCGCAGGTTTCCTTCTCTTCGGGCGATATCCTACGAAGACAAGAGAAAGGAGAGAAAACGAAAGAAGGAAAAGCAGCCGCTTTACGCACATACACACACACACACACACTCCAAGGGACGAATGGATCGAAGGGATCGCGTGTTTTTGCCGCGTTGCTGCACGCGCGCGGGTACCCGGATATACCGTATGCGAGTACACGATCGAAGGAAGACGTTATCAAGCGCTGGAACTAAGCGGCAGGATCGCGAACACGTGTCGAAAGTGTTTACACTTCGGTAAACGTTACTCACCGCGGCTGGTTGGAATAAATAGAATCTTTATGGAATTATGCCATACGGCATGGAACATTCGCGAGGCAATTCCACCAACTGTTGTCGCTCGAAGATTGAACATCGTTTTATCTGCTTGAACGTTGGAAGAAAAAGAAAAATTCTGTTTCGACTGTACGACTCGAGAGCGTTATCCGCGCAATTTAACTATAAAGATATTCGGCTTCGAATGAAACTTGCGAGTTGTTCCGGAATTAGATACAATATTTTATCTCTTCTGTCCTTCACTCGAGAATCGTCCGACAGCTACCATCTTCATCAAACAATCTGCCTAATAAACCCGCAAACGCTCCATAGGTCTCGAACCTCAGGCACGTGTACGATTTCTACAAGCTTCCTGCAGCGAATTCTATTCTGAATCGCTCCGGCAAACGCCGCCAATCCACGCTCAATTCACCGTATATCTTATCCTAGCGAAAGCCCATAAACTATTTCAATTTCCAAGTCACCTCGCCCCCGTCGTCGAACCGTTAATATCCCGTTGACAGGCCGGAACCAGACGTACGTATAGAAACGTACAATGCGCGTCTCTCTCTCTCTCTCTCTCTCTCGTCGTCGTCGTCGTCGTCGTCGAGCGTGCACGCACGTCGTTAAAGAAACGGGGAGGTCTGCCCAGCGCAACAAGAAATTGCGAGGGCGAGGGAGAGAAATTCGCGAGGAGGGGAGAGTTCTCGCGATTTCTGGCCTCGCGGCTTCGGCTTGAGTGACAAGCTTCATTTCCGCGGCGGTTCTGGTCGGGCGGCTCGTTTCTCGCGTTTCTAACTCGCGTCTCGTCGCTCTCGAATCCGAGATGGAAATTACTTGGCTCCCCTGCGGGCGGCCCGATCGACATCGACCACTATTTACAATCGCGAGTCGAAAGCCACACGGCCCCCGGGGAATAGGCGCGCCGTTGGTATATAAGTTCGTCACCAGCTCCGAGGGAGCCCGTTTCCGGTTACTGTCGCCCGCTGAAAAGTGATCGACCGATGCACTTTGTATTCAACGAACCGGCAGCCACTTATTTCTCTCAGGCAGACCCCTGCGAGATTCGTAACGGGTCTGTTTGACGCGTGGATTTCGCCGAGATTTGTCGGAGGATTTAACAATCGCTTGTTTCAGACACGCTTAGGAGATTCGTGGATGGATCAAGGATTCATTCGTCCTTCCTCAGATCGGTCGGAAGGTTTAATAATTGGCAAATTTCTACTTCTATTCTCACGAGTCTTCAGAACCTCTATTTCTCATTTCTCACTCATTTCGTATGAAACCACTCGTAAAACTATCTAACACGCCGACAGACAAAGGACAAGGCCTCGATCGAACCCATGCCATCAAGAACCAATTCCACCCTAAATATCCATTCCCCGTCCTCGAGCTCGAGGAGAGTAGCGGACAAACGACCGGAACAAACCCCCGAAGAATTAGTAGTTATTAGGGCCTTTCTATCGGGAAGGGATGGGGGGAAAAAGGGTATCGAGGCAGAGCCGAGGGAGGGCCCAGAGGGAGTCTCGTCTCACGGGTGGTTCACTTTGTCTTCGATGTTTCGTGGCGATGGTGTGCGGAACCGGATGATATAGCGCGTGAAATTTGTCGCCATTGTGCTACGGCAGAACTACGCGAGGGTAATGCGGCGGTGGCGCTAACTAGCCCTTGTTATAACGGCGTTCGTTCGTTGTTCGTCGCTGGTCGTTTCACCGTTTCTGTCCTCCTCTCGTGGCAGCGCAGTGTTTCATTTTGACGTGGGCCAGCAGCAGCAGCAGCAGCAGCAGCAAAAGCAGCAGTAGTAGCTGCTGCTGGTCGCTGCCAGTGCCGAGTCGTCGAAACTATAACAGCTCTAAATGCCCTACGCTCCATGGATTTCGCCGAAATCCGGTAATTACCTCCATTCTGGTGAAGTGAGGAAGAGGCAGGGCGAGGCAGGAATTACTCGAGATCGGCGAAGCTTTTGCTCGGCCGCGGTCCGAATTTCACTGAACGAGCAATTTTCTATCGCGTCGCGCAGCCCACCCGCGTACACGCACCGCACCCTATACACGGTGTCTCTCGTGGAATTGTCAAATTTTCGACGACCTATCGAGCCACCTGTCGTTGCGGGAATTCGTTGCGTTTGCCTTGCCGATCTCGCCGAGAATCGTTTCCAACGATTTTTCACCCGATAATTAAACGAAGAAGACGATACTGTAGAG
Source organism: Tetragonula carbonaria (assembly GCA_032399595.1). Lineage (NCBI taxonomy): Eukaryota > Metazoa > Arthropoda > Insecta > Hymenoptera > Apidae > Tetragonula > Tetragonula carbonaria. The sequence continues at coordinate 1,857,579 of JAUCRC010000018.1, read as the reverse complement.
CAATTTATTTCTTTAGTTTCGTTCAAATCCTCCATTGTATGTGATATAAATTCAGACTCGATGCTCTTAGAAATCACACCTTGAGATGTTCTTTCTTAATTAGAAAGCAGACTAGAACCAAGGACAGAAAGAAAAATTTGAATCTTTGATCGAGATTGATTTGAAGAATTTTGGAGTAATAATAAGTCTGAGGGTTATCGGAAACAAAAGAAACCGACAACTGGAAAGTAATTGCGGGAACACCCTGTACCCTTCTCTGTGTGTTCTCCTTCTTCTTCTTCTTTTTTCATTTCTCTCCCTATCTGCGTGAGTTCCTTTTATTCGTTGCTTCGTTTGTTTCGTACAAATGCGTGCGTGTGCGTAGAACAGACAGCACGTTTAACACTGCTGAGCATATTCGATGAAACGTTCGACACCCTCCTTTACGACTAGATGCTGCCTTTTTTCTTTTTCTTTTTTTTATAATTCACAATGATTCTATCAAAAAGAATCATACCATTTCAAATTAGAATATAATTACTAAAATACTAGGAAGTTAACGATAGAGTTATTTTCAACGGCTGGTAATTGAAAGGAGCGTTTGCCCCTTGTCAAAAATTTTCAAGTCTCTCGGCACTGTTGCGCATGTCGTAAAATATCGCGCAGCTTCCTCACGGTGTTCCGTGTGACAGGGATATGGGGTAGAACGTAAGAATTACACGAGACTGAATATCGAGAAGGGAGAACAATACCTCTCGGCAACATCTGCGGAAACACAGGGACTGATAGGTGCTGGTTATTTAATATGAAATCTTGTGCCATCGTGCTAAGGGAAGTCAGACAGCACCGAAATTCAAAAAATCGTGAAACATTGTACGCGAGTGGAGAAATGGAATCGAGCCTCGATCTCTTTATATATATATATATAATATTATATTATTATAACATATATATTATAACACATATATAATATTTTATATATATATATATTGTAGTATCGAAATTATTGTGTAGTTATACTTTTAGTTACTTTTACTTTCAATAGATGGCCTGTTTGCTGGAGATGCGTGAACAAAAAAGTATGAATGTGATGTGAGAAAAAGCACAGCGTTGGCAAGAAGAAAATCATGCGAATGAAAAAAAGAAAACAGAGTCAGGGCAGAGTCGTAAAAGAGCGTTGAACGAGAGTGGTCAAAAAGAGTGTCCATTTGTGTTGTATAAAAGAATTAATTGTGTCGTTTGAGTTTATTCGAATTATTGTTGTCTGTGTTGGCTATCTTGTATTTATTATTTGCTATTTTGTTTCAGTTTTCTTCGTTATTTAATATAACAAACATCATTTGAATTATATCACTACTAAATATTTTTGGTTCTTTCTTCGTTTCTTTTTTATTTGCGGCCAGCAAACGCCTAGAGGAAGAAGGTATTCTTCTTTCCTTTTCGAAGTCGGGTCAGCCCGCTTCGCTTCTGATTCATTTGAGGACTTTGTCTCAAGCGAGTTAAAGTTTCACAAAAGGCACGAAGCTTGAATTTCTTCATCCCCCCCCCGCCCCGCCCTCACTCTACTTCCCTAGAACAACTGTCCACTGTACTTGAGATTCCGCGCGTAGTGAAAAGGTAGGACGTATGCTGAATTCCTATCGCTCAAAGAAACCGATTTACTCGTGGTATGCCCTCTGTGGACAAAGACCACGGCCACCACTCAACCACCGCTGTACCAATAATGACCAGATTCTTTGCATTTTTTTTTTCAGCTCTTGTTTTCATTGCTGCCGCTCCAAAAACTGCCGCGACACTTTTTACCCCTCGGCAGTCGATCGTTTCATCGTGGTTAATGAAGTTCCTTTCAGATATAAATGTTCTAATTTCCACGATCAATTCCAAATTCAAATCAAATTAGATTCTATTCCATTTAAAAGAAAAAGATGCTGCCTTTGCATTTGAACGCTATTGAAGAAAATTCTAACTATCCCAGAGGGGACACAACGAGGTTCACAAAATTGTGAATATCTCAATATTCTGGCATTTAAAAAAATACTTCCTTCGTACTCTGCGATATAAAGTATTTTCTATTATACGCAGTAGAGCAATCATCCTGTAATAATAAAACCAAACGCATCTGAACGCTATCGAAGAAAATTCCAGCTACCCCGGAGGACGTGAAATGTCCAACCAATATTCCAAAACTCAGCTTCCAAAAAAATACTTCCTCCTTTCGCGTTCTATGAGATACAATAGTTTCTATTACACACAATCAGTCTGCAATAATTTAATTTAATAAAAACCAAACGCCAAAATCTGAAGGCAAATCGAAGAAAGTTCTAACAACGCCAGAAAACAGAACGAGGTGGTTCACAATGTGGACGTGAAATGTAGGACAGAAAGGGGGGGGACACCATATTGCGTTGCAGCATCGCGAAGAAGCGGGATTTAATGCAGCGGATATTGTAGAACGCGGGGGTAGGACAATAAGATGTCGACAAAAAGAGAAGAGTCGGGGCGCGCGACCCCGTGTGTTACGTGGGCCAGCTTCCTCGAGTCGTGGAAGAACAGCCCGGTGACAGGACAATTTGTGCGCATAAATCACCAGCCTGTTTCTTTATATCGTTTAATATGAATCTACCCAAGAGGGGTGACGGGGGGAGGGTGGACGGGGCTGTCCCGTTCCGTAACGTACGAGGCGTCGGGAACAACCGTTGTACCGAGATTGATTGCGACCTCTGCGACTCTCTTCGCTTCGCTTCGCTCCGATTCGCGCGACCAATTTTCGAAAAATCATCGTTCGATCCCTCTGCATCGGTCCTCGATACGAGAGAAAAGAAATACGCCCCCGTTTATTATGTCCAATTATTAAACGGACGGAGTTTATTTCAAAAGCGTAAAGTGTAAGTCCATTTTTGGTAGAAAGAATGAGATGTCACACGATTTGTGATCAATTTAGTGTATTACTTTTAATTTAGAACTAGCTAATATTTAATATCTCAAAAAAATGCCAATGCTTTGCTCAATTTAAAATTGGCCAATAAAAGAAATTGCGTGGCGATTGATTATGAAAGTGGTGCAAGTCCAATTTCCATAAAAGAGTTTTCCGGTATTTGAAAGTCATTGTACTCGATCAGCAAAATCCTGAACGAATCGTTTTCGAATCCTGAATTAAACATAAGAAAAATGTAAGGAAAACAACTTAATGTATGTTCATGTATGGACATACAGTAAGTAATCAAGTAAAAGATACCTGTGCAAGATGCGATTTCTTCAACATGAAAATTCAGACAACAAATAATGAAAAAGCGACTTTTGTACAAAGCCATGGCGTTCACTTGAAAAAAAAATGCAGAGAGACCTAGCGAGAAAAGCACCACCATTTCAAAATAAATTCCAAATCATCATACGAATCAATTGCTTGAGTTCAATCTGCTAACGCCGAGATCGAAAAAAAAAAAAAAAAAGAAAAAAATCGTGGATTTTCCTCAACGCGGGAAAGAACGATAAACGGTCGTAAAATGGAAAGCTCTGCCTGGTGAGAATCAAATATTTTGAACAGGGGTTGCCTCGCCGAGCAATGGAGAGAGGGAGGGATGAGGGAAGGAGGGGTGGGTGGACTTCACGGATAAGGGAAAGCGCAGCGTACCACCGATTCGGCTCACGTTTACATTTATCCTTTTTGCGAAATGAGTGATAATTCGTGGAAATCGAATTACCGGGCTGGCCCGGCGTGAAAACCGGCGGAAGTTAGCCGCAACAGACGGGCAGAGAGCGGCCGCGGCAACGCGTTTTCGAAATTCGATTATGACGTAGTGCACGTGCACGAAGAAGCCCCGGCGTCGTGCCGCACATAACTGATACGAATCGCGCAAGGGCGCGCGTTTTCCACCGGAAAAACTGCACGAACAGTTAAACGGAGATATCCTTTGCCTTTTCCCTTCGTCGTCCCCCCGTCTACGTTTGTTGATGAAAAGTAACGCGTGGAGATTCTTTTAACTAATTTGGAACGGCTCGATTTATATTGAAGTATAAGTCGGAAATATTTTAAAATACACACATACACGCAAGCACGCACGCACGGAGAAAAGAAGATAGGCAGATATTTGAAAGATAATTAATTGCGACTAAAATATTTGAATATCTTTAGAATGTCGGAACGTGATATTTCCTCGATTGGCCGCGAACGAGGCTCAAAACACTCGAAAAGTCGAAACATCGATGATTCAAGAAGACTTAAAACCCTCCGTATATTTATTTGAATCGATCCCTTCCTCCTCCTGTGGCAAGTTCGAAACGATTCCAAATCGACAAGCCCCCGACGGCCGAGCCGACAAAACGACGGAAGAAGAACATCGAATCCGATGGAGTATCGTTCAACTCTCGACAAAATGAATTGCCGTGCGTTTTAAAGTTTGCCACACGGGCCACGGGATCCTCCCTCGCGGGATCCTCGAGCCGATTCGAATTCAGGGAAATATTCACTTTGCAAGATTGACCATTCGTATAAGCCGCCATAAAACGCATATGCTCGGTTCTAGAATGCGCGTGAATGCACGCAACTCTCTCTCTCTCTCTCTCTCTCTCTCTCTCTCCGGCTCGTACGGGAATGGTAAACTCTGAAAAACGAGTCTGTATATCCTGGCCGAATCGAGCGGGTCCGGAATCCTTGGAAATTTATATCGATTTATGCCGGCGATATCAAGCACGCCAGAGAGAGAGAGAGAGAGTCTCGGTATCCGAGACGTCAGTTTGATCCCCTCTAACTGCGTCCCGAAGCTCGATTTATTACAAAGACCGAGCTGCTTCCAGAGGACGCATTATCGATAAGGCGAGGAGGCCGGCTTCGACGGTTTGAACGGCCGCTGATATAATTCCGCAAGCTCCAATCGTTTCTTTTATTTCTTTTCGTTTCTCCTCTCACCGTCATTTTGCTTCCTTTTCAACGGGAATCATTACCGCGCGCGGAAATTGTAGCAACGATCGCGTCGATACGTTTCTCTTCTAAGGCGGTAAGAAGGAAGAGTCGTCGTGAATCAAGGTACGCTGATTTCACAACTGTAGACTAAACAAATATGTTTCTACGATTTTTGTTTCTACGACTTCGATCGGAGTACAGAATTAGAATATTAAGTGCTTATTCTTGGCAGTACTCGAGCCACGATTTAAGACGGCGTAATGTATAATTCTCCTGGTTGAACGCGCGAAGCCCATACCTTCGCGCTCTCGCCAAAGTATCACGCTTATAAAATGAAATTAAACTTCTACGAAATTTATCGACTGCCTCGCGATACCGCCGCCATTTTCTCTCGAGCCGTTCCTTTTGATCGATCCTCTCGGAAATCGAAGCTTTCTACCTGCATATCAATAACTCTGTTTTCTCTCTGTTCGCGGAAGTTACAAGTAGCGTTCGCTTCGCTTCTCTTCGCTTCGTTTCGTTTCGTTTCGTTTCAACGAGAAATGGAGGACGATTTTTCCTCTCGAATGCGATCGCATTAATTTTTTTCTTTTTTTTTTTTCTTTAAGCGTGACTAAAAACGTTATCGCGAATGTCACTGACGAACGACGAACAGAGAGAGAGAGAGAGAGAGAATAATTGTAACATTACAGGTATGGCGACCTGTACAGTGTAATAAGCCAACAATATATATAAGAAAGGGGAACTTGATCGATGTGAAAACTGAACGAAGGCAACAAAGGGCAACGTCGAAGCATGAAAGGCTATTTCGAACGAGACCGGATTGCCAACGAGCGAAGACAATGAATACAAGGAAAACCGGGCACTGATCAAACACTTGATTAAAGAAAGTTTCCGATAGGCACTCCGCGAGAAAACCGACATCGACTATGGTGATTGGATAAGCCGAGGTACCAGAATTTTCAGCCGGCTCTCTCTCCCTCTCTCTTTCTCTCTTATCCGATACTTGAAAGTTTTTCGACCGCGCCAGGAGACTACTCGGCTGTTTTCCCTTCTTGCCAATCCTTTGTTTCCACCTGCTGAAAATTCGCAGTTTCGACGGTGCTTTAATTAAATTAATCTTCGGCGCGAAAACTCTTCTTCTTTTTTTATTTCTCTCTCTCTCTCTTTTTATTTTATTTTATTACTCCTGCCCGGTGCGCCTTTTCACCTGAACTGCAGGAACGGCGTCTAGGTAAAACAAGCCCGCTAATGAGAAACCAATAGCACCAAGAGAGGCCAGAACTTCCCTCATTTCACGTAATTACCGTCGAATCGATGTTATTCCTTGATTTTATTTTTTTTTTCTCTATTTCCACCCGTTTCAGACGCAGTTTATGTGTATATTTGTTACGTGTGCGCGCAAAGTATCCGAGATACTTTTACAGAGAAAGTATCGCATTCTTCGCAAATAACGAATATTATTCAATGTTTTAACAAGTGAGAGATTTGATTAATAATCACACGAAACGGAATATTCTGGTTACTCTGGAATATAGAGATCTCTTTCCCTTTTTCTTTTTTTTTTCCTTTTTCTTTTCTGAAATCGAGCGCGTTTAGCGCGGCAATTTCGCGAAATTGTCGACATTTCTTCGCTTAACTCCTAACTATAAGCGCCTATCCCTCGTTTATAACGGTACACTCCACTTTGTACGATGGCTTATAGGATTTCGTAGCTCTCGCGGATCTTATTAATTTTCCATTCAATTATCGTCTAAAGATCTGGCTGAATTGCACGGGCGCAACGTGGGCCAGGAATTAAGTGCCAAGTGGAACGTTTTTTAAGTTATAAACGTATTAAATGAAAGATGCAAAGGAAATATTACACTGAACACGTTCGCGCCGATTAAAATGAAAGTAAATGAATCGAAAGTGTAGTTAGAAAACTACTCTCGTTAGTCGATCTTAGGCACATATTTTTTACTTGAAATAATAAACGAAAGATTGCGAATATCGTGTGAATGTCGAAGAAACGTAGTTCCTCGTTGACTGAAGTTTGTTTGGTGATTTTCGACGGAATTTTTCAGGCTGTCCGATGGAAATTTATTAAAAACCGGCGAAGCAGAGAGCCGAGGGAAGTATGAAACTTCAGAAGCGCAACGCCAATATCCTCACGGCCATATATTTATTAGAAGATTCTCTGGGAAGTTGAAAAGAGTAAAGTAAAGTTGGCATATGTTATGGTGCATCGGCGTAAAACGCGGAGGGAAGTTTAGACAAACCCGTAGATAAAGTTTGCGCCTGTGCAAACGACAGACCAATATCGTAATTGACTTCAGAACTGTTGGCACAGAGGTCCTCAACTTAATATCAGAGTATGTATACATTCGAAGATAGTAGTTGGCAACTTAATTTTATTACATTTCCCTACGAATATACATATAACGAGATCAACGTCTGCGAAATATTCCTTCCTTCGCCTCTTTCGGTTGCCGCATTAGAGAATTAAATCCTGTCGCGTTGCGTCAATACGAAATGGCGTCGTATAAAACCAACGTGAACAAAGAAGATCGGAGATACCTGCCCAATATCACACGCCTCACGCGAACCAGATCGGTGTTAATGTGATAATAATACGAACAATCGTTATTTTTATAAATATAAAAAAAAAGTACAGGTACGTTATCAAAAGATACGTGCAATTTAGATTAAAGATTCATAATTTGTAAAAAATATTGAATATTTGATTGAAAATAGATGTTTACTGTAAGACTTTTGAAACCGATATCGGTCTGTCAAAAAATTTTAGTAATTTTTTTTTTATTTCTATAATATCATAATGTCGTCTACAGTCCAATAATATCATTTGTATAAAGTAGTCGACATATCTTTCGAAACACTAACATGCTCCAAACTGTCTGACCAGAGAATATATACATCGCGATGAATGATAAATTTTCTTCCCACTTACCCGACACTTTCGATCCATATCCTCTCGTTTCCATTTCCAAGCGTCGCATTATCATAGTTATCCATGAAAATGCCCGAAACGCCGTGGAAACGTGGCGTTTTCAACGTACACCTGTAATCAAATTTCAAGAACACGGTTAACTGAATTTCGATATTGTCAATAATGCAATTTCAACCGGGGGAGGGGACAATCGAATTTCAAGGAGCGCTACCGTAAAAAGGTTAACGACATGCAGATGCGAGAGACCGCAATTTTTAAATGACCTCGAAAAAAAAAGAACGGAACGAAAAAAAGAAAAAAAGAAAAAAAGAATGGACTCGAACCAGCGCCAAGGGTAGATGGAATAGTTGGTAGAGGGATGACGGGGAAGGGAGAGAGGGGGGACGAGACAATTCCGAACGAATGAAATGTAAATCGGGAAATAAAGGTAACGTTGCGGAAAATTAAATACCATTTGAATAACGCAAATGGTAATAGAATTATCGAGCTGATCGATTAAAGCAATAATACTGCCCTGTCTTCCTACTGCCATCCCATCCTGCCGTTTCCTTTTTTCCTCCCTCGAATACGTCCTCGCCGACGTCGCTCGTTATTCTTCTTTTTACGATAGTATAATACGGTATGACAGATGTGATACAACGACCTCGCGAACTATTTCTAAAAATTTACCGAGCGATCCTCTTGTTCATTTTTTTTTTTGAAATTTTCATCGTCAGAAATTCTCCAACAGTGCGCTCTCGAGCAAATAAAAATCGAACTGCAAATGTACAAGTTCAAACGGAACAGCAGACGATTCTGAAGTATCCTCGCGAACCGGTCGTAACAAATCCCCGCGTTTCTCATTTAATACGATCGCAGAAGGAAGAAGAAGAAGAAGAAGAAGAAGAAGAGAAGAAGAAGAAGCATCGGATCGGCGTCGAATGATCGGCTTGTTCCCGTGCATCGATTTGTTTACACGTTTCGAGAGACAAGTTGGCCAAGAGAGTGTAAAGCGAGGGAGAGGCGACCTGGTGTAGAAACAATGGAAATGAGTTTTCTGCGAGGCGACCGGGAGAATTTTAAGGTCCTGCAAACGAGGCTCTAGGCAAAGGCACACAGGCCTGATATCTGCTCCCTGGTGTAATTGTCATTCGTATCTTATTTCGAGCGACGAACGACGAACAGGAGGACGAAGAAGAGAACGAAAGGTGGAAGGGCAAAGGGAAAGAGAGAGAGAGATAAGAGAACGAGGGATGGAGGACGAACAGGGGCGAACGGTGGCTGTAGGTATCGTAGCTTGGAAGCAAACACCGTCTCGCTACAATGAAACGCAATTTCCTGCTGTTGGTGCCGAGACTGAGCTAGTCGTCTCATTCGTCTTGACTAAAAGCTTCACTCCTCACGCTCGCTGCGTTAAACAATCGTACCTGCGTGGCATTCGTTAAGGAAAGCCGTGGCAAGTAGAGAGAGAGAGAGAGAGAGAGAGAGAGAGAAGGGGGAAGGGGTTTCCCTCGTCCTATCGTTGCAATAGCGAAGATTCACGGCTCCTAGTCGGGCTACCCTCCATCGAAGTACACCAAGACGTTTGTTTCCTCGCTGTGATTATTTACAACAGCCGGCTAACGCGTTCTTCTCACTCTCCACGTTATATTGTTTTTCCTTCCTTGGCGAAATAAATCTACCGGTGCGAAGAATACGCATCTATGATCAGTCAACTGCCTCTGGCAGGAGCCACGCGTAATTTAGTACGATATAACTGATAAATTTAATATTCGTATGAAAGAACTATATATAATTTGTGATCATTTGACACAGTCTATTAGTTCCAACGGGAGTTTCCACCTAGGGAAAAACGAAACAAACGGATTGATAGAAGTGCAAGAAAACAGGGTGAGTCGGTTCACGGTTATTTATACTCATATCGATGCATGAGAAAAGTTGGCAATCTTCTTGCCTGGCATTGACGCCGGCGCAGACGCTGCTGCCTATCTTCGATGCCCCTTTTCTTCTCTCAGCCGCCAACGCTCGTGCCACCGGCTGCATCTTCGCCGGCCATAAATACAAAAAACTCGCGGAGACAACCCGCTCCCGGGCCGCGATTTATTGCATATGAGTTCTTGGATTTGTCAATCGCGCAACGTGCCTCTCGTAACCGCACACGGCCACCTTCCCTCTCGTTTCACCCTATCCCCGCCCTTGCCCGTACCGCTTGAACGCTACTTATTTCCCGGAACAAACGCCATGAATCATCGGCGTCCGCCACGCTGCTAGCCGAGTGCTCCTCCGCAGATATCGCAAGCGGACGTAACCGCCGCAACCACCCGCGCTTTTTCGTTGTGAAAGGAATTTTTACCTTTAGAATTTGTCTGGACGTGTTCGATTCCGTGGGCAAAAATCGGAGAAAGAGAAAATTGCCCACCAATTCTACTTTTACAGAGAAAGTTTAAATGGAAATTTGCAAACTTAGACTGCCAAATAAATGAGGTAAAGGATTTTGTGCAAGATTTCTAATAATAATAAATGCAAATTCGAGAAGAATACTTGTTTGATGTACGTATATATATAGAGAGAGATAAGAGCTTTAGATTCATTAAACGTTATAAAAATCGAGTTTAAAGAGATTATAGATCTAGAATCTCGTTTGTACGATAAAAAGGTTTCCGATAATAGAGGTAAATCGAGAGAAGACAAGCTTCCTCGCGGTTGTCTTTATTTCTCCGAGCGTTACATACGTGTCGAGAACTGGCCTGGGAAGGCCGGTCGATTTATCAAGCGAGACAATTTATGGTGGAAGCAGCGTGAAGCTTATCTCAAAGCACGAAGGTGGTAGATCGAACTTGCGGCCAGCCAGAAAATGGAGTGTCCTGAAACGGGCCGAGCGTGTCGGCCAATTTATGACACGTAATTAAAAAGTCAAGCGCCCGCGGCAGCGTCGTTCCTCTCGGGCACATTCTATCTGGCGCAAACTCGATAAGACCGATAAGTGGGTAACCAATATTTTGATAAGAAGTAAATCAGCTACGAGACCATCAGTTAATCACTCCCTTATCTCTTTGTGCGATTTTACGAATTTTGCGTTCAGTTATTACCTAATTCTTGCGAAAAGTTAGCCTATTTTTTAGAATATGTAATTTCAGAAAATTACATACTCCAAAGTGACTTGATCTAGAAATTTGGAAATTAAACGCTCTAGCGAAGTAAACTTTCGACTATGGAAGATATCTAGAATCTTTTCCATCTCCTAAATGTATAAAATCATTTCAATAAAGTTTCAATACAAAAATCAAAAGAATATAGAAAAGAATATAGAAAAGGTTCTCTTACGACATTCAAATAATTGCGTATAAAATTCTAAGTATAATCGGGTCAGATCTTATTGGTACTCACGCGTATAATGTCATTAATGTTATCATGCTCGAAGGTAGAAAAGAAGGACTTGAGGTTGTTACAGAGAAGAAAGAAAATAGTTTCCTCCTTTCATCATGGCCGGAGCACGGTCGAATGCAGGAGTACCATTCCATTGGCAAACTTCCTTGGAAATTCAGGCTGCAAAGCAGAAACTTTTTTTAATTTCATTTACTCTAATTTGTAAAGTAACTTTTCAATAGTAATTCTCTTGCAGCCGCAACGGCTGATATAGAAGGAGAAATGTTAAGGAAAAAGGCGACAGAGAAAAGCGTAGAAAGGTGAACGACGATACCAAAGAGTTTCATTATCCTATTTTAGCTCCCACTACTTTTTATTATTTATCATTAAGTTTTCAAACTTCTCTTTCTATGAGTATAATTATTCCAAAGACAACATTCTGGTTTCCAATTTTGAACAGGGTGAAATATCTTTCTCCAATTTTTTATCAAAAATTACAATTGTACCGATGATTTTGAATCGCTGTAAAATACCATATGACATATACTCTAATCAGAAATAATTAACCTTTTGCCTTAGAATAATCTTTTGCCTTTGATATAACCATTCGTTTCTGTAATATCACGTCAAGTGACATAACACTGTAGACGGTATCTAAATATTATATAATTTGCATTTCGCTACGTTCATTAAGCTGCATCCTTTTGTTCGCTTATTTGAAATTATTCCTCAAACTCAGAGCGCTCAGACAACTGTAGCATGTGATTACAAACTAGGGACCTCGCATTTCTTCCTCCCTACCCTCCCTCTTTTTTTCCTCTCCTTCTTTTTTATATCGTATGCAGGACAATGACGCTGTCGTGGTGCCATTGTTTGTGCCTGTAATTGCGCCTGCGGCACGCCACTCTGGATTAATCTCGCACGATTTCGGGAAATCCCCCTTTCGTCCCCGCCCTCGTCGTCACTCGATCCTTGTTTTTCCTTCCAACTGTTGCCAACAAGGGGGCTCACTTTCCTCTGCCTTCTAATTTCGCCTGTCAAATGCCTCTATAGTGTTTCGCTCTTTTTTTTATTGAATTTCCACGAAGTGATTTATTATGATGATTCTATATCAATACGTTCGAGCCCATATTTTTTTCAGAAACGAAAGGACATCATCACAATGGTTACGTTAGTTTTCCAAATTACTTCGCCGTATTAATTAAGATAAATATCTAATTGTCGATTCGTCGTTGAATCTTTTGAAATTCCTAGTAAAAAAAAAGTAGTCACAACCGTCCAACCATCTGTACTTTAAAAAAATTAAGAATTACTTTATGATTATTCATCTCGGTTCGCCTCAATCTCGAATTCGTCGTAATTTATGAAGTACACCTGCATACTTCTGTAATTACCGTCGCCCCCTTGCATTTCGACTTTTAAACGTCGGCAGCACACCGCGGCCAAGAATTCCATGCACGTCTATGTCATTTTCAATTTAGAAATTCAATGTTATATACACAGGCGGCACGTTTCGAAGCGTGCAGGAAATTCCGCGTTACAAACGGGGCGGCCGCTTTAACCGCGGAATTATACATTCAGAAAAGGTCCTCGCTGAATTCTAAATTCGTTTGCATTGCACCTTTTATTCTTCCTCTACGTTCAATATGTAACGCGACGGGATTAAGCGTGAAAGAAAGTCGGCCGGGCAAATTTAATCTCTAACCTCTCTCTTCGTACCCCAGACGACTCTTCCTACAACACCGGCCAAGGGAATTAATTAATTCGTCTTTAACTAGAAACCTTTCAGCGGATAGGGAATCTCCTTCTCTTTCTTCTGTGCCTCTTCTTCTTTTTCTCTTTCCTCTTCTTTTTTTTTTCTTTTCTTTTTTTGTCCAGGAAAGCTTCAGCTATTGGTCGGTATTTAATTAATTGAGAATAATCCGAATTCGTCTCGATCCCAAGCCAACTATCCTTATCCCTCACTTTCTCTTTCCATGTCTCCAATTCTACGTCTTCCATACTTCCTGGCACTTCCATTGTTCTTCACCCCGATGCAATCTTCATATCAAAAGGTATTTCATAATTACGCTGTTTGACGAAGTATTTCCGTATCACTTTGTCCCCGGTCAAATTAAAATCTTCGACACCGTGGATTGGATTTTCAGATCGAATTTCGTCGGGTGGGAACAAATTACGCATTAAAATGGAGATACTAGAGTTCGTTGTTTAATTCACCTCGGTTCTGTGTTAATAAATGGACCACACTGAGTATTTCTAATCATACAGCATTGCGCGAATTATTGGGAATACAATTTGAATGAATGAGTCTCCAAGAACCTAATTGAAATTCTCCTGCCTTGGAGTTCCTTTGCCGTACTGAATATAATTTAATCGAAATAGAAAAGCAAATTGCTTATAGTAGAACTTTGATCGTCACAAGTGCTTGCTTATTGAAAAATATGAAGAAAGAAATTGTTGAATTTTTACTCAAACGTTTCTATCTCTACCCGACAGGATAGTTATAAATAAATAATAGAAATAAATAAATACTCAAATTATTACGTCATGATAATCAATGTTCGACGGTAGTTTCTGCTAATGAAAAAGCACTGGGTCGTAACGTTCTACCTAAAAGCACTCGAGTCCGACTGAGTGAGTCCGCTGTTATTCCGAGTAATGCCGTGTGTTTATGCACGCGAAGTAACTAAACTTACTTACCTACTCCTCAAACTGAATGATCCTAACCCTAACCACGTTCCTCACAACGATACCTATATCTCTTCTGCTTGTTCGTTTGCTAGTTCGTACTACCACTGTGAATAATAATAAGATTCGACTCGTTAGAAGTTTCATTACAGCTTTGTTGACCGTATCTAACTCAGAAGCTACGTCTTTTTCTCTGATATTTATTTTACTAACGATTTCTTACAAACACGGAAACAAGTTTTCTGCTGCCTCTTTCCGTGTACATTTCTTTAGATCTTAATTGTCGCAACGTTTTAATATCTGCGTTTCATTGAAAAATTTTTAAAATCACGTTCGACGATTAATCCAGTGAGAGGTCAACGTGCTCGATTGCGACAGTCAATTATAAAGAAGATGTATTTAATTAATGTTACACTTATTAAGTATAAATGTACATAAAGGTCTGGCTTTAAATTCTTAGACAATATTAGCATGATGAACGTCTGCTGATTTATCTGAAATCTCTATAAATGCAAATTTGCCTTCAAACTGTCTGATAATAACTATCAACAAGCTCTCGTGAAATTAACAAGAAAAGATATGCCTGAAGGAGGAGAAAGAAGCCGGTAAGGCTGGTTGAATGAGGGAGGAAACAAAGCAGCGAAAGGACGAGAAGAGGCGAATCATCGCAGAAATGGAAAAAAAGAAAAAAGAAAAAAGAAGAAAAAAAATCACGGGCGATCAACGCGGGATGTAATTACTTGGCGAAGTACAAACGCGAGCACCTCCCTTTCTTCGTATTCACCATAAAAAATAATGGAGCCAGCTCTTCCATCTCGCAATTTGAATGCCGGTATGAATGGGCACTTACGCCTAGCTTCGAGTACAGCCGCCGAGAGATAAAAAGATATTCATGTTGCCAGCTCGAATTTCTCCTTCTCCGATTTTACTGGGCCCTTCCTTCCCTTCCTTTCTATCTTTTTTTCTAATTACTCCTCTAAAATTAAACGAATTTAATCGCAATCGCCGACAAAAAAAAGAGAGAGAGATGGAGCACTTCAAAAGGACAATAAATCATTATATTCCTCGTCGAACTTAATTTCTTATGTTTTTCGTATTTCTACTCGTAATTTTTATTGGCGCTTTTATTCTCGATTTTTCTAACAAATTAATAAATTAAAGAATTTTAAGTTATACAGGTGTATAAATTATGGTTATGTTCGAACATTTATATATGAGAGAATTTTTGACGTATTGATTTAAATTAAAATAACACAACAATATTAATGTACTTACATGAGAAAATGCATGTTCTTGTTTTATTATTCTTGATATTATTATTCTGTTACTTCTATAATCTAAATATTACTGCATTATCTCACTAAAAAATTGTTACAAAAATTACATTGCACTTTTAAAAAATACGTTGAAGTACAGAATATCCTATCGAAAGTATCGATACTATCGATATATATATATATAATGTATGTGTATCGATATATATATATATGTGGTCCTGTTTGGATCAAATGATCACAGATGGCATCTACGCATCATATATCTTTTGTTTTATCCATAGACTTAAGAGGTTAAGTCCTGAACCTCATCATATGTATTTTATATTTCTTCTGATCAGTGTCAAGTACTATGCATCAGTTAATTAATTTTTTACACGTTTTAGACATGCTGTGAAAAGGTAAGATTATTTTTGTATAATTTCAAGGCGTAGTGAATCAGTAAATTCGAAGTGACAAAGTGATAAAACAAATTTCTAACAAAAAGTAATGTTATTTGTACGCCAGTGCCATATACTTTGCAAAAGAAAAAAATCTTTTCGAGGTTGTAAAATATTCCCGAAGTAAATGAGCTTAACAGACTAAACATCGGAATCCTTTTTAAGATATTCCTTCAATACGCATCGTCGTGTGCGCACGCTTTGCGATAGCATTCACAATTCGTTGCCTGACGATAATAACGCACAGCGACGGAGCAGGAGAGGCATCACAGTGCGCACAAACCTTTAGGCGATATAAGTTCTTCACAATGAAACCGGAAAATTAAATTCCAACTCTGCCAGTATTCAGCAACTCGCTGTACGCACCTCTGCTCCACTCACGCTTCTGTCACGTTACCATGAAAATATAAAGGGAAGGAAAGAGATCGCCTACTTGTTAGAAATCTCCATTGATTTGGCCCTTTGTCGATGCGAAAATTCATCTCTACGCACGGATGAACGTATTCCACGTATTATGTTAAAGTGTGGAATGTTCGATACAGGTTAGGTTTCGGTCAGGTTTGCGCTTTCATTTCTGCTTATTCTTTGCGCACGACACAATGTACTTTAACAATATATTTTATCTTTTCTCTTTCAAATCAAACGACATACAATTTTATCTTTTCTCTTTCAAATCAAACGTGGGCAATAACTTTAATCCAGCGCCACGAAACGGTGAAGTTTCGCAGTTAGTTATTACTAGACACTCAATAATCGAATATAGTCGTGTCATGTCGTGATCGATCCGCGATATTATCATGTAGAAATATTAGTTTCAAAAAGAAAAGCATGCATATAAAATTCAATTAAATTAAATCGGCGTGATAGATATTCATGTGTACGATATAAATGAATATTCATTGGTGAAAACATTTTCGTAGGACACTGTTTTTTTTCATTAATGGATCGAATCCTGTTCGTGCATGCTCGTACCTTCACACTAATTCGTGACGCAAACTTGTTGCACGGGAGTGGGGGGGGGGAGGGGTTATTGTGTCGATGATAATCGAATCGTTAAGACGTGTTGTCTTGCGTGATATTTATTAACTGCGTATTATCTTTCATTACTCGTATCTACTGTTATTTTCCTTTAATTGAGGTACGTTTTTACTCTTTCCTTCAATATAACGTATCATACGCTTATTTCAAAGTTTTGATTTCCTTTTATACAGATTATGCGAAGCGTTAGAGGGACGAGCCACGAAATTCAGAAAGACGCCATGACAGTTAATGATGAATTCAATAATTCTTCTCCAAGTATGATAATATTTGATTTATTTCTATGAAGTCAGATGTCTTTATACGTTTGTTGAATAAGAAATAATATTTGTTTAGTATTCGATGGATATTTCCTGTTTGATGACTAGCTTCAGGGATGAATTCCACAAGACCACAACTACGTCGATGACGACATTCTTTGCATTTAATCGTGAGTCACATGCATATTTCATGTTAATTATTATTAATTAAAATGTAGAAGCCTAATTTGAATATCTAGTGAATATCAGTCTTTTCTTATTTCAAACGATTAAGATTGACATAAAGAATAAATTGTAATATTATATGCTTTGTTATGATTTCTTTCAGTTTTGCCTCCTTCCACGGCATTCGACAATCTCAATTTGACGACAGGCTTTATAAGATCATAACAGTATCTGTAATATTCTTCGCATCTAATCGTGAGTCGTAAACGTTTTTTTTCCTCTGGTCACTCAGTCATGTTATAAGATGAAAGATCCAAATCGATACTGGTGACTGGTTGTATTACGTAGAATTCTTGACGAGCACAGTGACCATGGGTATTTACACTGGGTGGGTAGTAACATTTCTTTATTAGTTCAAGATAGGTTTTCTTGTACATTGTATTTTTTTTTATTTTTCCCAATGAGAAAATTGTCAAAAAAAAAAAAAAAGAAAGCATGGGAATTGCTAATGACTTCCAGTCCTCTGGATTAAAAATCCATCCAGAGCATGGGAAGTGATATTACTACTGTGCTCGCTTGTAGTTATTATTAGCCATTATTAGTTATTATGGCTCAAATTGCAATTTTTTTTTCCATCAATGTTATTAGTCAGTTTTAGTATTAAAATCGTGAAATGAGAAATACTTATTGCATTGGAGTAACGTACAATGATAACCGTGAGGTATCGCAATTGTTCTTAGCATCGTTAATTGGTTTAAAAAAAAAAAAATAAGCATAATTTTCACGATTTAATACCTACGTCGAACCGCGAACGATTGGAAATTTTATGGAGAATATGAAAAGCGTGAAAAGACCCAGCTGTTCCGGTTGTTCCGCGTCCGATAGATATTATTCGAGGAAAGAGGAAGCGCAACGTGGCCCGAAATAACGTCTCTAGCTGTACACGGGTGGCGTGTATCGTGGTAAAAGTGAATTTGGGAACTCGCCCAAATGTTAGCTCATCGGTTAAATCCATGCGCGGGCGAGAGGTATTTAATATTGTGGCAGCAGAGGTGGTTGCGGTATAGGCAGCCGTGAGCTGCCAGGTGGACCCCTCTGTTTACCATATAGATGACTCGTTAGCGAATGTTAAATTACTGTATTTGCCTAGTGGAGATTTATCATTCATACCGCGGGCCAATCTACCCATTCGTCGCGATAATAAGTCAGCTTCCATTCTCTCGTGTCTCCGTACTCCCCCTGCCTACAACCACTGTCTATCTGAAATACGCCCACGGCGTGATGCAGGTGGCTACCTCCATAACTGATTTACCACCGTACCGATTCTTCCATCGATTCCTCCTTAAAATGGCCCGCGCTAATGCCGTTTCCAATCGTGTTCACGGCATATACACACGTCGTTCACGTTTCGATATTCCAACCAACGAAAATTGACACGTTCGCGCGTTTACGCGAAATTTCACTGTTACTCTTTCATTAATACTCGCTATTTCACGCGAGTGAGTATGCACGTTTGACTCGTATTTTTCAAATTGGTATTCTAATAAGTTTGGAACGGTATAATTGAGAGAATTGAGAGAAAATTTTTAGTGCGAACGCATTTCCGGATATTTCATCTTTGTAACTGGTAAATCACACAATGAAAATGATGATTCTTAATTTTTTTATAGAACAAATATAGACTGACGGGAAAAATTGAATGGATATACGATTTATTTAGTGAAGTAACTTGCACAAATTTCGGATGAAGATCAGTGATGGTTTACAATTGGAAAAGACTCGACAAATATTTTGCGCTATATTTCAAATAAATTTCTATTATACAGTTCGCAAAGTTAATATTGATGGAAGCTATATTTTCGAAACTAATAAACTTACGCGAGCGCATGGAAACGAAAGCTTCCGTTCACTTTCGATCTCTCGAACCGATTCGCTTCACGTTGGTTGGCTCAGTGGCTTCCATCGACTTGGCGAGTAATAAATAACGATTTCGAACGTCAACCAAGAATTCGCCGCGGTCAAATTGATACCATAGATCAAGCTATGGAAAAATGGTCCCGGCATACCTAGCTCCGGGCTCCTCTTTCGTTCGATAAAGCTTTATCGAAGAGCCATCTCTCGCTACCACGGAAAAGACTTTTTCAGAGTTGGACCTTGAAAATTGATACTGTCATCTGAATCTGCCGATGATAGACTTTCCACGCTTTATGGCTAAGTCTTGAGAGAAAGAATCTTATAGTTACGCGATAATAGCGTTCGTCAGGAATTTAATCTTTATGGAATAATTTATAGAACAGTTATAAGATTATTTAGCAAAATTATTGGTAGTTTTATTAATACTTTAGACAAATGTTAAATTCAACTTTGAATAAGATTTCGACGTTACTTTATTAATGATTGAGACAGATATTAAAATATGTAGATTTACAATAGATTATTGTTCAAAAAAATACAGTGAAATGTAGGAATTTCACTAAATTGTTAAAAAATATATATATATATACCTGGAAAGGACTTAAAAATGATTTCTCATTCAGTTCCGCTCCAAATTGGACATCTTCCAAATTACTACCAATTTTGGGACAGTATGTTGGCACGACGATACCAAGTGTGAAATATGCACTTGCAGATTCAATTTCTCCATAATATATACTACATTAGAAAGTCTCGTTCCAGAATATTTGTCAAGTTAAATTTTTATACAATATAGATAAAAATATTATATAGCAATTCCGTTTCCATTTAATATTTTCGCGGTTTATTAAAAAACATTTCGCATTTATTCGCGGTGTAATTTTTACACGTACAGTCTTAACATACATTCATACACATATACATGGTAAATATCGTGGAAGTCGCGAAGCGTTAAAAACTCGAAACATTCGCAAGAGTCGCTTTGAACACTTTTCACTCTACCAAACAGCGTGGAAAATATATCTTTCACAGGAAATTTAAATCTAGCTAATGTCGAAATCTTTTCCAACGTGGAATTTAATTTAACAACATTGCAATTACCGTTGATGAGAAAACTGCAAAAACCTTTTCTCAAAATTGTGAAAACATCGTCTTGTTTAATTAAATAATTGAATCCTTAATTTTATAAATATGAAAGGAACATGAAGTTCTTAAAGAGCCCGTTATAATGATTTATTTTATTTTACACTATTTTGTAAGTATTTTAAAATCTCCTAAATAATTACGATAATGACATTATATTACTTTAAAACGCCAGAACTAAAGCTCACTCTTACGCGGTCTTTTTCCAAGGAAAAACTCAATTACCATTTTCGTTTCCTTTTTCTCGCTTTTTAATAAAAATCACTCTCGTAGTCGGAAAAACGGAGAAAGAAAGAGAAACGTTGGTGGAGAAATGCGCGTCGAACGTTTTGCACTCTTAATGAGACTGTCATCAAAACTTAGACACGGAACGAGTACGTTGTTAATTCTGCACTACAATTTTACAGAAGCACCGGGGCCGCCCGTTTCCTAGCACTAATTGCAGTTATACTTTCATACGTTCAGGGGGTTGTTACAGCGTTTACCTCTGTCTTTCCTTTGAAGTATACTTCACGACCGAGGCAGGCACCCTCAAAGTCAAGGTGAAATTTAACGAGACCTCTGTCACGGGGGTAAAGATACAAAAGCTAAACGCGAGACGCGTCACAAACCTCATATAATTGGCCGAGAATTTAGCAGCCGGTAAACAAAGCGGATGCACTAGCCCGTGAAACCACACTGTTTCTAGCTCGTGTGTTCGAGATTAAAGCGGTTTCCATGTTCCACCAAAAATTTATTCCACCCCTAATTTCCACCTTCAGAAATATATCCCCCCATCTTTTTTACTTTGCTAATGAAATATTCAAGCGTGATTGAAGCTGACGCGTTAAACAAGCATTTCGTTGACAAAGAAAATTCTTTCGATTTTTCTCAACGATAACAATAATTTCAATTTTCACTCGGATGTATCTCGTATGAATTTTAAAGTGTGATTAAAGAAACAAGGGGCTGATCTTTCAAGCAAAATATAATTTGAAAACATTTGAGATTCTGTTTGCATGATTTTATTTGGGGATAGGCTACTAAATGTCAACCTAGGAAGCAGGCAACAAGGAGTGAGCACGCCAATAAGTAGAACATCCTATATTGATCCGGGCGTCTGGTTCGATGTTCTCTGTTCTTCCAATTCTGATTCGTAACAATTTACGAACATCACTGTAATATGTTTCAGCGTAAATTCCATATTTTTCGTAATCGGCGGTAAACGAGTTTCTCTTCAATGAGCTAGTTAATCATCCCAAGATAGAGTCTCCCTTTAATGAAACGCGTAGTCGAACAGATAGATAAAGCGTGGATCTATAGCGAGTTGGCGCGGGAGACAAATCCAGGATGGCGAGCCTTTCTCGAAGGCAGGAAAACCTTGGAAGATTCGAAAGGTTGGGGTAAGAGCGAACTGCTGTACCATGCAATGGATCGGATTAAATATTATTATGAGGAAGAACGGGACGTGTCGTGGCTGGCACGGTACAGCCTTCGTTCCCCCGTCGATTCTTCCTTCGTTTCCCCTTAACCACCGCTAACCACCCCCTCTTCTTGCTCCTCCTCCTCCTCCTCTTCTTCTTCTTCGTCTTCTTCTTCTTCTTCTTCTTCTTGCCGTGTCTCGCCCGGTTGAAGAAGATGCGCCCGAGCCTGTGTGGAAGCCCAAGTCTCGAAAGTTTCGCCCCTTTCCTCAGCCAGTCCGCGCCATCAACTACACCGCGAGGAATGCATTTTTCATATCGCCGCGATATTATCGCTGCTGCTGCTGCTGCTGCTGCCGGTTGCTTGTATTAATCGGTTTTGGAAAGGGGAATAACGAAGGGAAACTTGGCGAACGCGAATTCCGGAAAGAATTATGTAAACGGGTTGCTCGCGTATTAAACAGAGAGACTTTCGTAAGAGATGGCGGGTGGCGTGTCGCTCGCGGTTACGCGACAGAAAGTTTAATTCTTAAATTAGATATTGGGGAATGTAACAGTTAAGTAGACCTTAATTTTATTTAATTTAGGCTCGATGAAAGTTCTGTAAAAAAAAGAAAAAAATCTATAAGATTCTCTCTACAGAGAAACGATGAACAAAGTCAGGTCATTATTCTTTTTTTTTTTTTTTGTGAAAGCTTGCATTAATAACGAGGGCAGCGTCGCAATGTAAATTACGTTCGACATTTGCAAATCCCAGCTGATCTGCCTCCAAAAATGAGCGTCGAATCTTAAGACAAAGCGGTCTTAAACGCGGCTGCATCGTTAAATAGGAATAGCCTGCTCAGCACAGCGAGTTTCGATGATTCGATAATGAAATTTAAAGCAGCGGCAAGACAAAGGGTAAAAGGGAGAAGAGAATACTGGCGAGAGTTTCCTAAGCAGGGATAAGATGTCTGGGGCGAACCTCTGCGAATCCGACGACGACGACGACGACGAGTAATCCGAGCCTCCGGATATTTTAATCAGGTCGATATCGCGAGACAAGGATACCAGCCTTGTATTTACATATCAAAATTATTGGAGCTCTTTCCGCGGAATTATCGGGTGACTATCGTTTCCTGAGACGGAGCCTTCTCTTTCGCTTTTCCGCGAGGAGATCGTCTGCGATCCTTCTAACGACCAATCGGGACCACTCTCTGTTCCTCAGATATCGGTGGTTGGTTCTCGTACCAGACGAGAACAAGGAACTCGTTCCCAAAGACGAGGAGAAAGATCTTGAAATTCCTTCGCTCTTTGGTGAGCGACTTTAATTACTCGTCGATAGTCTAGCCTCGTTTCTTTCTTTCTCGTCTCGGATTTTTTTCCCCCCGTTGCTACGTTAGAATGTCGACGACCTCTACTTCTATAGAGGTGTGTCTATAGCAGGAAACAACTCGGACAACACAGAAGTTTTACAGACATCTCGACTCTGTATGATTGTATGATTTTTTTCTAAATTGTAATTCGCGGTACAGGTCTTACTCAACAAAGACTTACTCCTCTCTGTAACTCTCCGTACGTGGGCGATTCGTTCTAGACCAGTTCAGTGAAGGACGAGCACACGACCTCGATGATAAGGGGTGAACGAACAATTAATAGCGAAGATGGATAATAAGAAGCGCGCGAGAGAGCGGGTGGCAGGACCGAGTTATAATGACGAGGCATTAAATAACAACGAGAGAACCGTTAAGGGATGACGAGATAAAAACCTCGGTGGATCGTTAGCAGGCGTCTCGGCCATTTCTTATTCTCTCTCCGACTCTACTCTCGTCTCTCCCTTCGCTAAATGGACTCTTTCGCTCCTTGTCCAACTGATCTGCCTCCCCCTCCCCCCTCCCTCTCTCTTTTGCCCGTTTCTCGCTCAGATTGAGATTTTCTCTCTCTTTATCCGAGAGAGAGAGAGAAAGAGTCTTACCGCTCAATTCTCGCGCCCCTTAAAGAAACTTTTAATGTAATTGCCGCGGGACGTGAAAACCGCTGATACCGTTACCCCTGGCCCGAAGAAATCCGATCCGTGAAAATAAGTCGAGATAGCGTCCCACCTAAAATCCCACCCACTTACCCTCTTACGTTCTTGCCGTTTTCTTCGATCTTTCCCTTTCTCTTTCTATTTCTCTCTCTCTCTCTCTTACTCTCTTTCTCTCTCTCTTACTCTATTTCTCTCTCTCTCTTTGCCTCCCGTCCCTCTAGGCCTCCGGTTTTCTTACTTCCTTCGCTCCCAACCCATCTTTGCTTCATCGAAAAATTGTTTCATCTGCTCGAACGCCGAGTCTCGTTTAATTTCCAACTTGCTGGTTAGCCTGATAACCACCGAGCACCGAGGCAGAGAGTAGCACTCTGATCGTGTTAAACCCGTGATTTTCAGGTCGAATTACAATGGTGGTTGATATCAGACGTCGAAGATCGGATCGAGAGGTGTCGTTGGAGAGATCAAATACCAAATAGAATGCACTTCGCTACACACACTACTCGTGCAATTTTCATAGAACTTTGATATATCTCGCGCAGACTGTGAATCTCGAATTGTACAATACAAATCTCGCGTGTATAAGTTCATCAAGTTACGTGAACTGTTCCAACGTCTGTCATCTTTCAATGTAGAAAACTGTCCTAGGACCTTTTTGACCGCTAGATTCCGTAAAAGGGGACTTTCTCCATTCTTGCTTTGCCTCGGTGTTTCATCGTCGACGTAATGGTTCTCGGAATAACAAACGATAAACTCGCTGTCGTAGGGATAATGAGATTAGCAATCACCTGGCTCGCCAGAGGTGAAGCTAGGCGCCTCGGCGGCGTTTGAAAAAAAAAAAAAAAGAAAAAAAAGAAAACTTGGGAACGTTGTACACTTTCCTTAAAGAGCGAACCAAGCCAGGCAACTTCGTAATTGGAGCACCGTCTGTGTTAAATTGGAGATCATGGGTCGAGAGTTGATGCAATTTTGAGATAGCTTATTCTACTGTTTCCCTCCCCTTCCCCCCCCCCACTCCTCCACGCGGTAAGTGTTTTCGAGGGAGACTTGCCTGAGCAATGGCCGGCCGCGATAACAGCGTTTTTCGAAGACCGGTTGAGTCTCTGAATTATGTCGGCCAAGCTATTCAGTCGATCGATAATCTCCTCTCGTGTAACTACACTGTAACTTTAAAAGATCGTGTTCCGTAAACAGTTCTCAGAGGAAAAACGCTTTCTTTTTTCTTTTTTTTTTTTTTTTTAATGAAGATACACGAATTCGAGTTTGCTCTATGAAAGAGAGACTCGAGCTTTCGGTTTCGAAAAAAAAAAAAAAAAAAAAGAAAAAGATTGGAGATTTAGGAATTTGAGAATCTACGAGCGGAAAAATTTCCAACGCTTCGTGTCGAATGGATCGTGATTTTCCCCGCGCCTAAAAAAAGAAAAAAGAGCTCCTTAATTATTCCTAACGGATGGAAATAGCCTGTGGCGCGGTGTCGGTAGATTCGACAGAGCGGCCAGGTCTCGTCTAACAAAATTGCTCGTCGTCAGTCACTTTGTCGTCAATGACAGATTGGCGACGCGTGGGTCGCGGCGTGACCGCTTCGACGCGCTGGAAACAAAACACCGACGCTTGTTTTTCAAACGATTTAGGCGTTGTTTGCCCGCTGCGGGGCGCATCAGAGCGCGAAAAAACGGGCCGTTTATTCCGTGGAAAATCTCGGAATTTTTCGGCCCCGCCGGGAATGAGCGGCACAGGAAGGGAGGAGGGGTCAAGCATTTGACACGCGACCAGACCGAAATTGATTGCGTTACACGTATCGTTACTTCCTTCGTCGACCGCGCAAACCAGCCCGCTCAGGTTTCAACGTTACTCGCTCGTTCCACGCCGCACACCTGCGCGCGGCTAGCTCCGAAATATATAGTTGTCCGAATAATTTCAAATATCGAAACGAATATATATCGACTTCTTCGCGCGCTAGAAGTAATTACACTGAAGCGCCCTAGAGATTTTATCGAAGTCTCTTGAATTTTCTAAAATTTTCCTGAAATCTCTCCAAGTTTCCCCGAAATTTCCAATTTTCCACGTACATATCTCTCACGATTATGTTGTTCATCCGCGTGAATCTGACTAACATGCACGTGCCATTACGCGTATCTAGAGTGTAAGCACTCTTGATCCAACATCGTCGCTGTTTCTACGCTGTGCACTTACGCAAAGTAACGAAAAGAGGCTGGCTGTTGGTAGCGCCGCCGAAATGCCTCTAACGATATTATTATACGGTTCATTTAAGTTAGATAACAACAACTGTATAGCGGTCGGTGGACGGTCTAGCGAGGTAACAGGCAACGTGCTACAATATCCGCTACATCTCTCGCCTGCAGCCTAATTACTTTCCGGTTTCCGGCACCACCGTCCGTAGAAGGAGAGAGAAGGCAGATACGGACACTACCACCACCACCCCCATCGACTTACCGCTCATAACCTTCGACATAACACTCGTCGTTATATCGTCAGGTAGACGGACAATCTATTCAGTGCATGCTGGATCTCTCGTTTCGACGAGGTTCAAATTCAAGTCGCCGCGCAAACGGCACGACTACCAATGACTCGGATTTAGAATCCTTCATTTTGTCGCCAATTTTTAATTACGGGGAGTGTAGAAAAAGTAAAATTTTCACAACAACTCTCTGTGTGCTATTTGTTAATATTTTCTTCAGGGATGAACTTAAATTTTGACAACGTGCGTGTGGAAGTGATAACAATAAACATGAAATTCTCTCGAGTCTCCCGAGAACTCGGAAACTAAAGGTACTTGGCTTAGTTTGGAATTTTTGAACATTTTTGAACGAAAGGTGGCATTTCGTGCGTCTCATCCGTCCTTTATTCGGTTTTCATTTGCCTACGGTTCACCGTCGCCTCGCAATCTCGGTCTCATCACCATAAAATCCGAGATATATCAAAGGTCTCCTTAAGTCGAACTAACGAACGATCCGTGGAATCAGGTCGGACGAGTGTCTTTGAACGATTCGAGGGTGCAAAAAGCTCGAGGTCGAGAGGAGAGGGAAGGGAAGGCAAGCGTAGTATTGTAGGAAGGGGAGGGGTGGAGAAGACTGGCCTGTTCTTTCCACTGCGCGGAGGAGATAGCAGGTATTATCGGGGAACTAATTAAACTGAGGCATGAGAAATAAAATAAAAGAAAAAAGGATTATCGTTCTCGAGATGGAGAACTACGTTCCGTTCCCCCTCCGACATTTTCTAATGTTGAGGACGCGAGAGGAATCTAAATGTATAGAACCGTGATTGTAAATTAGAGATTTCAGGAAAGGAGATTCATCCGTCCGTAAATACTTCGACACCTGGCGAACGATTCGCATTCTTCTCGACGAAAATTGAATTGAATTGAAAACTTGCAAGTTAAATAATTTTAATTATAAATTAAAACGATAAAGCAAAAATCGCGAATCTCATTCGCAAAAATTCAGTTCTAAAAAAAAAAGAGAGAGAGAGAGAAAGAAAATGGCAGAAACGCCGAGCGCAAAAACGGTGGCGCGTGATCGAAACGGTTCGCGGTTCGATTCGTTACAAACGGACGACAAATCCCGGCTCGTCTGGCCACGTTGAAAAAATAACGAGTATTTGGGATCGACGAGTTGCGGAATACGACGCGGGACAAAGACAGGGAAACAGGTCGACGGGGCATAACTCGGTCTCTGGCCTTCGCCGGTTCGACGAAAATTTCGTGTCGATTTTCCAGGGCAGCTTTCCAACGAAGAGAAAACGATTCCCACCACCACCACCACCACCACCACCAGCAGCAGCAGCAGCAGCAGCAGCAGCAGCAGCAGCACCGGTTCAAGTCGCGTGTTTGTTTTGGAAGTTGCGCACCGTCGCTTTCCAGACCACCGCAGCCGCCATCTCGACTCTTCACCCGGGCAACCGGCAATATCTCGTGTACGTCCTGCCGCCACCCACCGTGCCGCGCCACCCGTCCGACGCTGGCCGGGTGAAAGAGCACCCTTTTGGGGTTTGTGATGCGTGCAGATGGCCGTGCAGAGGGAAATCACGCGTGGCTGCGCTCAACTGCACGGTTGCACCGAATACATGCTCGACCGCCGGGCCAAACGTTCGACCGGCCAACACCAATTAAGCCAATAATGGTTTCCGACACCGATGATAATGGTAACGCTGCGCGCGTTTTCCGAACCCTATGTGCAGAACCGTAACGAGACACCGAAGAATGTCCACCGCGAGATAAAAAGATATACCGTGGATAGCCGATCGTCGTTGTGATCACGGCGGTAATGTTTGAAAACCGCGCGCGAAAATACGCACGTTCCAAGTGTCGTAATTAACATATATCCGTCCGGAATTATTTGCACCGCCATTGACCAAATGCCGGCATTTTTCGACGCTATTTGTAGAAAAGATATACTCTATATAAAAACAACCTAACTTTTAAAAAGTCATATATTTTTTAGTGAAATTTTGGAAAATGAAACAAAATGAATTTGTATTTATATATACACCTTTATTTTTGATTTTTTTTCTTTCTGAAGTTAAATAAAAATTAAATCCGCAAAAAAGTTGAAACGAATTACTGAAAACACACTCGTTATTTTATTAGACAAAATAAATTATTTTCGAAACTTTAATTTTATCAGTAATTAATAGTTCTTCAACGAATGGTACTGTTCGAAACATATTCCAGTATGAAGGGGAATGTTGCAAAAGTCACATAGACTTAGCTAGTTCTACTTTTTCTATTGCAATATTTTAAAGGATGTTTTGTCTTTCTTGCAGTCACTATCAAAATTAGATTTTAAAAGATCTTCAATGTTATCACTAGAGACTCACAATCAGATAAATTGTCTGCACATATTTCTTTTTCGTTCTCCATTTTAGCTTTACTTTATTATTTGATTTTGATAAAAATAGGTTAAGAAAATTAACAGTAATATCCCTGAAATTTCTTAAATATCTGAACATCCAAGTGCTTAAACTTTGAATAAACTTCTTCTATACGCAGTACCGACGTTAATACGTTTCTAAATTAATTTTTTTTTTTTTTGCGTTTGCACCCTTATACGACGCAACTGAAGCTGAAATCAGTTTTTTCGTAGAATTATCTCTGTTTGGTAAAAATTACGTTTTAATTTATTCGGATTTAATAAAACAACAATCAATTATCTACTGCAATATACAAACGACGAATTTTCGTCATTTGGCTGCTGGTGATTGTCTGTAAAATGACGAATTTTGAGAGACGCGTTCGCATACTTCTTTTAATCGCAGCGGATTCAAATAATTTTCCTATAATAATTTCGCGCGACTTTTTTTCGATTCCATCGATTTCAACGCGTAGATGCAATCAATCTATATACATTTCTCGAAGGATTTCATACTTCATACTTTTCCTTTCCACGTTGTAAAATAACAGTTTCGAATGGGGGAACGGGGGAAATTTTCAAAGAGCGAGAATTGGAGCGGATCTCAAGAGCCTTAAATGTGTAGGCAGACTTTTTTTGCAGGTTGCATTAACTTGAATGTAACTTTCCTTCGGAGCAATGAGCTCGCGGCATACACATTCAACAGAGTTACAATTATAATTCTCTTCAGCTCGGAAATTATCCGAACACATTCTTCGACATTCTGAAATTCGTTCCGCGTTTTTAACGTTTCGCTGTAACTTTCTATTAAAAGCACAATCTCTTTCGCGAAGCGAATTCGAGTCAATAGAAATCTCGATTCCAGAAGGCTCGAGAAACTTTTTATACTTGTCGTATAACACGTTGCAAATTTATTTAGGATTTTATTATTGATCAAATCAGCCTCGAAGAAAATCTGATTATTTAATATAATCGAACAATTTTTTACGAACAGAAAGTAATCCATCTCCCGCTGAAATAAATCGAAGGGAGCGAGCGAACGAAAAAGAAGAAAAAAACGGAACATCGAAAATTTGAAAGCGCAAACGTTCTCGAAATAATTACGAGATCTAAGGTAATTATCGCGCAAGGGAATCGATATTCGCCGATTGAATGCTAGGTGATCCGCTATTGCCGTTTCTTCCATTCAGCCTTGTACTCTATTTAATAGACACTCTCTCTCCCGCCTTTAATCCGGATAATAGCGTTGCGAAGTAATTAAGCCCTTTGTCTTCTGTCTTCTTGTATTTAGTTACAAAGAAAACGTCAGGAAGCTTCGTGACTTGTTGCACGAACTGCCATATCATCCGATGGAGCGTCGTGTATAGTAGATAAAGCACCCTATTCGTCACAAAAGGACCTTCCTATCTTTGTAATAGATCAGTGCTCCAAACTTAACTTTCTGCTGAAAAGTTTGTACATTTGCCATTGTTGAATTTCTGTTCTTGCTGCTTTCCAATGCTTTTTAAATCGTGTTACGCGATCGTAGAAAATTAATTAAGCAACAACTAATTTCAGTTGTTAATTATCCGTAACATGGAGAGTTCTTGATCTTCTCTCCACGGTTGCAATTGTTATCAGAATTGTAGCAAATTTTTTAATTTCGAGATTCGTCTGCTGTTTGCTAACGCATGTTAACGGTTGCACGGAGCATAAACGCGTATTCTATTCGATCCAGTGTTACCCCATCTGTTTAGAAAATTTATTCCTTGTTACGCACGCCCTAGTTCAAGCTTCTGTTCATTGTATCGCGCGACAACAAATCCCAAAGGAGGGGTTGGCAAAGCGTAGGATCGCTCTTACCACTGGGAATCGCATAGTCGATTCGCCTTCCAACGTTGTAAACTACCGGTTCAACACCATGCTCGCGTTCTTTAATCTCTATAAAATATACAACCGAGTGCAATTTAATCGTGTTTTGTATCTTTAATCCCGGCTCTCAATGTTTTCACGTTATTACTTTTTCGGCAAATATTTGTTCCCAATACTCGTATATAAATGCTCGTTTATCTTCGTTCCGTTTCGTCAGATTAACATTGCGCTCGACTAGAATTTTCGTTGAGAATTTAGGGTAAAATACGATTTAATAACTTCTCGGCTGATATTGTTTGATTTTCACCTTTCGTCTCATTAGAAACTACTCCTTTAAAAATGAATTCTTAAAGGCGAATTCTTATCATTAACATCTGCATGTTCCAATCTCCATCCTTCCTGTTTAAAATCAAGTTCTCTTAAATTTGGCTTGAATACAGAATCCAGTTATGTAATTTTCGATAATCTTTTTAACTTTCTTTGCGTAGAAAATGGATTCATAAATGTAAGCTAATGATCTTCTCGACATTTTGAAAAACGGGTCTCTACATAGATATCTCTCGCTACCACATAGAGCAGTACGTTCTAAAATATGTGATAAACCCGCGGAATCTTTCGAAGTTGTACGAAAATCCAACTGAAAATACATTGTCACTGTCGTCTCTGGCTAAATGCAAATATTAAAATGCAGTGGCCAAATGAGTGAAATTTCACTGCAGTTAGATCTACTTCATCTATTTTTGCAATTTCATCTACTATGAAACCATGAATAATTTGTCCACCTTTTGATTCATCGACGCTAGGTTTTTTCACGCGCTCCCTCGATCTGGAGAGGCGGGAAAATTCCGTTTCACTTGTTAGAAATAACTTGTGCAACGGTGTGTCAGAAAATGTACGAGACGAACTGATATTAATATTTCGCGTTTTCATAAAAGTTCTCCTGTTCTGTTTTATTCCTTTCTACTTGATCGTCGTCCGTTGTGCATTCCTGCACACGTTTGAAAACAATTTGTTGGCAC
This sequence comes from Tetragonula carbonaria, assembly GCA_032399595.1. Lineage (NCBI taxonomy): Eukaryota > Metazoa > Arthropoda > Insecta > Hymenoptera > Apidae > Tetragonula > Tetragonula carbonaria. The sequence continues at coordinate 1,826,340 of JAUCRC010000018.1, read as the reverse complement.
GTTTGCGCGTCACGCGTTCCGGCAGATAGATCGGCGAGCAGATGCGTGCGGTTGAATTTTATTACAGGGCAAAGGGGGCATCGATAATTGCGCGATCGGTGCAATCAAACGTGGCCGACAATGAACAATATATAATATTCGTATCACATCAAACGGCCGGTGGCTGATCTCTCGAATGCCTCGCGAAATTTTCAGACGCATAATGGCCGATTGCGTAAAGCAATTTCGCGGGTCATTGCCGCTAAAAGGCATCAGAGCCCCTTCAGCCCCGTCTCGATGAATCGATGTCCTCGTGGGATCCACTAATTTTTCCGTTGAATGGTTTAGATCTCTGTAACGGTAAGGTGTCGTTTATTCTCTCGCGAATAAAATGAACGTGGCTTCTTTCTGTTTCTCGACAAACGAATATCGAGAAGTTAGAAATTTAACTGAGAATGTGTCTTTCATTCGGACTGATGAAGTCCAGAAAAAAAAAAAAAAAAGAAATTAAAAGTCTTTCAAATGGTTGGAAATAAATACAAATTCGTGACGATCGTCACCGTCCGAATTTTTACGTCAAATACGGAAACAATCACACGATCCATTTGTATGATATCGCAGCTTCGAATTTACAAACGTATAAAAATCTAATCTCACGACTTGTAGCGTCGAATTGCGCGGATTTCGCCGCAGCAGCCACGACACTAAAGTCAAGAGTCCTACTAGACTAGAGGATCGAGCGACTAAACTACGTAGAATCACCTTGAAGTTCATCCATGGTCCTCGATTCTCGAGTAGCCTGTGACGAATCCCTTGGCTCCAGGGTGGTTCGTGGCTAGTGGTGGCTCGACCTCGGCGTGGATCGAAGCCGCTCTCTCGACCTCGAGGTTATCCGAGTAGTTACCGCGATCTTGAGGTTATGGTTGCTGGGGTATCGCGACTCCTGGGTGGTCCTTGGTTAATACCTCGATTACATAACCCCCCACGTTCATAGACAGAAACGCTCGTAAAAATTCAGAACTCACTGGGAAATTGTGCAAATATTTAACGAAGCATCAGATGCATTATCACGGTAACGAAAGTCTAACGAATGTTTCTTTGCACTTCGTGTAATTTCTTCTTAACGTGAAACACACGCCATCGTGGCATATTTCGCGCGTGCATATTTAAAATCGGGTCGGTATCATTTGCCGATCTAGATTTACAGAAAGGGGAGGACCCGTCAGATAGAGTAGAGTAACAGAGAGAGATAGGGGGAGGGAGAGAGTGGTTGAATTCAGGATGGAGGAGCACCTTTTAGGAGCTTAGAGATTACACTTGGGACGAGCCAGTAGTAATGCAGAGGTGAGTCTCGCAAGAGCAAGCCGCTCATTCCCACGACGGATTCGACAGAACTTATAATACCTACGATGTGGCATCGGTTGCGGCACGCTTCCACCACCTACTGTCGCCCTCTTGACGCTATCGTTTCGTCTTTAGACACCCCTCACCCCTTCCCATTCCCCTTGCTCGTGTCGTCTACGCATTCATAATTCAATGTCAAGCACCACTTATCCATCCCCTGGACGCTTTAACTCTTCGAACGAATTTTGATCGATCTCTTTCCTTCCGATATTGCCAATATTACAATTGCGACTAACGTGTAAAATATTCGAGTTAAAAATATTTTACGATTACAGCTAGAAGCGTGAGCAACAAATCGGGAACAACTTTGCAAAATTGCAAAGAATCTTCACGATAATTTTGAAGATGTTCGTTTCCTCTCGCGAGAGTCTATTCGTTCGAGAAAAGAGAGTTTAGGAAATTTCGGAAAATGGAGATCATCCCCAGAGATTCGCTGGTTCCCTAAAAAAAGAAGGACACATCACAGGGATGAAATTACACTTACCGGTTATAACAACTGTATCGTTCAGTTTGCATTTCTAAAGCTGTTGTTCAAACATAAAATAACTCCCGAATAATCTCGAACGAGGCATTGTCGGCGCGCGCAATACACACACACACACACACACGCATGCACACACATGCGCGAGCATTTCCGTGGCCGTAGTAAGGTTTCAATTTGTCGCGCGACGTCAAACACTCGCTGGGAGGTCTGCCACCCAATTTCCGGAGCGGCAATTTCCCGTAGCGCGCCGAGACGGCTAAACACGAAGAGACATCTCCTTAACGTCGCGAGGAGAAGGCACCGGCATCTTGCTTTTGGCTCATCTACTCGAGCCAATATTATCAATCGACTCTCGAGCCGAGTCTCGGGCTTGGTAATGAAATAAAACTGTCCGGCTTATTTTCATCGTGCTCGTAAAGACCGTAGTGAAGTCTCTCGTATCCAACTCTCTCTTTCTCTCACACACTCTCCCTCTCTCTCTCTCTCTTTGTACGAGTTGGATAATTGCTTCGATTATTTACAAGATTTTCTCTCACGGCGGATTAAAGCCGGTGCGACGGCGACGGCTTTGAAGAATACTCTTGCTCCTCTTTTCTTTCATCTCCTGTCTCCGCGCTCTTCTTTATCGTTTCCTCGTCGGTCTATCGTCGAAACTCGATTGCACCCTCTCGTTCTGTCTTTCAAGGCCTAATCCGATTACGATGGAACGAGGTGTTCGTTCGGGTGTAACTCCGCGATAATGGATATTGCTATTCAAAGTATTTCTCGCGTTAAATGACGTTCCTCTCCGTGGAGGATGCCCGGACGACCTCCGTGGCTCGGAGGAGATTTTGCGGTTCGATGCGACGCTTAATTTCTTTTCTCCCCGAATGATTTCTAATATCTAAGCAGCCTCGCCGATACTTTCGAAACGCCGCGAACGAGAAAAATATTACGACAAAGAGAGAGAGAAAGAGAGAGAGTTGTTTGTATGTTTATTACACAATTGTCTATATTAGCTATATTAACCCTTTGCACTTCGAACAGTTTTTAACACATATTCGTCCGCATGACGAAAATTCGTCATTTGTATATTGCAGTAGATAATTGATTGTTGTTTTATTAAATCCGACTAAATTAAAACGTAATTTTTACCAAACAGAGATAATTCTACGAAAAAAACTGATTTCAGCTTCAGTTGCGTCGTATAAGGGTGCAAACGCAAAAAAAAAAATTAATTTAGAAACGTATTAACGTCGGTACTGCGTATAGAAGAAGTTTATTCAAAGTTTAAGCACTTGGGTGTTCAGATGTTTAAGAAATTTCAGGGATATTACTGTTAATTTTCTTAACCTATTTTTATCAAAATCAAATAATAAAGTAAATCTAAAATGGAGAAAAAGAAATATGTGCAGACAATTTATCTGATTGTGAGTCTCTAGTGATAACATTGAAGATCTTTTAAAATCTAATTTTGATAGTGATGATAGTGACGATAGTGATATTGTTGTGACAAAAAAACGCCCACGTCTAAATCCTTTACAATATAGTGACTCTGAAAATGATAGTGATTCTGAAGATGACTTGTGGTCTGATACTGACATAGAACCTTTCGAAGGAGTGCCTGTTGTAAAAATTATGCCAAATTCACCCGAAGAAGTGAAGAACTATTAATTATTGATAAAATTAAACTTTCGAAAATAATTTACTTTGTCTAATAAAATAACGAGTATGTTTTCAGTAATTCGTTTCAACTTTTTTGCGGATTTAATTTTTATTTAACTCCAGAAAGAAAAGGAATCAAAAATAAAGGTGTATATATATAAATACAAATTCATTTTGTTTCATTTCCCAAAATTTCACTAAAAAATATATGACTTGTTAAAAGTTAGGTTGTTTTTATATAGAGCACATCGTTTCTACAAATAGTGCCGGACGGATATGTGTTAATATAATCTATCAGCAGCTCCGGGTCATTTTTACTATCGGCTACCAACTACTCCAGACTATTTACAAAGGCGCGAGCGCGAGCTCTGTGGAATATTGAAAAATGATAATAATTTTAACACAATTATTTATACAAACTAACAGCATAGCCTAAAGAATACTTAAATTCAATATATAAAATATTTAAATTAAAAAAAAGAAACAACGTTTTTCTTTTTGATGTCGACGACTTACAATGTCGCCTGAGCGGCGACAGCGGAGATACATGATTATCTTACAATGTCGCCGCAGCAGCGACAACCGAGTTGTTAATTTTAACACTAATTACGCCTCCTCCGAATCTAAACAATCTCAACGCGCCAGAGTTGAAATTTCTCTTCGTACCAGCTACAGAAACTTTCGATAAAGTTGGTTGAAGTCGTCATATGAAACGACACACACAACAGTTGTGTCTCGGGACACTGCGTATAGTACGTACGTACGTACATACATCTGGCGGATCGTGCAAACACGAGGCAGCCAGTCGTCTTGCCTCCATCGGCGCGCGACGTGGCCAGACTGCGGAAATCGGTGATTTCCACAATGCGTTCGTTCCTTCACCGTTACGCCTGTAGCGTTTCGCCGGCGTGCACACACAACAGCGTGCTTCCTCCTTGGAGAACCGGTGCTCCACGATAGTACACTTGCCAAAATAAATACCGTGCCACGGCAAAGCCAGAGGCACGCCTCTGTCTTATCTGCCACGGCAGACACATCGTCCGGCATCTGTGTTCAAGACGAAACACAAGGCGCCTCTTTGGCCACTCAAGATGTTTGCTTTGGCCGAACGCGTGCTACTCTCTACGAGCCAGTACACACGTTCACGTGGCATTCGGGCACATTTTATCGTCTCGATAATTCATAAGAGTTCGAGTCATGAGACAAACTTCTGATTGCAACTAGCAATCGCGGATTTTACGCTGCAAACAGGATTAGGTGATTAATTCGTAGCATTAACGCTGGAGCTAAAGCCGAAGACTAGAGAAAAAAACAGAAGAAATATAGAAAAAGTGTATTCGTTTGAATCTCTAAAAATGCACTGTTTTACATCTACGTTTATGTATGAGATTGTGAGTTAGTCGTTTCGACCATCTCTTGGTAGCTCCAGTGTTCAATAGGTAGAAATGGAATCGAATTGCACAAAATTTTAGCTTTCAAGCGTTTCTTACAATTGGTTTCTCGCTGGATAACGAAAAACTTTCCGGAGCATTGAATTTTGCCAGATGTTCAGTAAAAAATTCGTCAATTCATAAATTGACACCCTCGTGCTTTCCATTCGAGAAGCTTCCAGAACTTCGAATTCACTAAAAAATTATGAGCTGCAAATAATTATAAAATACGCAAAAAGATCTTCGCTCAGAACCAGCAATCACGGCCGGTATCGTAGACTGATATGAATTAAGTATCATTCACAGTCTTCAGACGACAGTAGGAAAAGAAAGGGGGTGAGGGGACATCTAACGAAAGGGACCCTCGAGTGATGTTCGAAGGCGAGGAGAAACGTCTAATGCCATAGTGGAATTTGCATACTTGGGTATTCATGCAAGGAAAGCTTTCGTCGGAGCATTACACGAGCCAGGATTGTTGCGCGAATACGCCGCAGCCCTCGCAAAGTAACTAGGAGAACCTTGGAGAAGCCTCTGCTCTGTTGTTAGTAGAAGTTGCTGCGTCGAGTGCTTGAAACTGCGCGCGGAATACACGACGTCGCGTCGTCATCGACGTTGATCTTTCGCGTGAAATATCTTCGTATTGCGCATTTTCTTGATCGTTGACAAACGTCCCGTTACCTGCGTAATAGTTTTAGTCCGCGGGGCAAAATCAGAAATGTGGTTATTTGGAATTCCAAGCGTCGATTCACAGAACACTCGAGTCTGTGTCTCTGATCTCTCGTTCATCGTCCACGAATGTGAATCGTGTGTTTCTCCATCATCGCCGTTGATTCGCAGCAGCTCGTGTCCAGCGTGTATACACGCGTCTCTGTTGATACACGTGCACGTACGTACACGTATGGCAGCTGTGTACATGGTGTTCTCCAGCTACATATCGTTCGAAACTGACAGGTTATGACGTTACACAGATGCCTGGGATAATTCTGCCGGCAACATTTCGCTCTGTCTTCAACGCCTTGATCTCGTGTTTAATTTATCTTTTTTCCTCTTTTCTTTCTTTTTTTTTCTTTTTTTCTCTCTTTCGTAACTTGTTCGAACGATCGCAGCTGTTAAAGAGCGATGAATCAGCTTTCTTGCGAGCGAAACTTTCGCAAGTGAAAAATTCTTTCAACCAACGAAACGGAGAACTGACTGATCGGGAACAACAACCTGAATCGGGAACCACCGATCGCATTCCTTCGTTATGAAAGGTCATATAGTTCGCGGTCCTGGATTCTAGAATCTCAAGGGTCCCGTTCCAAGCTTTCGCTCACCAGCCACGGCCTCGTGAAGCATGGTAGTCCAAACTGCTGGCAAGTGATCCGTGGAAGGTCGTACCGCTCGCGTTTCGACCGTTTCGAATTCCACGAACGTTCGTGTACACGATGGCTATGCCATTTTGTGGTTTCATACCTGAGAAACGCCCAGGCACCGGAACCACTTATCGAAGTCCTCGGCTTTCGTATACTTCGCGTTAGAATTCTGTTAGATAATTTGATAGAGCGTCGTCGCTCGATGCACAGATGCGTTTAATACGTGTAAATTCTCCGGCTGCCTTCTGCACGATTCTACGTCCGGCCAATTGAACCCGAATAGCGTTGAACCTCTGATGAATTTTGCTTCTTCCTCCCGCGCGAAAGCGAGAGATCTTTTGAAGTGTTTTTCTTTAGAACGTTGGTTGTTAATTGTAACACACACACACTTCTCTCGAATTGCTCTCGTTTCTTAATTTTAATCTTTTAGCTCGCGTGGAAATAATGTTAACTTCGTGGAATTTCGCAAATTTATATTTTCACGCCCGAGTGTTCCATTGTGTTCGCAAGTATGAAGCAGTCTGCTCGTTGCGCGTATTACACCGATTGCAAACACGGATGAATTATACTTTTCTAAGAGTTCCAGAAATATGTACACACCGCTTAAATCGGCAAAGTTTCGCGAACGTTTTTAACTAAATTGGCTGCTGCGCAAACACGTTTTCACGCCAGCTGTGTACACAAATCAAAGCGAATGGAACCGATGAAACTATACCGTAAGGCATAATCTTTCGATGAATTTACGAGCCAGCGGGCAGCCAAGTATTTTGACGAGGAATAGGTATGCTAAAACTTTGATCGTCCCGTGTGACAGACGTAAACCAGCGGGCAACGAAAAATACCATAAGCGTATCATCTCTTGCAATTGGTGTCTAACAATAAGTCGAACGCAAGTGATGTAGCTATACCTGTTACTATAAATGCGTACGTCATCTATCACCGGGTCATAGGTGCGTTCAACAGAGAGAATCACAGTTTACGAGCAAAACGATTTTTTACGAGACTGCGCGTCGTAAAAAGCAAAGTCACGCAAACAAGATAATCCTTCGTTTTTCAAGCTCGAACCTTCGCTGATTTTCAACTTTGGACACTGTGTATTATATAGATTTTTGTATCTTTGTAAATTGCACGTAAATATTCATTTTCGATAATACGTGAAATATCCGAAAAATATTGAAAGAGAGAACTTTGGAATGAACAGCCCAAGGTCAAATAGGTTTGTAATTTTAAATTTATTATCAGTATTTTTTTCGCATCCTGTACAATAAGCAAGTTTCAAAGGAATCCTATCAGTTCAATTTCCCAGTATTTCGTTCGTTCACGATGCTATATGCGTATGTATGTATGTAACGAACAATTTATTTGTTACATTCTACAGAATATTGTTTCACAATTTGTCTTTCACAGTCCAATAACACCACTGTGATTTCACAGAACTTTCCCTAGTTATCGGTCATTGTAAACGTTAACGCATGTTTTTTTTTTATTTTTTTTTTATTCTTTTTTTATCGAACAAATGATCTTGAGCTTGCAAACGAGAAAGCAACAGTGATCTATCAGTTAGAAAATCCTACGTATTTTATTCAATTTTCGTCAAACGATTTCTGTCATCGACTCTAAAATCCGTTTCTTCTTTCAAATCGTCACAGACCCATATAAAATTCGAGACTTTGCTTTACTCTTCCCTCTCGCCCGATCCAAGCAGAATAATTTACCACGTTAAATTAAATTTATTGTCATTCTTCTAATTTTTCTCGCTCGCTTTCATCAAGTCTCTTCCCTCTCCCAATTCCACTCTGTCTCCTCCGATTTGCTCCGATTTACTCCTCTTCTGTAAACTTGTTCCTCCTCCGATGGCCAATTGGATCTCGATGAATCCTCGTCCAGGTCCGACGATCTGACGCTGTCTTCTTTCTTGGAACTCTTGCTCCTCTCATTCTCAGTGGATGTCGACTCGATTTCTTCAGACTTCGAGCTCATCCTCGTGTTCTCGTCGGTGTCGCTGCTCCTGCTACGAGTTAACATAGTCGATTCTGATTCATCATCGGCAAACTCGCCAGTGTCCTCGTACTGTTCTCCCCCCTCCTTACTTTCCTTAGCCTTTCCATCGTCGTTCGATTTAGTCGTCTCCGTCTTAGCTTGCTCCTTGGACTCCTTCGACTCTTTGATGGCGTAAGCATCTTCCTCGGACCTGGACTTCTGCATCTGCCAAGCCTTCTTGAACGGGTGTTCCCTCTCCTGTTGCACCAATTTTGGTCTCTCGGGGAGAAGGTACTCCGGATCCTCCTCGCTAGCCTGGCTCTTAATAATCGACTCTCTCTTGTACAAACCCGACGAAGACCTAGGTACGTTCTCACCTTCCCTTCTTATCACGTTCCAGCCAGACTCCGCCAAATCGGAATCCTCCTGTGACAGCCTGGAAAGATCCTGCAGGGATATCCTCTTGCTATCTTTCGTCAAAACGAAGTTGTAACTCTCAACGTTGTCGTCGTCGTCTTCTTCGAGAGAAGTCATCTGACTGCTGCTGGTGTATGATCTCCTTCTCGAAGCATCCCAGATCACCTCTTCCTCGCTCTGGGCGTCCTCTCTGAGAGGTGGAGCCTGTTCGCGATACTCTCGTCTCTGTCTGCTATACTCGTCCTCGGGTTCGCTACGTTCCTGAGAAGAGCCTAATTGAGCAAGCCCGCGCGAGCCCACGCTCACCGTCCACGAATCCATGTTGTCGTCGGCTGTTGGATCCTTCAGCAACGCTAGCTTCCCCTCAGCGGAGGATCTGCGCAAAGAAGTTAGGCTCCCTTGCTCGGACAAGGAATCTCTGGTGGCCAGTTTCTCTATGAATTGTTTTCGACGTATCCTCAACTCGCTCTCCCAATCCTCCTCGTCGCTGACGCTCGCTTCCGCCTGTCGTCTCTCGACCTTCCTCACTTGTTCCTCGTCGTCGCTGTCCGAGGAGAAGGTTCTCGAGACTCTTGCCTGCCTCTGGACCAGCTCGCGTTCCTCGGATTTTCTGGAGAGTCTCCTCGAGTCCTTAGCCAGGTCCCGCTGGGAACGATAATCGTCCGGATCTCTGATCACGGATCTGCCCCTGGACTGCGATCGCCTGTATCTCAGATTATCTTCTTCTTTCTCGTATTTGGTTCTCGAGTAGTCCTCCTCTTGCTCCTCCACCTCCTCCTCGTCCTCGCTGTCTCGCGTTGAGAATCTTTTAGCGTCCAGGCTTCGCGACAAGGAGCGCCTGCTTCGTTTCGCGGATTCTTCTCGCTCCTGTTGTGCTCTGGAAAGATTTAGGACAAAGGCGTTACACGCTTTTGAACATCTGCGTAGCTCGAAAGTTTGGACCACTTTGGGGACTTGGGAAAGAAATAATCCCATGTGTTAATTTAGTCTTTAACTGGTTGAATGTTGAATCAGTTGCGATTTAGAATTCAATTGTGCTTGATCAGATTTTAAATGTTTTAATTCAATTACACTACCGACTGATTGTATCGTGCAACGTTTCAAGATTTAGTATCCTAGGAACGAGCGATCAGAAAGTACGATGTTTTCGACTGATTTGATTTTTCCCGATTTTGCGATAAATGCTCACCTCGATGCTTCGTTCTCCTGATAATCCCTGCTTCTGCTTCTTCTCCCACGGTCTCTGTAATTGCCATTTGAGTATCTCTTGCTAGCGTCTTTCAACCAAGATGGCGGAACGTCCGTTTCGGATGGCTCTCGACTGATCAACGATCGTCGTCTTCCGCTCGGTTTCTTTAAAATTGGCATGTCAACGCGTTCCTCGTCTTCCACACTCTCGTCGTAGTATTTCGCGCCACCGTCTACTATATCTCGTTGCCAGTCCCAGCCGGTCGAGGTTACCTCGTCTTCTTCGAAGATCTTCTTCTCGCGCGGTTCTTCGGATTTCGTCACTTCTGGCGTCTTCGAGGTTTCCGTGGCTGGCGATTCGACGACCGGTGTTTTCGCCGCGTTCAGGCAGAAGTCCGTGCTTTCCATCAGCACGTTTTTGATATCTTGCATCGGGAGATCGAAGAACAAGGTTAGGATCGTGGAGACGATCACGACTGTCGCCGCTTCCAGCGCACTCACCTAAAACGGGTGTTGTTAAATTTCGGTTTCGGTATTGAATCAAGCGGTGTCGAATCAACCGAGTCGCTTAAATGTACGATACAAATTCTCGATTTCTTCTTTGAGAAATTTCTCTTTTTTGAAGAATCACTTTCTACCGATGCGGAAGAGCGCAAATTTTTCGAACGCTCGAACGCTCCAACGCGGTCGACGATTGAAGGAATTTAAAATTGATTGAATTTAATTTAAAATTAATAAAATTAGTTTTGTCGTTTGTATTTTATACGTTTTATTAAACCAAAAAAAAAAGAAGTGGAGAGAAACGCCCGGAAACAAGTGCGTTTTTTTTGCGAATTGCTACGTACGCTTGTGTGAAGCTGAAATTCGCTAGAGTATCTGGTGGTCCCAACGTTGTAGAAAAGCACTGCGAATTGCGTGAGATATATGGCGTACGATATCTTGCTGAAGATCAGTAGCCAATAATTCGAGAGGAATCTGTTTAGCATACCTACAAATAAAAATGACGTTCTGAAGAAAGAAAGAAAGAAAGAAAGAAAGGAGAATGTAAATCGTAAATGTATTCAAAGAAAAGGACAAAAAAAGGTAAATGACCTCCGTGATTGGTGTAGCACGCGAAGATGAGCCAGCATAAAGCCAAGGCCCAGAGGACTGGACCGATCACGTTGTAACTGGCTGCTTCTTCAGCATCGTACACATAGTCCCTTCTGGCCAAGTGCCACGGTGAAAATAACGCCCAAGATCCCAAGGCCATCGCGACCAACCATCCCAAGATCACTAACACCTGAAATTCATGCATCACGCTCGCTTGATGGGTCACGGTCTTCTCCATTATAGACAGAATCTCGTCGACCGTATACACTATGCTTTATTCGCTACGCTTATTCTGCTTTATGTCTTTTATATACTTATTCAGTGGAAAATTGTCGGATTATCTTTATCGAGCGAGAGACGCAGACTACAAAAATTGGTAATAAGTCAATTGTCTACGATGTGATCGGGGGTACAGTTGATCGATTATCCACCTTGTGGATCCTGAGTTCTTTTCCGGTGTAACGTAACAGCACGCCAAGTCCCACGCCAAATACGTATGGCGTCGCTCTGTGCAACGGCAACATGTATACTAAATTGGCAGTCCTGTAAAGGTGCTTCAATCTGGAAAAAAAAACCGAGGATTGAGCCAGATTGAGAGAAGAAATCGAAGAGAAAAAAGTGTATAATAACAACGAAATAACGTTGAACTTACGACATTCCGTGGAAAACAACGACGGAAAGATAATTGCTCGTCGTTGCTACGTAACGGAGTGTAGCTGACAATAAGACGAAGAAAAATATTACAAGAATCCCAATGATAGGCCTGCATTCTAAGAAGAATACCAACATTGGGGCTAATAGCGACAATTGCATGTCTAAAGCCAACTGGTGGGTATGAGTTGCGCACTATCGATCAAGAAAAATTCGTTGATAAATGAGAAACTATGAGAGAGAAACATGTTTTCTAAAAAGAAAATTTCCATTTCGAAACAGTCAACCAGATTATTGGAATACACGGCACTGGATTAGCGAAACGTTTCGTGTCGCATGCGTTTCGGTTGTTTTCGAGAATTTAGTTTTTTTTTTTTTTTTTCAAATTTAAATAGGTACCATTTCTTCGAAGGGGAAGAAGTTCTGTATGTACAATAAATTCGTCCACGCGTTGCTTTTGCAGAGTTCTGCGTTCGGTATTATCAGGCTGTTCCATTGAGGCCCCGTGCCAGTGTGCTCCATTACGAACGCGTACCAGAACACCACTGCCAGTAACGCTGGGGTGAGCCTAAAAAGAATCACGATGCTTCGTTGAATGAATCAGTTCATCTCTGATTGAAACGTAACTAAATGAACTGAAAAGCAGCATCGAAGGACAATTTCAGACGTTCGAGAGGGAGAAAGTTTACTTTCGAATGTAAAGTAACATACATATATACGTACATACGATTTTTTTTTCTTTTTTTTTTTTTTTAGTTCTGAATTTCATTGGAATTTAGACAGTTAGGAAACGAACGAAGGCAACTTGACTCGACGGTGAAATTGATCAACGATTAGTTTACCTGATGTATCTGGCAATAAAACGGCAAAACCATCGAATCTCACCCCGCGTCGTGAACTCTCGTGCCATGTTGAAAGCAGTTAAGACACCGCTAAGCAATAAAAATGCGTCCGTGTAAACGATCGATGTTCTTATTACAGAGCTGATAGGAGAGTTTGCTACCTACATATGTATTTCAACATCAGACATCATGACATAAAATGTTGCGCGGTTTAACAAGAAGTCAGTAATATTTATATTACTCTATGTGTATATATATATATATATATAATATAAAAGACGTTGCGCACAATACTGAGACTTTCTCCGCATAGAGAATTCGTAAGTCGTCGTCGTACTTACCTCGGTGAATTCGATTCGATTGGCAAATGGCAATCTCGAGATGGTAATTACTTGATGAGCAATGTAAAGCATAATCGTGTTGAGCGCCCTTATTCCATGAATGCATGTAATATCGGCGTCGCTCGATCCTTCTCTGAACAAAGATCTACAGGTCCTCCGTAAGGAAAATGACATTATTATCCTCTCTGAATAATTCCCTGTAAAGAACGTGACGATCGTGTAACAAATAAAAAGTCTCGATTCGCAATGTTTGCGTACGATGTGTGAGATACATGTTTGATTTAAAAAAAGCTGAAGCAAAGTGAGGCTAAAGCATTCTTTTTTTAAGCGCATTAACTTGCAGAGGGGGAGACAGAGAACGTTATGAGGATCTACCTTTTCCTTTCGATACCACCAAATAATCTCTCATAGTTGCTACGGCGACGAGGCAGACGATCATTGCGTAGAAATATCTGTGGAAAAAGATTGAGAGAGCAGAAGAGAGAAATGAAATACCTCGTATTCTCGTTGGATCTTTTTCGATGAGACAGTGTGAAAATTCTTTAAGGGATCCACGATCGTCGATGCTCGAAGAAAATTGTTTCTTTTCTTATTTTATCTTTTATTTCGAATAAATATAAGCACCGCAAAAAAGAAAAAACACCGCCAGAAATTAATCTTCAAATTAATGGCACCTCGAAAGGCACGCGTTATTTTTATTTTGAAAATTAAAACTGGAACGAACCAATCGTTGATTGATTACCGAGAGAAACTACGATTTTGGGTCCCCTTCAAGTCAATTGAATTCTGCGATTAATAAATATAGTTTCAGTACATACAGAACACCGATCGTCTCTTTCGAATAACTCCGTGATTTCTGTTTAACGTAGCACATGTTAGGATTCACGTCTACCATGAATGTAATTCCAGCGGTGGAATTGTAATCGTCCAACGCTTGTTCGACAACGGTTCGTGCGTCTTCAGCGGAACAGGCCGCTGGAAGACACAACGCCCAGTTCACTGTCGTGAACTTTGGAATAAAATGACCTGGCTGAAAGAACGAACGTGTCTGCTGTCGAAAAAAAATCACTTCTTCTCGATGGAGAAACACTTTTAACACAACGCTTCAATGTGAAATTTGAAAAATCCAATAATTTCGTTCAATCACTTTCGTAAAGATTGCAAAGATCAGTAAAAAGAAAGGAGAAAAAGCAAAATGGAAATCGTTTTACTTACGTCGTACATGTTTCCTCTGATGAAAGAACGTGCCTGCATCATGTTAACCGGAAGCTTCATGTCCGGATGAGACGGATACAAATCTATGTTGGCCAAACAATATTTCCCCTGCACTCTTATCGTTTTCTCGTTCAATTTCACGTGGGCCATCACGGCCAGACACTCGTCAAAATCTCCAAGCTGGTTCACGTTCCCTCGCAGTATGCCCGATGGGACTTTCGCGCTCGAATCTAACACTTCGATTTAACACAGACTTGAGAAACAACAACGTCACTTGATGATGAATATATTCAGAGAATTATGCGCTGAACGTTTTTTTTCGTTTTTCGAGCGTGTTGGAGAGAAGAAGAAAGTGAAAGAAAAGAAAATAAAGGAATAGCTCGAGAGAAGCAAAATGACATGACAGAGTGGAAATTTGATGAAAGTGGTGGACTTACTTTGCAAGGCCCATAACTTGTAACCCCGTAACTGTCGTAGGAAGATCTTGCCGTGCTGCTGACACTCGGAATTCTCGACGGCCGTGAAATTTGGCACGAAGGTCGGCACGCGTAATATCGCGTCGTTCAATCGAGCCAAAGTGAAAGAACCTTCCACGTGCGTTTTCGTTTCTACTTTCGGCTCATCTTCTGCAACATGATATATCGTACACCTTCTTTCAACTCTTGTTCGTTCGCGCTTCGGCAGGTTTTAAATACAAAATTGGACAAAAATTGGATACCACTTCGACTAATATCTTTGAGCAGTAATTAGTTTCCAAAATTTGCGAAATTTCCGAAGCAATCGAATTTGAAAGTTTAATTCATATAGATTTAATTTATATAATGGGGAATTAATTTTGCTGTCGCTAAAATTTCTGCTTAATGATTATTTAATTACCATTTTAATTACCACGATTTAGAGTTTCTTTCGTTTTGGAAGAAGACTCGACTTCCGTTTAATGAACCTTTGAATTTGAGGATATAGTAGACTTCTGCCTGCCAGTCTATATGCAAAAATTAATTTTTAAATCGATAAAATAAAAATTTTCTATCGATTATGTAAGAAAAATAAAATTACTCCCTGTTAATCCAATTTATCGAAGTAATTGCAATAATTACGTTTCACTCCCGCGATACTCACTATCGGATCGTTTAGGCTCCACGATTTTGGCCGGGGCTTGAGCACTCGTTGGTTTCACTTTCGCCGGTTCCCGCGTCTTCGACACTTCCGGTTTCACCGGAACCTTCGCTTTTTCCTCTGTCTTCGCTGGAATCTTCGCTTTTTCCCCCGGCTTCACAGTAATTTTCGGCTCAGGCGGTTCGACTTCAGCCTTCGTTATCTTTACGGGCTCCGCTTTCTTCGTGACTTCAACTATTTTTAATGGCTCCTCCGTCGACTTCCTTTCGGGTGATTTTAGCACCTTCTTTGCGCTTTCGTCCGGTTTCTTCTCTGTTTTCGGCGTCTCTTTCGGTTTTTCTATAATTGATAATACTTCGGCTGACCTAACTTTATCTTTGTCCGCGAGTCTGACCTTCTCTAATTTTCGTGGCGGGGGCGTTGATATTTCCTCCTCTAATTCTTCTTTTTCGTCGTCTTCGTCTTCGTCTTCGTCTTCGTCTTCGTCTTCGTCTTCGTCTTCGTCTTCTTCAAGCATTTCTTCATCATCATCATCATCATCATTATCATCTTCTTTTTCTTCACTTTTCTCTTCGTCTTCTTCTTCTGCCTCTTGTTTCTTAGACCTCACTGTTTCTTTTAATTCTTTTTCTAAACTTCCTCTTTTCTTCGGATCCAGTTTTTTGCTTCTCTTCGGGTCTACTCTCTCCTTTGAATCCATCTTTCCACTTTTCTCCTCCTTCTCTTCATCTTCATCTTCTTCAATCTTCTCCTGTCTCTTTGATCTCGAGCCTCTGTCAAAACTTACTCTCTTTCGTGCTTTCTCTTTAGTGTCCTTTTCTTCTTCTTCTTCCTCTTTTTCATCATCATCGTCGTCCTCGTTTTCATCTTCACTCACTTCCTGCTCTTCATCTTCCTTATCATCGTCATCATCATTTTCTTCGACTCCATCGTCATCGTCATCGTCATCGTCATCGTCAACTGTTTCCTCGCCTTCAGTTTCTTCGCCAGTATCTTCCTCTACTTCCACGATCACCTCGTCGTCGTCGTTGTCGTCCTCGTCGTTATCAATACTCTTGTCTCTCGAGTCGAAGGAAACAAGTCTGGTGCTCTCTGGCCTCGCGTGTGCTTCCTCTTTCGTCGACGTCAGCTCGACAGGTGGTTTCCTAGAAACGGTGGCGAGCCGCGAAATGTCGTGCCACTTTTTGCTCGGCGTGGCCGTGGTCGACGTCTTCTCGTGGCATCTGCCAAAGATGGAAGTGCAGGTGGCGTGATGAGGCTGCTCGGCCGACGACGACGACGACGGGTGATCTCGAATACGGAAGCCATAGCAGCAACTGTAAAGAAGCAACACCAGTGCCAGTAAGCCAACGCACTTGCCCAAAAGGGCGGCAGCCATGTCACCGGAACCTTCGCATGGAAATGTCCACGATTCACCGCTGGAAAAAGCCTCGAGGTTCGCTTCTTTCAAGTACACGTGAAATTTCCGGCCGATTCGTCGATTTACCGAGGATTCCTCGAAGGAGTTTCTCTGTTTCTCGAATCACGCGAATGGATCGGCGATACGATTTTCTGTAATCCGAGTCGGAGACTCGGCGATTCTCTTCTTTTGCTTCTTTCTTTCACTCGGAATTGAGAACACGCGTACACACGCACGCGCATCAATTTAATCTTCGTATTTAATCGCCACGGATTTCCAGATTTCTTCTGTTTCCTTTACGGATGAATTAATTGACAAGAAAGTTCATTTGAAACTTGACACGCAATCGATCGTTCGTCACCGGTGTTCGAAGACTTTGGAAATAATCAATCTGCTCCTGTTTTAGGATTTAATTAAGCTTCTGAGAACTAAACACACATCTACTCACACAGTCACTGAGATATATCTAAATTCCTGGAGTTTCAGAATCGTTCTTCGTCTTCTTTATCACGAGGCGAGAATTCCCCTCCACCACTCGTCAGTCAATCCAACTGATTGTCAGTGTCGATGTGAACAACTTTGTCCCTTGTCGAGATGATCGAAATCTTCGCTTTAATCGCCGTGTCGCTTTAATCGTCCAGAAAGGCACGTTTTTTGCCACGATTGACCTGTGTATTGAACTTCCTGCTTTCCCTCTCCTCGCCACGAAGAACCAGGTAACCCGGAGAGAGCTTCTCTCGAAAGACTATCGAATCATCGCGGCTCGAAACGACGCGGCGGATCACGTCCCGGGCTAGCGATCTGCCTCCGTGAAAATTAGAACGCATGGCATCGTCCCAAGCAGCTAGGAGTTTTATTTAGCATCAACATTTCGGAGTCGGCTGAGCCACGGCGCGCCTCGACACGGCGATCCTCGTCCGTGCATGCGCGAAACATGGCCGCCTCCATTCGCTTTCCCTCCGGCAATTTGCACAATCGTGCCGTTTCATTAAAATTTCCACCATATCCTTCAGCACTTTCGCGAATTTCCCGACCTTTCAGATCAGTTCGAGATCATTCACGAGATCGATCTCTGCGTGTCGTTTAAAAACTCTCTGAAAGTGAAATTTCGAAAAGTTGACCGATAGAGATTTCGTTTAACGAGCGCAACATGTACTTTTGTACTTTTTTTTTTTTTTTTTTTTTTTTTGAGAAGCTAGTAGAGCAGTAAGTGCCAAAGTTGGATCGCTCGGATTTTTGAAATTTCTTTCGCTCCATTTGATTCCTGATCGATCTGCGTGAAAATAAAAATTGTCGAGTCGTGAGGATGGATTTCAAAATTTTGCTCTATGGAATTGTTGCCACTTTTTCGAGCTGACTAGACTGATACGCGAATCGTTCGATTGCGCAATATTCGGTTCGTTCAGCTTGAGAAGTTAGGTTCGAGCCGATTTCCCACCGGACAGTTCGAAAATAATGTTTCGTAGCGAGTCGAAGCGACGCCCACGATCAGGCGAAGGTTGCTGGTGATCGCATCTGGTTACGAATTTCGCGATAAAGCAGCCGCGACGATGCGCCGTCTGGTATGTAGCCTTTGGGAGCCATCCAGATGCTGAGAACCCGAGAATCATGGGCCAATCGACACCGGGATTCAACGTTTAGTTTAGCTTAAATTCCAAGAAATAAAAAAAAAAAAAAGAAACGAACGAGAAACATTTCTCTCTATTGTCGCAAGAATGTTTCCCTCCGTGAATTACTTTCCGAAATTATCTTCAATTGAATGATTTGAAGAGACAAAAATCTCGAGACAGGCGAGACACTTGTAAATGAATAATCTGTATGTCGACGATGATTCACGATACGCTGTTGATTGAAATTTTCTAAATATTTCTAATTGCTAAATTTGTCTCTCGGTAATGGTCTGATCATTTTTTGACATTCAACTTATTTAAAAAAAAAAAAAAAAAAAGAAAGGAAAATAAGGAAAATCGATACCATATCCAAACCGGATGAATTTTTTTCTCCACGGTTTTTGAAAAATTCGAAAGAGTTGGAAATTAGTTACAAAATGAGAACGACGTTCGCTTTATATATTACACTAGACGACTTGTGCATTTAGCGTACAATGTGTTCATAATACACCTGTAATTCACGCCAACTGTTGCACGTTATATTACATAATGAATTGAGTGCAATTTTCCAAATGAAATTTGGAAATATAATTTAACGTCAACAGTATGAATCGTAAAAAAAAATATTACGCATAAAATTATCGTAGTGTTGTAAAAATTATTACATCACAACTTCTATAAAATTATTTTGCGCTTGTTGCTCTTTTGAATATTACAATGACAACTTTATTCAGTTAAACTAAATATATATATTTGAAATTTTTTTGCATTTTTAATAACATTTTTTTTTAATTAATTTTCTAAAAATAACAAAAATGAAGCCTCGTACTAATATTACAACTGCTGAGTTACAAGACATTTTTTTGAACATTGCGCTATTTTTAAAAGAAAGTACTTTAATGGAACACGTAGGAAAATTCTACTTTGGGATTTTTAAGATGAATAAAATTCGGAGAATTTGAATTCAAATGTATAGCCACACTACGGCGAGTAATAGAACACCACACTACTGAGAGACATAAATCTTTCTATTTACATACGATATAATAGGAAATTAAATTACAATATCTCCCGTTAGTAAGTTATCGACTGAGTATGTAATTCACGAGGTATTCAGATTAAGTATTCAATGTTCCTTTTCGACCACAATTTCGGGGCACCCGATATTCCATTACCATTTTCGTGTCACGTCCTGTCGTACCGATTCAGCAAGTTTGCGCACCGCGGAAATGAAAAAATATGGACAGTGTTGCCAGTTTGTTTCCAGAATTATTCATTGAATTGAACGTGGTACTTCATCAATGAAGGAATATAACAATGTAAAACAGAAATTGATGAAAATTAGGATGAAGAATTTAGCGTATATTTGAGTATTCGTTATCTATTTAAAAATATTAGAAAAAATTGATTGAAATATGATATTTTTATGAATATAATTAGATATGACGTTTTTTAGTTTACAAATTTGTAAATTAACAACCTGAATGAATTATCTTTATCCCGTAAAGATCGTAATTCGATCGTAGACTCGATTTTGAAGTTTGAACTTACCAATAAAATATTTCTACAAATATTGTTTACAATGAAGAAGCACATTATGTGTTGTAAATTATTTCTTGCAAAATTCATCCGTTTCGAAATTTCGAAGTCTAATTAATTTTTTTAACGATACCGTATATTCTATCGTTTGACTGCGAAATTTGGAAACTCGACTCTAGTGCAATGAACAAAGTAATAACGGACGAAAGAAGAGAGGAGATGAGGAATTCCTAATTTCGTTCCAAGTTCGATAAATCATATATCTCGTCTGTGATTTTTTAATATGTCGGTATTTCAGGCCACGGGCCACGAAAGTCCGTAAGATGCAATGTCTCTTCATATACCTCTGTAGTGTCGGTATTTCAGGTCACGGGCCACGAAAGTCCGTAAGGTGCAATGTCTATTCATGTAGTTTCATTCTATGCTCTGTTGCTAACATAGAGAGTGATAAAAGAAACATAGATTTGCAAATATCGAAATCATATTTGCACCGTGTGTCATCATCATTACATGTATATTATACAATATCATCTGTATTGACGAATAAATTTATGCAAATTTTACATCCTATTCGGCGCGTGTGCAATTACCGATAATGGATGCTCAACATATTTAATAATTTTTCACGTACGAGTATTTTATGATGTCATAAATGAAATTGGATTTATTTAGAACAATTCCGTCAGGCTTATCGCAGATATGTGCTTCATCATTTTTCTCATCGATCAATCACTGAATCTTTTAAACTGTCGATTTATCTGCGATTTTTCGTACGTGAAAGATATACCGGGAATGTTTACACGAAATTCAATTACATTTCAACTACAATTCAGATAATTGCAATAAACGCTATAACATTCAGAAATAAAATAGAAAATTGCTCCCTTGATCGTCACTGACTCGTGAATGTCATCCAAAATCTCTCTTTCTAATAATGAGTGAAACTTGAAAAATTTCCACTTTCCAGTTACCATTAAATACCATCGGTACCATTCTTTCCCTCATACTCGTAAAATCTATACTCTCGCAAGCGTTACATGTTACATGTGAAAACTGTCATCTAATCTTAATTTATGCTACTCAGCGAAAAACCTATCGCTTCGTCCAATAAATAATAATAACACGAACAAGCTGCAAGTGGAAAAGGTAGAGCGCGTAAAAGGTGGTTGCATATTGTGGCAACGAGTTTTTTCGTTCGCGTTGCTTCTATTTTTCTGGTAATCTGGTATCATATATCATAAGGAGATAGAAGGTAGAGAAAGGCACGCAGGAAGAAGTCGAACTAGGTTTCCCATTCTCGTAGTAAAAGTAAGATCTATTTTCATTTGCAGCTGATTGCTTGCTGACAGACATGCGTTCAAAACGAAACGTAAACCCTGTTATCACGGCGCACAACGTATTCTGGAATTTCTGCGCATCCGCGAAATTACTCTTTTTCTTTCAGTCGTGTTTCTTCTTTCGCTACTTCTCGCACCATCTTCTTTCTTTCTTCTTTTTCTTCTTTTTTTTTTTTCAACTGTACCGTCGGCTTAGGCACGTTCCTTTTCCTTCAACTCTTGCACTTGGAACTGGATATATCGCGGAACCAGATTAGATTCGAGATTATCTCATTCTTACGTGATATCCGTCCAATCGCGAATATTTTACATTCCAAGATGTTTTCATGTACGTACCGATATATCATAACTAACGATTCATTTCATCGAGCACTGCTAAATTACCAAATTTCAGATAACAGCAGCAACGGCAATGATGAAGCAATATTGCGGCATCGAGACACGCTGGAAATACGAATCTAACGAAATTAATTAAACATCAAAGCTCTAACGACTTGCTAAGAAGTAAGAAGAAGATCCGGCGATAATGTAGTTCCGGGGAAAAATAGGAATATCATTCGAATAAATATATACACGCGAGAGCAACGAAAATTGAAATTAATTGCCGCGGTCGGTTGCAAATTCAACTCGAAAAATTCGTTTATTCATATCTCTTGGAAACGTCGAAAATCGACGATCGATTTCACGTTCGTCGTCGAACGAATCTCTTTCTCTCTCTCTCTCTCTCTCTCTCTCTCTCAATTAATGATCCCCGGTTCTTTCTTGGCGACGCAACGAATGAATTAATGCCACGCGCGTATCGATTCGTATCGCGTATCTTTTAACCGGAAACTCGTGGGTAAAAACCATGTGGGCATACATCTGGCGGATTAATTATCACGGTTGTGGGAGAGAGAGAGGGAACAAAAAGCCCGTTGTAGATAAACGAACGGCTCTCGATCGGAACACGGAGTTTCGGTACGAACACGAGCCGAGGCAGTGTAAATGCGTGAGTGCGTGAGTGCGTGCGTTCATGATTATTCCATCCAGTCGGTGGCAGTTTAGCCTTTCGGCAGCGACGGTTCCCTTCTTTCTTCTTCCATTTTCTTTTGCTTCTCCCTTTCTTTTCCCTAGGTCTGCCGCTTGCTGTCCCTGAAACTCGTGCAGAGTATGCCTTAACCCCGTTAAATCGCATCCCGTGCACCTTGCATCGCTCCGATACGGTACAGTACGTGTCCATTGTTGAATGTTACACTGGTTGTGAAATACTCGATTAAACGTTAATTCGATTCCCCTGGAGTGACGATCAATTGTCGATCATCGGGAAAAATTAATGGTAGTTGTTATATACGTCGAGCGTCTTGGGAGTTGTAGTTGTTAGATCGTGGATAATTGAGAAATTGGTTCTTTTTTTTTTTTATTCAACGTGTTTTGATTGCAATCAGGTTTGGTAAAGAGCATGACTATTTCGGCGACATTAATTATCAGTGCGTGTCCATTGTTGGAAGTTACACTGGTTTGGAAATACTCGATTAAACGTTAATTCGATTCCCCTGGAGTGACGATCAATTGTCGATCATCGGGAAAAATTAATGGCAGTTGTTATATACGTCGAGCGTCTTGGGAGTTGTAGTTGTTAGATCGTGGATAATTGAGAAATTGGTTCTTTTTTTTTTATTCAACGTGTTTTGATTGCAATCAGGTTTGGTAAAGAGTACTTTCTCAGCATGACTCTTTCGGGGACAAAAAAGCGAGATCCAACTGTGGAAGAAATACATTTCTAAATAAATATCTTGTCAACTGAAGAAGCACGTGTCATTTTAATAAGCAAATATTTCGTTTGTCGATTCAACGAGTTCGTTTTATTAATTTCAGTCATTCAAGATATTTCTATTCGATTTTGAACACTTGATACATATACACTCCTCGATTCTGTGCAACGCGTTGTGATTTTTTTCACGATCGTATCATCACGCAGTAAATCAAGTTTCTCGTACGTCTGTGAATCCACGATGTAACATTCACGAGTAAATGATCGAGAAAGCAGCGACGCGCAATGCCCAATGATATTTTCAAAGCGTGACGCCGATCGTGGACGCGCAAAAGTGACTCGCGTAGACTCGCTGAAACAGGCAACACGCGGTCGAAGTATTAACGAGAAATCGATTAGCGAGACGGGAGATTTGGTTTTCGAAACGTGGTGTTAAACGGGACAGACGACTTCGTTTCATTTCGTCGTGACCCTGCTGATAATCACGCTGATAACCAAAGAAGAGAAACGTCAAGTCGAGCCGCGAGGAGAGTGAGTGTCTGACCGTCACTGACATTTCACCAGGAGAGACAAGAGAGTGCAAATACTACGCTCGCGTGAGTCACAGCGACCGACAAGTGCGGTTACTTGCACTTCTATAAACAGTCCCAAGGATTCAATCGGCGTATATCGAACTGCGTAATTCGAGAATCGCGCTGCGACACGCGTCACACGCGTCGCGAGGTAATCCTTTGTTTTTCTTACTGACCTCGCCGCGATAACGATTCAACCGATATCCGCTGTGACCCAAACTTATAACGCGATGCATTATGTATCGGCTGGATATTAGGAACTCTTGCTGCAACATCGAGTCATGAAAGTCTACGATTTGAAAAGGAAAAAGCAAATTGCAAATTCTGCGAGATTTCGATTCAGAATTTAGATTACATTTCAATTATATCTCGAAAGTGAATTGTGAATAACGTCTTCGATATTTTACGCCTGAAACAATGTTACAAGGACTACTGGAATGAAAATTATGAGGCAAACAGTTGACGTGGCTCGTAATAGTCATTTAATGTAAAACAACGCCGCTTAAAATTTTCGAGCATATCGAAAGCGTATTCGAATGAAATCGATTTTTCCTAATATTCTGTAATCTTGAAACGTTTCCAAAATTTCATTTTTTTTTTTTTTTCTTTGTACAACACATAATTTAGAACAATCGTTAGTTGTTGAACACTAGTTACAAACGTGCTCGAAATTTTCTGAGCCAACGGTGCGAAACACTTTTGTAAGCGACTACGCATCGTTCATTTCCAATTTTTTTTTCTTTTTTTATTTTTAGTACAAAATAGTATGTTGTGGTCGTATTTCAATACCAGTGACCTTCATATCAGTGGATTTCACAATTTAGCAAAAAAAAAAAAAAAAAGAAAAAGAAGAAAGAAGTTTAAGAAGAACGCTAACTAAAGATTAAGTCACACAAAGTGGCAAGCGATTAGATTGGAAAAGGAGAGAGGTGATATATTAAAGTTAAAAAGGACCTACAAGGGACACGCACAATTTTATAACTAATTAAACAGTGACTAATTAGAAAAATATATATACTCATATATATTTCGAAAGTGAATTCAAAATGTGGGATATTTTGAAACAATTTCTACTATGGGGATTACTCTTGGGAATTTTATATCGTTTCCTCACCGCGACGTTCGACTTTTGGAAGAATCGCGGCGTACAGTTCCGAAAGCCTACAGTGTTGTTCGGAAATTTCTCCGACATGTTGCTGTTCCGGAAATCGTTACCGGAAAGTATAAAAGGGATGTACGAATGGTTCGAAGACGAGAGATACTTTGGAGCGTTTCGTGTTCGATCGCCTATGCTGATCCTACGGGATCCGAACCTCGTGAAGGATATTTTTGTGAAAAACTTCGCCTGCTTCTCGAATCGTGGCATACCGGTGAACTCGCAGGTAAAAGGAGAATATTTTACTTTCTATCGTAAACTCGATCGAAAGCGTCGCAATAGATTCCCAGTATGGAATATCAGCGAATCAAATGAATTTTTAAAAGACTAAATTTTCTTCCCTTGAGAACTATTTTATCGTTGGTTACAGTCGAGATAAATAGGAAGGATTTTAATTGGAAATTTAATTGATAAAGCAGAGCAAGTGTAATTCAATTTGTATTCAAGATATCGATCGCCTGAAGTTACAGAAAACTTTCTAATTTCTAATTCTTAAAATGCTAACAATTTAAATTATTTTCCAAACGCTAAATATCTCACAGTATCGGAAAGTTAAAGATCAGCTTGTTCCACGGCGCATGAAACGCAAACGTCTGTACTAATGAAATTGCATACGCATACGATGATATAATATAATAATAAGATGATTAAATTAATTAAAATAAATTAGGACCCGCTGTCCGCCCATCTGTTCAACCTCGAGGGGAAAAAATGGAAGAGCCTGCGATCGAAACTGACCCCGGCCTTCTCGTCCGGCAAATTGAAAAGGATGTTCTACCTGCTGGCCGAATGCGGCCAGGAGTTTCAAAAATTAATCGACACGTCCTCCGAGACCGATCGGCCGTACGAGATTCGCGAACTGGCGGCGAAATTTACGATAGACGTCATCGGTAGCTGTGCCTTCGGCATACAAATAAACGCTCTCACCGACGAGGAATCCGAGTTTCACAGGGCTGCGAAGAAACTCTCGAGACCAAGTTACACAGCCACCCTTTGGAGAATGCTGAGGACATCGCTGCCGAAATTGTATAAATTTCTAGGCGTTCAAGTGATCGATCCCGAAGTGAGCAAATTCTTTAAGGACATGGTGTCGCAGATGATCAGCCAGCGAGAGCAGCACGGTATCAAGAGGCACGATTTTATGGATCTGTTGATCGAATTGAAGAATAAAGGAACGTTGGACGAGTCCGCGAATGGACAAGTTTGCAACGACGAGGACGGCGAAGAAATAGGTAGGTTGGAAATTCAGGTATGGAAATTAGCGGAGTTTAAATTGGTGATGAGTTTTTTTAGAATCTATGGAAAGTTGAACAAATGTGGCGTAGGAAATGTGGTAGAATAGAAATGGAAAATTGGAACGATATAGGGAAGATAAAACACGCAAACACGCAACACAGCTACGATATATCATACTTATTTAAAAAAAAAAAAAAACAATCACTCTCATTATATATTCGTCGTACGTTTTTACCAAAATTTCATACGTGTTTACATAAGATAACGTTTTCTAGTGACGTCTGGTCAAACTGCATCGCTTCAATCGCGTTTCTATGAGTCCAAATTTGCATAAACACGCAGAGTTCCAGCGATAATGGAAGTCGAAGAGGAAAAACACGAAAACTGTTGCGAAAGCGTGGCAACAGGATAAACTGTCGTACGGGTATATCGGCCTGCTCCTATCGTTTATATAGATTAGTTTATACGAAGATAAATCGTAGACAGTACAAGAGAAATGTTGTCGTTCGCTTTAACATATGACTTGACGTGTGCTTGATACTGCTTCGTCGTTCCACTGCGGCACACATTTCTTGACCAGAGTAATGTCGAGTTAATTACACGTTTTTTTCTTTTTTTGTATTACTGCTATTAAAATTTAACTGTTCATTTCCGTCGTGAAAGATATTTTTAGTGCATTTTCACATCTTTATTTAGTACTACACTAGTAGTGAATAATTATTGTCTGTAAAATCCGAGAGACCAATCCAAAGAGTTGACAAAAATCAACTTTGTTGAATTTAATTCGTATTAAAATGAATCAAACGGCGATGCGAAATAAAAATGAAAATCATACGTGTAGTTTGACTCTGCATCGCGTACTAGCAACAGTAATTGTAACAATGGAGGAAGAGAATTACATAATTGATAAGTGTCTTCAGTCAATATGTGCGTGTGTATAAGCTGTACACTCTTTAATATTTGTAATGACTAGCCACAAACGATACACATTCCGTAACAAATTTATCAAGATAAAATTGACAGTAAGTGCTTTATCCATATTGGTCACTATAATTTCTACGTAATGCCAATGAAATGCAACGTTCCTTGATAAAGCGTTTCGTCAACTTCCCAAGAAAGGAGCTTTAACGATTCATAATTAAAATCTACAATTAACGTTACGTGTCAGTCACTTATCAACAAATATTTCCAATACACGACTAACATTGATCAACATAATTTAGAAAGTTTCACATTCGAAAAACAAATTGAAGTAAAATGATAATTAAAATGATAATTCAGTGAAGATTTTCATGAATTCAGAGAGCTTTTACTAATTGTATGTATGGTGTATGTAATTGTATTACATTACTAAATGTAAAATAGTGATGATTTCTAATTAATCGTGACGCATACGTGTGAAATTTGGTAATTAATTTGCTAATAACACGACTGATCGATATTTGAAAAACCTACCGCTCTTAAAATGACAAAATGACAGAGACATTGATACGTCGCGTTTATTCAATCTAAAAGTAATCAACAAAAAATCGTGTTTTCAATTTATTAATCACCGATTCATTATCTAAATATATTTTTCACAAAATACATTTTTTTTTTTATGATGATCGAATAATTTGATATTATAATAACGCCAACTCACTGTGAATGATTAAAAAACGCATTAACAGCGTCCATATCAAAGGTTTATCGGATTCGTGACCGATAATTAAATTTTTTCGTTCGAATGCTTGAATCGTATATCGCATTGTTATTTATAGAATTGGACGAGAACAGCATCGCAGCGCAAGCGTTTGTGTTTTTCATCGCTGGCTATGAAACATCGTCCAACATCATAGCGTTCTGCCTGCACGAGCTCGCGTTGAACACCGAGATTCAGGAGAGAACGAGACGTGACATACAAGATGCCATCGAGAACAGAAATGGGAAATTGACCTACGACGCTGTACAAGACATGAAATACCTCGACATGGTCATCGCAGGTAAAAATCCATTTCCTCCGACCTTATTTCACGTAAATTACAGGCCTTGAAATGTCATGAAATATTCTTGCGATGATTACTCCATTATTTTACCCTGTAGTAGTTATATGTTACATGCCATCACGAGCTTCGCTCATTTCTTTAGAGTTGTCTCTCTGAAATGTTGGAGAACTTATTCGACTTCTGAAAGCTGAAATGTTCACTTTTTTTTCACCATAGCGAGGAAGAATTTTAGTTGTCTTTATGATCTTTTGACGAATTTGATTGTCTCGTCAAAGTTGAGGCATAAA
This sequence comes from Tetragonula carbonaria, assembly GCA_032399595.1. Taxonomy (NCBI): domain Eukaryota; kingdom Metazoa; phylum Arthropoda; class Insecta; order Hymenoptera; family Apidae; genus Tetragonula; species Tetragonula carbonaria. The sequence goes on along the minus strand of JAUCRC010000018.1, from coordinate 1,798,334 downwards.
TTTCTAAATCTCCTCTCATTGACAGAGTATACATTTTGTAAAACTCATCTGGACTAGAGTAATATGTTGTCGAAGAATTGATCTTTTGTTTTAAAATTCTCAGAAACACTTCGAAAGTATCCTCCGGCTCCTATGTTGTCTCGAAGATGCGAACACCAGTACCAAGTACCAGGAAGTAAGCTTGAATTACCAGCAGGTATGCGGGTGATCATACCGATTTATGGATTTCATCACGATCCAAAGTATTATCCGAATCCGGCAGTATTCGATCCTGAAAGATTCACAGAAGAGAACAAACGAACCAGGCATTCTTACACGTATCTTCCATTTGGTGAAGGGCCTCGAAATTGCATAGGTAATATTACTTCTAAATCATAACTGAAATCTTCAGAAAAATTATTTTATTTTCAAGGTAATGGACAGAACAAACTGCAAATATTTAATGATAGATTAAAAAAACAAAAAATGATGTCACACAATGGAACACAATGGAACACAAGCTTTTTCAGAATTTTCAATCTATGCTGCCGTATTGAACGAAAATCATTTTGAAAGAATTAATAATTTACGCTATATATTAAATGACATGATAAAAATTAAATTCTTGTACACTGTGTTTATTTTAGGTATGCGGTTTGCATTGCTGCAGATCAAAGTGGGGATAATTTCATTTCTTAAGAAACATAGAGTGGAAACATGCGAGAGAACGATTACACCGATAAAATTCAGTAGACGAAGTCTCGTGACAACCAGCGAAAAAGGTTTCTGGCTTAAAATCGTGCAATGTTCTTAAATTTGTGAGATATCTATCGTGTACTTAAAATACCTCAATATCAATTTTTTTGTTAGTATTAATGCGGCCAGTAGAACAATTTTAATCTCAATTTTTTGTTCTTATTTTTTTATTTTTATACTCCATGAATATTTATTCAAAATTATTAGCATCGTTGTTTTCAATAGTTAATATTTCAGTGATATTTTATTCATCGACGATACATATATTTATAATTGCATATATATATATATATATATTTATAACATGCAATTCATTAGTAATTATGAATATGCTTCATTTCTAATGGATGGTATTTATAGTTAATGTTATTGCACTATCTTCTCAAAAATAATTTTATTAAATAAATAAAACGTTTATATTTTTGTAAACATTTTATACGTAATAAACATTAGAATGTATTTATGTAATAAATATCATATGAATAAAAAGTATTAGTATGTGATAAGTATGGATCTGCAGATGCGTGATAATGAATTAAGCGAAAGAGATTAAATGTTTAATCTCTAATGTATCAATTACAAATGAAGAGCAATTCTGAGGATATAGATGCGCGATTAGCCCGAATGCATTAACGTATTTACCTTTGAGTAAATACATGATAAAAAAAAAGCGTTGTGTATGTGAAGTATTTAAAAGTGCAGTATGATTGAGAGATGAAAGTCGTAAATGAATCGTTCGAGGATAGGTAGAGAGTTCTGTAAGAGCTAAAAGTAAGGTGTGGTATTATTACTTCTATTTAATAGTTTTAGTATATTAATATCTATTTAAATAATGATAATATAGTTTATATTGCATTCATTTAAAAAAGATTATTGAAAAAGATTATTAATTTAAATCTACAAAAAATATATAAAACCAATAAATATATAAAAGGAAGAAATTTTATATGAAAAAATAAATTGAAGATATATAATAAAATATATACATTTGAATTATGTTTTATTCTTGAGTAAACTGTATTAAAAGAAAATGAAATTAGTACATAATATTCATACAATTCTTGACATAAGACCCAAGGCATTGAGTTTACATATACATCTATACATATTACCACCACAAACTTATATACTCCTAACTGTAAACAATCCTACGCGTTTCCATGTATAAATCAGCTTTAATCAAATAAGGTTTGACGGTCAGGTTAAACAGATTAACTATCCAAATAGTCGATACACCGGAAAGAGTTAATGTAACCTAACTGTATACCGTCACCACTTTCAATTACATCCGCACCATAGTCAGTCTTTCGTTACATCGTATCGTTGTATTGATTGTAAGACGTATCGTGTATGTACATATAATACGCTTATTGTGTCTTCTACTAGTACATTATCTATCCGTGGCTCCAAGTCAGTGCACTCTTTGATTTGTATATAGTATCTACGTCTGTACAATAGATCGTTTATACACGATAGTTAATTATACGATTGGAAATGTCATTTCCTTGATTAAGTGACAGTGCTTTTTTTCTCAAACTGTATCGGTTTTCTAATCAACGATTTTTCAGTAACGAAATACTCCACTGAAAATAATGCTAGGGTGAGCCATAAATCTGTTTACGTAGACGCATAATATTTCTGTCATTTCGAATTTTATAATGCAGCTCTTAGAATGATAAGATCCACGTCGACAATACCTTTCTTTCACTTTTATCAACAGATGAAATATATGATTGCAACTAATGTTGAGAAATTTCTTTTTGATGTGTCTCTATTAACTTTCTTATCATTATGTTTTAATATACAACATTGTATCGTGAATAGTATTATAAATTAAAATTTGTTAGGATATTAACAAATTAATGTTAGTACTTAATTTTATTTTTTTGACAGTCTAAGAAAATGCTTTTGCAAATGCATTTTAGGTATAGGTTAGTGTTTTTAAAATGCACGTCTTACATTTATATTAATACTATATTTTACTAGTTTGTCATATTTGCACTTGAATATACGTATGTGTATACGTCTATTTTAGTGCTTCTCCCATTCTATAATGTGCTAATCAGTCTTTAATTTAATTCTAGATGTCACACTATAGAAAAACAGACACTCACAGATCTGCGGTGATTGATTATGAACGTCAGTTCCAAGAGGATTTAGAACGTGCCCAAGCATTGAGTTTGGAGAGTTTGGCACTAGAGAAATTTAAATTACAAAAGCAGCAATCAGATTTTAATAATATTCAGCATCAATGTATTTCACAAAATGATGGGAACAGCACTGTACATAGTAGTTCATCTGAAAAAGATAACATACCACAAGCTGAGAAGTAAATGAAACAAATTTAATCATTCATTTGTTGCAGAGGTTAAATTAGGTTTAATAACAATGACTATATAGATTTCAGTGTAGAAGTAGACCAAGGCCTGGTTCCTTTAATACCAATCAATCTAAAAATGCTGTGATATTAGCACCACCACCAGTTCCATCTAGAAGAAATTCAACAACAGCCACCACAAGTCAAGACACTGTTGATTTGATTAATTTCACAAGTCCAGTGAAACAAGATAATTTAAGTGATTATTATTCACCTCCACCTCCACCTCCGTAAGAATATAATTAATCATTTTATAAAAATACTATTAGTATTAAAAATTGTAGTATTATTAATTAATAATTGTTTTTCTATGGTAGGAAAACAACTGTAGAGCCGAACTGGGAAACTCATCCCTCATTATTGAAAAAACAGGGAAGAGTATCACGAAGCACTAGTTCTGCAGGTTATCATCCTCGAGACTTTCGATATCAATCACTTTCTCCAGGACCTAGATCTTCCACTGCACCTTGTACACCAGGAACTCCAAAAATTAGTCCTGTTATGTCAAGATCTAGTAGTATTAGCAGTAATGTACCTGATATAACACCACAAGTACATATAATATTTCTATAAATATTCAATAATTGCCAGATATAATTAATTTTTTTTGTTTTTTATTACAACAATAATTTTGTTAATGACACATTTCTTGCAGCCTGCATGGAATCTTAATGATTTTAAAAATTATTTTCTTACTCGTTCTCAGGTATATATTAGGTATAAATTTTAAGTTCAGGTATAAAAATATTAATTTTAAGTTTCTCTGTAACTTATTTAACAAATATTAAGTAATATTTAACCTTTTTTGAAAAATACATTTTAATAATCTTTTTGCAGATACCTCCACTACCTATGAATTATAGACCAAGTGTTACTCCTTCTACATGTGGTATTCAAAAATCTACATTCTGTGCGGATGATGAACAGCTAAGTGTATTAAAAGTGATAGAGAAAAAGCCAAATAATAATCTTATAGATTTGAGTTCTTTTGATCAAGTAGAAGATAAAACAAATGTTCGAGTTAGTGTACTAGAAGCATTTGATCCATTACTTGTTAAGATTGAAGATCAGAACGATAGTGGACAAGGACATAAAGATGGTAATGTTTTGTTAAAGTGTAGATTTAGAAATAGAATAAAATAATTACATGTACATTTAATAATAATACGACGTATTCAAATAGAAATGCAGTCGCAAGTGAGTGGATCGGTGTACGATCCATTCGATCCTTTCGATTACATGTATAGCACAAACGAAAGTGTTAATTCAGATCCAGTATATGTTGCTGTGGAAAAGTCTGCTAAATCTCCAGCGGTATCTCCAGCTGCACCACCACCTCTACCTCCTAGAAATTCATCAGCTTGGAATACTATTGAAAGAAGAAGAACTTCTTTAGATAGAAGAGTAAATATTCCAAATGATTAATTATCTAAATGAATAATTGATAATTAGAGTTTTAATAATTTTCATCATTTATATCCCAGAAACGACAAACGCGCTTGTATGAAAATGTAACTGTAAGAAAAACCAGACCGTCACTTCGTGATTGCGATCTTAGAGCTTTCTATGAAATGATAAAATCTGTTCGAGGTTAGTAAAGTATAAGCAATTAATTTAGTATTTCAGTAGCATTGACAATATATATTAATCTATAAAATATATTCAGGTGAATTTCCGTTTAATAATCCCAGTACAAACATCGGACATGTAATTAGTCCGATGATGGAAAACTTATATCCTGAAAGCACAAGTATAAAATTAGTTGTACACCCGCAATTAATGGATTCTGACGAAAATACTCCGTCCATTTCGTTTACATGCGATGGTAAGCTAATAGAATTTATAATACTAAATTTATCAAAAAGTTTCAATGATTTAATGCGCAGTACATAATTTTTTCAGTAAATTGTAGCGTTGAGCATGTTATTCTTAATATCGCTTGTTCCTTAGAAGACGAAGATATAGTAAATATAGAGAAATATTGTTTGAGAGTATGGGGTTTAGCAGAATATTTTGCACCTAATACGACTTTAGCTCAATATGAATATATACATCAATGTATCAAATTAGAAAAAGATATCGAATTAGCTATTCTAACTAAAACACAAATAAAACGATCTATAGCACGAACAGTAAGTATTTCTTTGATCATAAAAATATCTTAATTCATAATTATTTGCGTTATAATATGTATATTTAATTTGTTAATAGCTTCAAGATGATAATCGTGATCAATGTCTCAAGTTAGAAGATATTCTTCCAAACGAACCAGTACAGCCTATTTCGTATGATACACTTCTTATCTTGTTAGGTATAAAAACAGAAAATAATTATGAAATTTTTATCACACACAAAAAAAAAATGAAATTATTAAAGTAATAATTATGTATATTTATATAAAAAATTATAGAAACTGTAGAAAAAGAAATGGAACGCGTGGAAACTGCTGCTATACAATTGGCAACTACTAATCATGGTTCCGGTCTTTTACCACAATTACAACCCCGTGGTGTTGTCCAAGCAGTAAAAGCAGTATGCGCATTAATGGGAAGCATAGAGACATTTGAAATTACTGAAGCTGTTGATAATTTTGTGAATGCATGTTGTCAATTTTTACCTCAAGTTCATACAGCAAATATAGAGTGCAAGAAACCAGAGATTCTACATGAAGATGGTGATTACTCCGTAGTAACTTTAAGAACAAAATTTCCAGATGTTATTGCATCTCATTGTCGAAAAATTCGCGATGCAATTCAAGATCTTGTAGAAACTTACTGTCACGCATTTAGAGTCGATTTTGAATTAAACAGCAGGGGAGAATTTCCAACAAGTAATAATATTAAATTTATAAAATTTTATTTTGACGAATGATAAATTGTAAAGAGACTTAATATATATTATATTTTTTTAATGATAGATACATTAATATCGTCTGAAGTATTAGATACTGTCTTAGTTCGTGTTGGAGCATTACATAGATTGCCAGGATCGTGGAAACACGACGATTACATCGTCGCAGCTCAAATATTTCATGGAACAAGACCTGTTGGAAATCCAGTTTTATCTGAACCTATGGCAGTCAGTTCTAATTTTTATCCAAGAATTTTATTTAATTCGTGGTAATGATTTTAAAAACTGCTATTAAATAATATCACTTTTATTTCTATTAATAATGTGTTTGTTGCAAAAGGCTGGAATTTCGGGGAATAAGCGTATGTCAAGTACCAAGAGAAGCTAGATTAGTGTTGGTTTTATACGGCCGGACATTGCAACCTACTGAACACGAGTCTAATTCGTCAGCAGAAAATACCATGCAAAAAGAAGAGCTAGGATGGGGAGCTATACAATTCTTTGATTACGAAGGGTAATTAATTACATTTATTATTAAGAAAATATTTTATTCGTGTCTTTGTACATTTTTAATTGCAGAGTTATGAGTCAAGGAAGCTTCTTTTTGTCACTTTGGCCAGCAATCGCCGATAAAAGATTAGGTCCTGCTCCTGCTCCTGGAATTCATCCTCATGGAGATACGCATGCTATCATTGGTGTAGAATTACCTGATTATGGAGGCAGAGTACTGTTTCCTACAGAATTGCGCGATTATGATGTAGAATCTCTTGATTTTAATTCACTCGATCAAAATACGCAAGAATTATTAATAGATATTACACAACAAACTACATTTTCAAGGTATATTTTTAAATTATATTTTTAAATTATAAATATAAATAACAAATCCCAAATATTAATTTACATATTTATTGTTGAGTAGACCGCTTATTGAAGAAAGAGAAATTCTGTGGGAAAAGCGGCATTATTTACACGATAAACCTGAAGCTTTACCTAAAGTACTTTTAGCTGCACATAGTTGGGATTGGGCATGTTTACCCGATCTTCATGCATCTCTCAGAATTTGGAGTCCTTTGCCTCCTGTTCAAGCTCTGCAATTACTGTTACCTTGGTAATTCAATGCTCTAAGAATATGAATATAACATGATTGATGAATATACAACTAATTAAAAATATTTTATAGTTTTCCAGATATGAAAGTTAGAGAAATGGCCGTTGGATGGATTCGGGAATTGAGCAATGATGAACTTGTAGATTATTTACCACAATTATTACAGGCGTTGAAGCATGAAACATATGAAACGTCTCCTCTTACAAAGTTTCTATTAGAACGAGCTTTACTTTCTCCGCGGGTAGCTCATCATATCTATTGGTTATTAACACAAGCGTTACCAGGACAAAGTCCTCAAGTAATTCAGATTGAAATAATTTTCTTTTACTTTAGGAAATTAAACAAGTATATTTACTATAGTCTATTTTCAGAATTCTGCTGAAACTACACCAGAAGACGACAAAAATATTAGTTCAGCACGTTATCACAGAAGATTACAATTGATGTTGAGGGCATTATTGGCTGTCATTGGAGATGCATTAAGAAATAGTTTTCTTACTCAACAGTTGCTTGTTAAAGTAAAGTTCTCTCTCTCTCTCTCTCTCTCTCTCTCTCTCTGTCTCTTTCAATATATGTAATTTTCTAGAATTTACATGAAGTAGCAGAAAATATTAAGCAGACAAAGGAATCATTACGACTGGATGCGCTCAAAGTTGGTTTGCAAAATATACATTGTCAATTAATGGAAGATGATGGTACTTGTTTACCATTATCTCCTAGTAAACAAGTATTTGGTATAAATGTACAAAGTTGCTCATATTTTCCGTCATTTACTCTTCCATTGAAAATCAACTTCATTAGCTGTGATGATGTGATTTGCCCAGCAATTTTTAAAGTAAGTTCTACAATATAAATCAGTATCTACAGTTGATTGAGATATATTCTATTATATTCAAAATAATTATTTTGAAGGTTGGAGATGATTTGCAACAAGATATGTTAACTCTCCAAATGATGCGCATAATGGATAAACTCTGGTTAAAGGAAGGTCTTGATCTTAAAATGGTAACATTTGCCTGCGTGCCTACCGGCTATAAACGTGGAATGATAGAAATGGTTACAAATGCAGAAACACTAAGAAAAATACAAGTTGAGTTCGGCCTAACTGGATCGTTTAAAGATCGCCCTATTGCCGAGTGGTTGGCGAAGCATAATCCTTCAGAGTTAGAATATGAACGAGCAGTAGAAAATTTTACTGCATCTTGCGCGGGTTATAGTGTTGCTACATATATTTTAGGAATTTGTGATAGACACAATGACAATATTATGTTAAAAACATCAGGTCATCTGTTTCATATTGATTTTGGAAAATTCTTAGGTGATGCGCAAATGTTTGGAAATTTTAAAAGGTATGTTTTTATTTATAAATACTATGATAATAAATTATAATCCTTCATGTTCCTAATCAGAGATAGGACACCATTTGTATTAACATCTGATATGGCTTATGTTATAAATGGTGGAGACAAGCCATCAGCCAAATTTCATCATTTCGTGGACTTATGCTGTCAAGCATTTAATGTAGTACGAAAACATGGAAATCTAATTCTCCATCTATTTGGATTGGTATGTTTATTTATATCGTTATAGTTTCAAAATTTATACCGAAATATTGTTAGTAATTAAATTTAAAGAAAATTTAAAGAAAAGAAAATGAAAATATATTTTTAACTTGGTAATATATATGAGAACAATAAAACCACAACGGAAGGACTTATCCACTTGTTTTATCAGAAAGTGGTCCGCTTATCATGCTAAACTATATACTGCACGTAGTTATGTTTATCGTCTCTAGTCCCGTAGTATCGAATAATGTAGCAGTCTTAATCAATTATGTGTAAAGCAAACATGCCATAAGTTATAATATTAATTTTAAATATCATAAATATTTAATATACTTGATTTTGACAAAGACAAAAGTATAAGTTTCAAAAATGAACGGTTTATTGTCTCAGAAAAATAATATGACTAATTTGTATAAATTACGTGTTATACAACAAAAGCTTAATGATATCGAAATCAAAGAATTAGTAAATAAATCTAAAATGAATAATTATACAAATTCGCAGATGACTTCGTCTGGAATTCCTGGTGTGACTGTGGATGCAATTAGTTACGTACAGAAAGCTCTTCTTCCAGAGCAAACAAATCCTGAAGCAGCTGCAACATTTGCTCGAATGATAGAAAGTTCACTTAAAAGTTGGTTTACACAGTTTAACTTTTTTTTGCATAATTTAGCACAACTCAGATTTTCGGGCGATCATAATGATGGAGCATTATTGTCTTTCATACCACGTACATATACGTAAGTTTGTTAATATATTTTTTTGATATTTGAGATTATATTTTTTGGAATTTGAGATTGCATTTGCATTTGTTATAGAATGCAGCAGGAAGGTCAATTGACGAGTGTACAAGTACATGGCTATCAAAAACGATATGATCCTGAAAAATATTATATGTATATTTTGCGTATACAACGAAAGGGTCACGCGGATCCTACTTATTTGTTTCGATCATATAAGGAATTTTGTGAATTTTATCAAAAATTGTGTATTCATTTTCCTCTTGCAAAACTTGCTAGGTAAGTAAAATATACTTTATTTCATTTTTATATTTTGACACAACACATATTTATACAATACGTATAAACGTACATATTACAATTATTCATTATTAATCAATAACAATGTGAGTGATTCATATCTGTAGAGATTATATATAGTAATTTAATTTTATCTATATCAGGAGATTTTATTTCTAATAATTCAAATTATTCTGCATGTTGAATGCAATTGTTAAGATGAAGACTTGGATTGTTTAATATCAATAGTAACAGTTTTTTTAATATTAATTATATTTTTCTGTGATTGTGAGACATTCTGAGATATTTTTCGATAAAATTCGGGTGCAGTCGATGTTTTAGACGGAGTGTTTTGTATCGTTACTTGAGCACGGAAGCCTCTAATGCCCATTTTTAATTCTTTGATATTATTTTCTAAAAGAATGCAGAATTAAATCTTATATGTATATGTACACACACACACACACACACATTTTTAATAATAATACATACCTGTTCTTTAGTGCAGAATTTATATTCAAGTATTTCAAACGAACAGACAAGTAGTGCAAACTCCAATAAGTGTAAACATAAAATGAAATTGTTTTTTATTGTTGCTACTGATTAATAGGTTTTTATAACATGATATCAGAATTTTAATGCTATCTTGTTTCATACTATCTAATCAGATTAAAATCTTTGATATGAAAAGCTGTTGTCTTTGTAGTCAAATTTACAAGAAAAAAATTATAGTTTACCTAATTTTTATGAGTAATCATAATTAATCACAACTCATTGAAAAGTTGATTCTATTTATTTGTAGAATATATAGATAGCATTATGATACTAATACAAGAATATTTCACATAGCTTACCAAGTGGTATAAGTGTCGGAAGATCTAACATAAAGCAAGTTGCTGATAAACGACGAGCGGATATTGAGAAATTTCTTGTAAGCTTATTTAAGATGGCACCAGAAATTTCTCAAAGCGATTTGGTATATACTTTCTTTCATCCTTTGTTAAGAGATCAACAGAATGCTGACATTCATTTACGTAAAGTAAAAGGTACAAAGAATTTTCCTAAATATGATAATATATAATATTTGAATGCGAATATTTTAACTGTTTTTTATTTTTTCTTAATTAGTTGGTAATTGGTGGGCTGAGAAACCTGTAAGAGATAATGTACAAAGCGGACAAATTAAAATGTCTCTTCACTATACACGTGGAGCATTTTACGTGATGGTCTATCATGCTAGAGGTTTACCAAAAGTAGCGAATTGTCAAGAACCAAATACGTATGTTAAAGTATATCTTAAACCTGATCCTACAAAGAAAACAAAACGAAAAACAAAGGTTGTGAAGAAAAATTGTCATCCTTCATTCATGGAAATGGTAATTAATTTAGCTAAACTGTTTCTGTTTTTCTTTTTTTATTTGAATTAAAGTTCTTAGATGTACATTTCTTCATCACAGTTGGAGTACAGGATGTCTCTAGATGTGATTAAACAGAGAACTTTGGAAGCTACAATATGGAATCATGATACACTACAAGAAAATGAATTTCTTGGTGGAATACGCTTACCACTTGAACGTCTCGATTTAACAACCGAAATAATTGAGTGGTTCTCGCTTGGAAGTATTCGATGAATAAATCGTCACAATCGTCACGAGATTTATTGAGAGCTCAAAAATATAATTCTATCGCACAATACTAATTATATATTCTATTCTGATTATAATTCTATATTTTGAGCAATAAGATAAATAGAGAGTTTACGTATGAATGACAATGATATTTGCTTTCATGTTTAGAAGAAACGCTTTCTGAAGAGTTAGCTAATATCGTACAATTTATTATATAAAATTATATTCAACTAATGTAACAAACAGAAGAGGCATATTTCATAAAATTATTCTGCTTTTGCATTAACTGCCAAAATATGATGAATAATAGATTTCTCATCTGGAGAATATTTAATTGTGACAATGAATTTCAACTGTGTTTCGACTGTGTTTTGCAAATATTTGATAGAAATATTTGATTATAAAAAGAAGTAGAATGGTTTAAGTTTACAGAATAAAATTTGTTAGTAAGATTTTATGCAAAATATTTGTACTATTTCTACCAGGAGACATAATCTCTAAGTATGATATATATTAATAATTGTAAATTAAAATTTTATTGTACTACTCTTGTAACAGAGTACAAGGTTTCCTAAATAGCGAGACGGTATATCTTTATAAGTGCGTAATATAAATTTTGCTCGAATATAAGTTATTTGCCTACAATGAAAAGGTGACACATTTTTTACTTTCATATAAAAATTTTAAATTATGTATAAAAATCAAAATAACTATATAAAATAGCAAAATCTATATAAAGGAAAAATTGCTATATGACTGTGTAGTAGGAATTTTTTATTTTGTGAAAAAGGAGAATGAAATTATGTAAATATGCTTTAAAATTTACAATTGTTTTTCGTAATCAGCCTATATATTGTGAATATATTTTATGTCAGTTTTTTAGATAAATAATATAAGAGTATACTATAACGAAAATAAAGGTTCACGTTAATACATTATCGACAGGTGATTGTTAAGTAGTAATTTGGTTATTAGTAATATATTACTATTTTTTTTATCAATTTTACTTTATATAACAAGATTTCCTTGACATATTTTTATTGTGAAAGGATCGTTACTATTATAATTTATCACAAAATTAATACATACAGATCGTGAAATATGATTAGTCTCCTGTTGTTAATGTATTAATGTATTATGTGATTTTAACCTTAATTTTTGTTATAAATATGTTTTAGATACAATGAAATAATTTAATAGTACAAGTTGCACCGTTTCATTACAATTACAGAAATTTTATTATAATTGTGATAATTTAAGAAAATTGCGCTAATGAAATGTTTAATCTTTCTTCTTTTGCTTTTTCATTATAGATATTTTTGCATGTGCTTTCTATAATCTTTATATTGTGACAAAATCATGTAAATTTGAATAATTTATTTATATTTTGAATTTACTTATAGTTCTTTAACACTGTTCATGTGACACAAATATAAAGTAAAAAATTATTTCAAAATTACATTTCAATCACTTCCTTTTTATTACTATTACTATTATTAAAGATTTTTTAATTGAAGAATTTAGTAATTGAAGAATTTAGGTGTTTTTATTTCAAATCAGACAAAATTTTATAAAACTGATATAATATATCATTTTAATTTTCTCCTACTTTTGCTTCTATTAAAAAATATAATTGCATTCTATTTCGTTCATTTAATCAAATTAAATTAACGCGCGCATTTATGTCAGACCCCTTCCTCCTCTAGTTCGCGACGCGACTTGCGCGAAGAAGTTAGTCTGTTGTCTAAAATCATGGTGTTGAGATGTATCACTTCGCGTAGCATTTATTAATTGCGTATTCATTCATCATTCTTTCATCTCCTGTATTTATTGTCAACTTCGTTTAATCAATGTATGTTTTTATTTTTTCTTTTGATAATTCATCGAATATTATTATAATTTATACCAAAATTATCTTTGTTCCTTCAATCGACTTTTTGATCATTACATCTATGGGTAGCACATATTATGAACTCTCAAAATGACATTTAACCTTGATCATTGTTTTTAATGTATATAATAACATTGTTTTTCTTTTCATTTATTTTGTTTCTTTTATGCATGTATTTGAAAGTTTTGATTTTCTTTTGTACAGAATGCTTGTTAATTGCGGGGAAAATTTCGAAGCATTTAAAGAGTGCCACGACGATCAAAAATAAATCCAAGAACTTTTCACGAAGGTATTACATTTGACTTATTCTAACGAAGGCAGACATATTTACGGTTTTTTTTTCTTTTCTTGTTATTGGACAATTGATAATGTTTATTTAATATTTAATCGTAACAATCACGGTCAAGTATGAATATGTTCTGCGTATGTCATTATTTGAATATTGCACAGATTTGCTTAACTGACAAGAAAGAGCGCTATATTTAATATATAAAATGGCGGGAATACAGAATGTAATTTTCTCAAATCAACTATATTATAAATCAATCAGTTATTTTAATTAAATAGACTGTTTATAATAATTAGAATTTATTAAAACGTATGGTATCATTTAAGAAAATTAATTTAACTTCAAATTGTCGAAACAGATGATTTAGAAGAAATAATTTACACACAATGTCCTTCTTTGTTTCTAAACTATTTGTAGAAATATTTTTTTGATAAGTTGGCAGGCTGTGAATTATTACATCTTTGTAAATAAAACAACACTATATCTAAATTATATTACTCATAAAAATATCATAATTCGAACAATTTTTTATAATACTTTTAAATGAATGTTAATAGTCGAATATATGCTAAATTTTTCATCCTAATTTTCATGAGTCTCTGTTTTAAATTGTTACATTCCTTCATTGATGAAATACGACAGGATGTGACACGAAAATTGTATTCTCTAGTTAAAAAGATGAAAAATACAGCAACGTCAAAGTACATTAATCAAACAATTCATATTTTATTATTTTTATTACTTGTCCTTGCCATTATATGTCTACAATATACCGGGCCAAAGATGACCGGATAAACAATGCTTTTCTGTGTCCAATGTTTTGATAGGCACCCTCTTGCCATTTTCGTGTCACATCCTACCGTATCGACTTATATAAGGTCGTATATTTCGTCTGTGATATTATCGATTATCACAAATAGGTTTGTTTTCTAGATTATTGATTGTTATATCACTTCCTATTTTATTGACTTTAGCATCATTTTCTGTATTACCGATTCGGTTTTTCTATATTACCGATACCAGGAAAAACAGCGAATGGATTTTAGCGCCATTTACAATTTAACGCGATAAATTTATCAATTAATTAATTGAAATTTTTTAATTAAAGATAAAAATGGTTAATTAAATCATAACTAATTGAAGTATCATTTAAAAACTTCAAAAATTAATTGCTATACAAACACATATAAACAAGTTGGAGCAAAAGACTAGAAATAATCTCTTACGTAAAATAAATTTGGACCTTTGGTACTAAATTCATACTATTAAACTTTGTTTTTGACACATAAAATACTGTCTTTCGTCAACATTATTTATTTATTTATCGCATTTGCAAATATATTTGCCAACACTAATGAAACACTCTTCGTAGAATAATTGGTTCTCTATTTTATGCCATCACCTTTTCTCTAATTAATTACAGAAAATTATAAATGCCAAAACAATGCAAATGATGTTCAATAACTTCTAGCCTATACGATACATTAAGTAATCTATTAAAAATCTTTCTGTACAATTTTCACGTCTTCGCCTACAATTTTCGTAACGCTTCTGAATTCCAAATTCAACTTATTCGTTTTTAGAAAAATATCGTTTTCTTTCTCGGATGTTTTATTTCTTATAGTGCGTAAACATACTACGTTTAGTACAATGAGAATGCTAGGTTCATAATCTCGTGAAGTTTCACCGCCGAACTAACCTAAGACACAGATATAACAGTTTTCCATTTTCAGGCGAGGATGCTACCTGAAGCACGTAAAAGGGCGCGCGTTACTGCAAAAGGATTTCAGATACATGCAAGGGCGAGACGTTTTATTACAGTTTTCATCCGCAGATTAGCCCCTTTGGAACCATCGATACTCGATTCAGAACGTTTATAACCCTCCATAAAAGTATCTATTTGGTGTTTTCGACTGGACCGACTGGACAGAGAAACGCAACTCGAACAAAAAGCTATCCTTCGGAATTCCTCGGTAGACGTTGAAAACGTTGTTACGTCTTGGGGTCCAATTACGTTAGGATCGCCGACGACGGGTACCTCTACGAATCCAAAGACGTTGCGCATCCCTTTCTTTCCCTTTTTCTTTTTTTCTTTTTTTTTTTATCTTCCGACGATCCGGGATTTTAACATTTCTTACCGCGACACTGTAGAGCCTATGTTTATAGAAACACAGAGTGCTTCGGTAATCACATAGGAAATGAGACTGCGTGAAAAAAAAAAATCAATCCAAGATGCGGAGTGAAATATTCTTGATAAAATCGAATTCTGGAAATTTGTTTAATAGATATATGCGACTTTGGTTTATAATTATAATTAGATCGCGGATTTTTTTCGCGCTGGCGCGAAATTTAAAGATGTAGAAATCATTATGAAATGTAACGAGATACGAAAGATCTCGATCGATTTAAGTAACTAGTACTCTCGAGTTTCTTTTCTCACGTAGGAATCACCCTCTTGTCGCAGTCGTACCGCGATTATTGAAACACCCTGTACATGAGAACGTTAAAAGCTTCGGTAAGTCGTAAGGAAAAAGGAAGCACTTTCTTGATTTCTTTGTGTATCTCCCGAAGTTTACAGAATCGTCGATTTCTACGCTTAGATCTTTAGGTTGGACTGTTGCTCCTCTGATTTTGTATGGTACAGGTTGTAAATCATAGACAGACACTGTGTTACGTTAGGGGAGAAGTTGAGCGTAGAGGTAGATACATAGTTTGAAAGAAACTCTATCATCTCAGTTATTCTGTTTTCGGTCTATCAAAAGAAAAAAAAAAAAAAAAAAAAAAAAAGACTGCACAGAAGCTTTCTATGAATAAACAAGATCGCGAGAAATTAGTAGCATTACAGAGTGACCAATGAAAATGCAAAGTGACATGAGAAAAGAGGGAGAAATCTTAAGAGTGGCGAGGAAAGAAAATTTCCCCAAAAAATAGGTGAAAAATGAAAGAAGACAGAGAGGAGTAGAAGATGGAGAACAGAGGAAGGAAGCGAGAATTCGGTGGCGATGTAAGCCAGCAGGGGTTAGTTTCTGGGGGGATGAAGCGTGGTTTGGGGTCGGACATCGATCTGGTAGTTAAGTCGAGGGCTCCCATGAGACTCGTTGCCACCTTCGCAGCTTCGTCTCCTCTTGCTTTATTTGCTCGGTGTGTTTCTCTCTGTGTGTTGTATCCGGCAAATACACGCTTTGCAATCGGTTATAGGTACCATTCCGGCCTGGCCACTTCGCGTAAACCGCATCACACGTTTTTACGCTGCTATTTATGTACGATTTAACGAGTGACGTTGGAGAATCGTCGCCGTCGGGAACTTTCCCACCGTGGTATATATCAGTTTGCAAACAAATGGCCAAGTCGTAAATGTTGTTACCATTCTGCAGATCCGAGTGTTTCACGATCGAGAATCGGAGGATTTGAATGTTAGTGAAATTTTTAATTGTCGCTGGAAATTAATGGAACTGACTGTTGAGAATAGTTCTGTATCAGAGATCAGTTTTATTTGTATTTGTCAACGTTAGAATTGACCACGAACTACGATTATTTTAGAGAAACTTCTGTGTGAAAATTCCTTTTTTTTTATTAGGAAGACAATTCTTTTCGAAACAGTTACTTTTATAAAATTTTTAAATTATGCAGTTCTGTAATTTTAATTACACAGAAGAAAAGATTATCTATCTAGATTGGGAATAAGAAGTAAAAACGCCCTTATTAAAAATATTACGTTACGTAATATATTTTTATTCCCTTTTCTATCCCTTTATAATATTTACTATTAATTACGATATCACGTGCAATAATAATAGTTACAATATTAAGTACCTAGTACATAGAATAACGAACACATAACAAAATATTGCAATTAATGAACAATATCTTAATAACAAACAATAATATCTTTCCTCCTTCATTTATCTTCGACGAAAGGAAAGAGAAAAAAGAAAAGATTCCTCGAGTGGAAGTTAAGATTAATTAGCTAGAATTTATGGAATCTCTTTTTACTCTCCTTTCGTTGCTGAGATGAATAGTAAGAATGTAAGGAAGAAGATATTAGATGTTATTCATTTGGATTACATTTACCAAGTACATAATACTGTACTTATTAATATTGTGTATTATATTGTAATTAATTGTAAATACTATAAAGAATTAGAAAAGTAAAAATAATAAAAATAATAAATCCATCAATAAAATTCTATAACGTATTAATATAACATATCGTGTAAAGATGGATTTTTGTATTCTTTCTCAGTTCGTCATAATATTTACATTTAATATTTAAAATTTAATTTCTTACAATTCATATTTACAATTCATATTTACAATTGCAATATAATAACAATATAAATTATAGTAAATAAATAAGAATAGTCCTTTCGTTGTTTTCTATTCTTTTGCGATTATTCTGGTCTTTCCTATTATTTGCTCAAGTTCAAGAAATGAATTAATTAAATGTTATCAAAATTTTGTTTATTTAAGAAATTAATTAATTAATCAGTTAAATAAATTGGACTTGGTCATATAAATTTGATATTTCTATTTGATTCAACTGTCTCGAGAACTTTAACTTTATTCTGTTTATTCGAAATACCATTGTAATAAATAAATAAAATACTCGAAAATATTTCGAATATTCATCTAAGACCTAAACAAATAAATTAAGAATTAGACTTAGATAGAATTATTTATACCTAATTGAATAAATTAAGAATTAGACTTACGTAAATAAAATAAAATAAGAAATAAATAAATAAATAAAATAAGAAATAGATAATTAAATTGATTAAATAATTGAATTAATTAATCCTAAGTAAATTAATATCGTAAATATTCGAAATATTTTCATCAACGAGTAAACAGAATGAAATTAAAGTTCACGAAACTTGAGACAATTGAATCAAATAGATAAATTTATATGACCAAGTCCAATTAATTTATTTAATTAAGAAAGTGTAAATTGATTAGTTAATTAATTTCTTAAATAAACAAAGTTTTGATAACATTTAATTAATAGTTACTATTTCTTGAACAAATTTTGGTTCTGCCGTTCTTATGAACACAGTCGTTTCAACTATTGCACGGGAAGAGTGGTCGCAGTGTCAGCTATGATTGGAGCATGTTTCAATAACCGGTTTTTCAGATCACAATAATTGTTGTGCCGATGGATGATTAGGCTGACAATGTGGATAAGACTGAGGCCGAGATTGCAGTCGAGATTGAGGTCGTGAGTGAGGGCGAGAATGAGGGCGAGATAAAGATCGTGACAGAGACCGAAACAGAGATCGGGATTGAGACCGGGATTCAGGTTCAGACTGAAATTGTGACTGAGGTTCAGGTTGAGACTGGGAAAGAGAGTGAGGGAAACATTGAAGAGTCTGAGGAAAAGATTGAGGTAGAGCCTGAGGAAGAGTCTGAGGAAAAGGCTGAGAATAAGATTGAGGATAAGACTGAGGATAAGATTGAGGATAGGACTGAGGATAAGGATGAGAAAAAGAATGAGTATAAGAATGAGGATAAGACTGAGGGAAAGATTGGGGAAGAGATTGGGGAAGAGACTGTGGAAGTGATGAAGGAAGGTGAGGTGAAGGAAGAGGTGAAGGGAGAGGCTGAGAGAGAGGTGAAGAAAGAGGCTGAGAAAGAGGCGAAGAAAGAGGAAGAGGGAAAGGTTGAGAATGAGAATGAGGAAGAGACTGAGGGTGAGAATGGGAAAGAGGCTGAGAATAGGGGAAAGGCTGTGAAGAAGAGTGATGAGGTAGTAGCTGAGAAGAACAGTGTGGAAGTGGCTGAGAAGAACAGTGTGGAAGTGGCTGAGAAGAACAGTGGGGTAACGGCTGAGAAGAATGAAGAGGTGACTGAGAAGAAGAATGACGAAGTTGCTGGGAAGAAGAGTGAGCAAGTGACTGAGGAGAAGATTGAGGAAGTGACTGAGGAGAAGAGTGAGGAAGAGATTGAGAGGAAGAGTGAGGAAGAGGTTGAGAGGAAGAGTGAGGAAGGGTGTGAGAGGAAGAGTGAGAAAGGGGGTGAGAAGAAGAATGTGGAAGTGGTTGAGAATGAGGTTCAGGATGAACATCGGCACAAACAATTGTACAGGTCGGCTGACTTCGAGGCGGCTCGTAACGAGATGAATGCCCAAAATTAAGACCCGATGAGTGTTCGTTGTGCAAACCACTCGACGTTCCTGGCATTTCCTCTGTTCCTCTTGATGTTCCGCTGATCCTTAGACCAGCCATGGATGTGCTCGCCTCTCCGTTCACTGCTGCTTCCAATCTGTGTTCCAGTTCGACTTGTTTTTTCAATAATTTTCGCTCTTTCGCTCGTCGATTTTGAAACCAGATTTTTACCTGCAACAGCAGAAGAACTAGTTACTATCTTCATCTTTAGACGGATGGAAGATCAATTTGGGATTTCAGAAATTTCGGGAAATTTCAGAAATTTTCGAATTGTTAAATTGCGCGAGGCTTTGCGCGCTTCAGTCTGAGTTGAAATTTAATGTTTGTGATTCGGAAATCTTTGGAAATCCATATGATGAATTCTTCATAGAAGTCATTTGATTTTTACTGAAAAATTGTACATTATTTTTTAGAAGTGATACGCGATGCAAATAAAAGCGTGTGCTCTTCACTTCCTGTGCTCTTCTTCTTCTTCTTTTTCTTCTTCTGAAGGATTTTGTAACCTTAATATCGCGAATATTCGTGCATATGTTACTTACTTGACGTTCGGAGAGCCCAAGACTGTTAGCCAGTTCTGTCTTTCGGCGGATCGTGATATAACGGCTGTAATGAAATTCCTTTTCAAGCTCCAGTCTTTGATGATCTGTGTAGACCACTCTGTATTTGTCTTTCGTTCGAGTCTTCCCTGCAAAAGAAAAAAGAAAAGAAAAAAATCAGAAAACATAGATAACGGTCGACATTATATTAGACATTTAATATCTGCCTCCCTAATTCTCTTGTCAATAACGCGGTTTTAACGAAGATAACACTTTTTTTTTTTCTTCGACAATCATACGAGCTCGAATACTATTAATAATTGTATAAATAAAACGAGATTTGTAACAATTTGCTAGATCATGCGACATGTAATATATATACATATGTACACAGGCTAGAGACTAAATTAAAAATAAAAAAAACTTGAGAATTTTATATTTTCATATATCAAAAAATTTTATATATATATACATATATATTACAATACAATTTTCATAGAAAAACTACGAAAGAACTGCGTATTGTTCACAGAGATAACAAAAATATCTACTTGAGCATGAACAAGTCTGAACACTCGTTTGTAGATTTTTAAGTCCATGCTGCGAACTTAATTTTTTCGAATGAAGTACGCAAGAATTCGAGGAAGAACGACGGGAATTCGAAGAGAAAAGTGAAGCCCCGACGAGGCGTGAATTTCGACGTGGCATTCGAAACGATTACACGCCGAATTGTACGAAATATGTATATATACGAAATGAGAAGGAAACTGAAACTGCTGCGAAGCGTCCCGGGAGGGAAAGAGAGAGAGAGAGAGAGAGAGAGATGGAACGGGAGAAAGGAAAACGATTAGATAAGGCCGCGGTGACCGGCGAGATCAAAGGCGTGCACGTTAATCCACCACTCCTCGATAACAGTGCTCGAGGCCTTCGAGACATCACGAATAAGCTTCGACCTTAGACTTTTCGATGGTATATCGTTGGGATCCAGCATGGCTGGTACTGAAATCATCACCGTGATCACTATGTTACGCTTTGATTTCTGCCAAAGTAAAATCCAAAGTTTCTCCTGTGTATCCTGTTGTTTTTTCTTTTTCTTTTTTTTTTCAAAGGTTACACTTTGTATATTTTTTCAATTTTTTCTTTTTTTTTTGCGATTTATAATCTACACAACTGTGTGTCAATAGGCTACGTTACGTTTCAATGTAAATATCAGTTGTTGTCGTTATTGAGTGGAAGCGAGGTAATATAGTTTTCATTTCAACGTGAAATAGATAAAATATTGAATTCGTTACCTCTGGAGAGGTTTACTCTGATTTCGTTTCGTCTCGGAAGTCAGTCAACTCGTATCAATATTCACAACACGTATCAGTGCTCGCTCAGTGATCCCTATTTTTCGTAAGAGTTTACCGATTTTGAAATTCTCACTGCAATTTTTTTTTTTATTTTTTTTTTTAGTAAAATCTTGAATGAACCCCTTGAAACAGCTCGAATTAGTATTACATGCTATTTAATTTATTGATATTGATACGATGATAACTAAAGCTTTCTTCTCTGTATATAATAATTACACCCACGTGCGATACATCGACAAAGTTAAGACCTGAAAGATTCTCCTTGTGAAAGCTGTTTTTTCTAAATATTGTAACGTTGATGACTTGGCTTGAAATGTGTGCGCAGGAGAAATGGAGATTTTTCGTATCTGTTATAATATTGTAGGTGACTAGGGATTGAAAGATACACAAATATTGTGGGCTGTTCAAACGTTGGAAACAATATATTGTGACACGTTTTCGAATTTCGAATCTTGCTCAGATTGCGCTCGATCGTTATCGTGTGTGTGTGTGTGTGTGTGTGTGTGTGTGTGTGTGAACACTCGGGACTTTTTCGCAGTAGATAATAGAAAAGAGATGAAACGATCGTTGCTACGGCTTTCGCATTCTTTCGCATTGAATGAAAAGCGAGCAAAGCAAATATTCCATGCAGAACACAGATGAAAGTCAATCTTTTTTTAGATATCACTTTTTTTTATATTTTTACGAATGTAATTTAAGAAAAAAAAAAAAGGATTCTAAATAAACATCGTGAAAGTTTCAGATGCGCGCTACGCTATACGCAAACGTAAATTTCTGGCATTCGAGACATTTTCCGAAAACAGCAGTGAACTCAAATGTTGATGAACGATCGACTTGGAATAAAAAACGGAACGAAGAGCCAACCGTGTGCAAATATTCGAGCATCGTTACTTTTTCGACTGACACTTACTCGTTCGACATTGTTCGAAATGGCAAATATTTGCCATGTTAAGTATAATCGTAAACAAACACGAGACATCATTAAATCTTATCGACGGATTATTTTATCGAGAGAAGATCGTCATGACGAGCAAAAAAAAATGAAGAAAATTCCGAACCCTTTGAATCGTCTCAGGTACTTTGATCCACACGTCGATTAAAACAGTCGCTGTCTACGTGGCGAACCGATTTCCACCCGACGGTGTCCCGATTTTTAAACCGAGAGTCGAGAGAGCTCGTGCCTGTACTTCGCTCGAACTTTCACACGTCACACGAGAAAAGAAGAAAGAAAGAAAGAAAGAAGTCTATCAGAAGTCCCAGAGGAGAGGAAACGTTGTTTGAAGGGGGGAAAACGTTTGTTGGATTTTTCGATGTAAGAAATCGCGCGCGCGCGGTTGTGTGCGAGTCGGCAAGGATTACCGTCGGCCTTTTTCATCTCTCTGATATCGGAACTCGCACCTACGATTATCCGGCTATACACGGTTCCTTGTCAACACTCGATCTCTACTGGTGCTCTGAATAGCGCATTTGTTACACCAGGTCAGTTAAGATAATTTTATTTCGTGCCTCTGCTACATGCATCGACATATGTAGCTACACGTGTAACTCAACAAGCCGCGCGTATCCATTCGTCTCTATTTATTTTCCATTCTGATAGACAGATTTCCGTTTGCTGTTCTTCCGATCTAATCTCGCGCCCGTGATCTCTCGCGTTGCAAATCGTCACAGTGATCGTGACGAGCAGTTTGCAACTTTATTAGAGAGAAAGAGAGAAGTTTAAAAAAAGACTATCTATGATGAAAAGTAAAGAGAAAAATACTTGTCGACGTTTCGTCCATTCCATGCTCTTTGTTCGATGTTCATTGATTCACGGTAATTGTATAATGCGAGACTCGCAATAGCACACTTCCACGTTACGAAAGGATAAGAAAGAACAGCGTGAACTGTGGAAATATAAATTCAGTTAGCACAGCGTAACACAAATGGAAGAATTTGAGAAGGAACGTTTAATCTACAGAGATTACAAAGGAATCTCTTTCGAAATACGGCAGCCAACCATGTCGAATGTATCCCTCCCCCTGTCTCTTGCCGTTTTTGTGAAAAGTCAATTTTCCAAAGATCGGTGAGAGAATCCTCGAAGAAATTAGTTCCCTTAGCTTCGACCATAAGAACTTACAATTAGTTAGTTTTGAATTGAAAGACACTAGCAGCCTCGTCAATTAAGGGAATTTCAGTCAAAAAGCTGGAAACTGCCAGAAGTGTGAAACGACGAGGAAATATAATAGCAACGTCGGTCATAAATCAAACCAATGATTCTCGAAATACTTTGACAAATCATTCGGCGACTTTGGCAACTTCAACGTCTCTTCATATTAACGATATTCGGCTAGAACTATCCATTCACACGGTGTCAAAATTCTCGATCTTTACAATTTCACTCGGAATTGTCATCGCTTCGAAATTTCAAATTTCCTTTCTTTTTTTTTTTCGTCGTTCGTCCTTCTAGCAAGTGAAGTTCGTCTCGTTCTCTCCGTAAATTGCTCCGAGTGATATATTTGCAACTACAGATTTCTAATACTCGCTTTAATCAGAGCGAGTCCGCATCAGGATTTACGTACCTCCACTTTACAATACGGGCATGCATGGGCACACATATCGGCGGAGCAAGAGAGAGAGGAGGGAACATTTTGCGTACGATCCGACGGGAAAGTGAGACGGCCGAGGGAACAAAGAAAGAGGGCTCATGGGGCTCGTTGCCACCCCATTATAGCGTTCGCGCTTCCATCTCGCCATGCGAAATGGTGAAAGCGCGTGCCCTGCTTTTCCTACCCCGTGTGTGTCCTCGTCTTCTCTTTCTTCCACCCCCTTAACCGCGATTCCCCCGTACTCGATGCGACTCTCTCTCTCTCTCTCTCTCTCTCTCTCTTTCTCTTTCTCTTTCTCTATGTCTAGTCGCACGGGTACCATTCGTCAGTGGCATCACAATTACCTCTATTGTGCCGTGCAACATTTGTATATATTGCATGTCAAGTGGTCTTCTTTCGCAAGTGCTTTGCTATGCGCTAATGTAACGCGCGTCCTCGAAAATCCTCCGTGAAATTCTCTCTCGCCGGGAGTGAGTGAAGTGAAGAATAGAACGCAATATTACACGGTTCGTCTGCGGAGAACGTAGAAATCGTTATCATCGTGCGATTTTATCTTCGATAGCGGCACGACGACGACGACGACGTTTCGTAAAAAGTTTCGTCTAACTGATCCGAGGAATTTAATTGAATTGCAATCTCGAGTGTCCCGCGCCCGTTTAGCAATGTGCACCGTCCGTTCGTCACCCTGGTTCGAATGATTCATCCTGAAACGATGATCGGCTCTCTCGAACGATCTGAGAATCTCAAGACTTCTCTCGAACTTCCTCCGTCTCGCGAAAAATCGAGATCTTTGCCTGCGGCAACGCGTAAGACAGATCCATCTTTCGCGACTTAATTGTTGACTTCTCTCTGATATCTTGCGTATAAATTTTATACACAGTTTGATAATAAGCCACGAGATCTCTGTCGTCGACAATTCCAATTTTTCCTATATAAAAATCGACGAATTCTGCAAGTTCTGGGGGGGAGGGGGAGTGGCCGATCTCCAGTGATTTATTTTGTCCAATAGATCAGAGCTAACCGCTAATTAGCCTGTCGAAACCAACGGAGCGTCTGCTTCCTGCATTTCTTGACAATGTTTCGACTAAACAGGATTAAATCATTCGTTCAATCCCTAATCCTTTTAAGATTCGTTCCACTTCATTGGGTCTTTGTCGTAGCAGGTGACACAATAATCAGTTAAAATCGGTAAAATGGTAAAGTCATTTTGACTTGGTATTTCCATGCTTTTCTCCTCCTTTTCCTCTTTCTCTCTCTTTCTTTCTCTCTCTTTAAACACTCTATATATCTCTGTAAATAACAAAAGAATCGACAAAGCTTCGATCCGAAAGACAGTAATAATTTTCACCTCAGTTGCTCCTAGGCTTACCGACAATGACAAACTGTTCCTTCTGTAAACCGTTGGCGAAGTTGACAATTTATTTCTACGTTCGTGCGACACGAAAAATGGTCACTTTGATAAACGGGAAAGACCCGTTCTTTTTTTCTTTTTTTTTTCTTTTTTTTTTATTTTGGCATAGAATAAGGCAATTTACTAGAGACAGTTGCACTTGGAGCACTTCAATTTCCATAAATTTCGAAAGATCGCGACTCCGTTGTTGAGTTTGCACAATTGTTCAAATTTCTTGGATGATTTCATTAGAAATGCGCGGATGTCATTTTCGCAACTCGGAGCCGAGATCGCCGCTTAGATTCCATTTCCGCTTAGAAAATATCCTTGTCGGGAGACACCGAAGTTTCTTACCAGAGGCGGCCAAAATGGCGCCAGTAATAAAAAAAAAAAAGAAGAAGACGGTAGAGAACGCGTTGCCGACGATGCGACTTGTGCGAGAAAACGCGGTCGTTTGCCAACTATAACTAATAATCGCGTGGAAAAATCGCATACCGACGAGAGAACTCGAATACATATATAATATTCTGAATCGTCCATGCGACTCGAAAAATGGTCACTTTAATAAAAAACCCGTTCTTTTTTTTTTTATTTTGGCATAGAATAAGGCAATTTACTAGAGACAGTTGCACTTGGAGCACTTCAATTTCCAGAAATTTCGAAAGATCGCGACTCCGTTGTTGAGTTTGCACAATTGTTCAAATTTCTTGGATGATTTCATTAGAAATGCGCGGATGTCATTTTCGCAACTCGGAGCCGAGATCGCCGCTTAGATTCCATTTCCGCTTAGAAAATATCCTTGTCGGGAGACACCGAAGTTTCTTACCAGAGGCGGCCAAAATGGCGCCAGTAATAAAAAAAAAAAAGAAGAAGACGGTAGAGAACGCGTTGCCGACGATGCGACTTGTGCGAGAAAACGCGGTCGTTTGCCAACTATAACTAATAATCGCGTGGAAAAATCGCATACCGACGAGAGAACTCGAATACATATATAATATTCTGAATCGTCCATGCGACTCGAAAAATGGTCACTTTAATAAACGGGAAAGACCCGTTCTTTTTTTTTTTTTTTTTTTTATTTTGGCACAGAATAAGGCAATTTACTAGAGACAGTTGCACTTGGAGCACATCAATTTCCAGAAATTTCGAAAGATCGCGACTCCCTTGTTGAGTTGCAAATATAATTGTTCAAATTTCTTGGTACTTGCGCGGATGTCATTTTCGCAACTGGAGCCGAGATCGCCGCTTAGATTCCATTTCCGCTTAGAAAATATCCTTGTCGGGAGACACCGAAGTTTCTTACCAGAGGCGGCCAAAATGGCGCCAGTAATAAAAAAAAAAAAAAAAAGAAGACGGTAGAGAACGCGTTGCCGACGATGCGACTCGAGCGAGAAAACGCGGTCGTTCGCGAAGCGAGCGTTTGCCAACTATAACTAATAATCGCGTGGAAAAATCGCATACCGACGAGAGAACTCGAATACATATATAATATTCTGAATCGTCGTCCGTGCAGGAGACACCGACTGCCTGCAATATAACCATAAAACGAAGATAATAACCGCTGGGAAGGTATTGAAAGGTCACGCGGCTTGTGAAAGAGGCGAAGAGGGTGAAACTGAGCTTAAGGAAATGCAATGTCTTGTCGCGATGCCAATTAAGAGCTTTCGATCGTATCAGTTTCAAGGGAAACACGTAAAATACAGAGACGATTAGGACGTGAGACTTTAGAGAGAGAGAGAGAGAAATTAGAAATTTCTGGTCGAATTTCTCCCTTAGTTGATGAAAAAATTGGAATTCTTTCAGAATTTGAAACGTACTTCAGATCTTCGACTCGAGAATCAAGTATATCAACAATTGGTGAAATTGATTTGTCAATAGATATTTTCTATCTTCGATTTTTTTTTTTTTAATAGGTTTAATAAATTCGATTTAATAAATTCGAACGACCGATAAATTTGTCCAAGGGTTAAATAAATTTTGCGGTAATAAATTTTCAACCACACGAATGTTAGCTGGCATCATGCAAAAACAATCGTGCTGCATATTGCAGGAAACATTTCGATCGTTTGTGTGTAAATCAGCGTATCGTGCAGTTCATGTAAATCAGCGTATCATGCAATAATGTCATTGTCAATGTTCGTGTCGTACGAATGTGAAATGCTGGAAAGTGATAATCGGATGTGTTTATAATGTCTGCAGCATTTTACATTGCAACGAGACGAACATGTATGTTACACGAGAGATATGCACACTATAGGGTAATTTAGAGATGAGTAAAACACATTGAAATTAATATTAAAATTTCTTCTAAACATTCTGCATAAATCTGAATTTTCATCTAATTCCTTCGTAAAATATAACTTTCGGCTGTAAACGTAACAAAGTGTATTTTAATGTAACAAATGATTTTTTGAGCGAAATGTAAGACATTAATTGCTTTAAAGTCGATTTTAGTTCTGTATCCAGTAAAATCAACAATGCACTTTTTGTAATAGGTTTAGAGTCACTCTTCAGAGTTTTAAAATATTTAAAAATGTTAGAAATTTAGAATTTCAAAGATAGAAAGTAAATAAGAATTCTACTAAGAAACTTCCTTTCTTTTCTTCTTTTTTTTTTTTCTGAGTGTGATATTTTACAAAAAGATAAAGCAGAGAATCGTATCGTTTTTTTTTTCTTGGAAATATTTACACAGAATTTTAGAAGAGATTCTAGATTATATTTGCTACTAATTAACGATATATAAAATAAAGCATATAAAATGAGATAACAGAATATAACAACATCAATTTGTTAATTCGTAATTTCGTACCATCGGTGTTATATAGCTCGTGAATCTTCGGATTATCATGTATATTGTACTTCATAGTTATGTTGCACGCTGCAATAATAGAAAATATTCGTCTAAATGTGATCTACAGTAACTTTCTTAGTTTCGTCGTGCGATTATA
This sequence comes from Tetragonula carbonaria, assembly GCA_032399595.1. Taxonomy (NCBI): domain Eukaryota; kingdom Metazoa; phylum Arthropoda; class Insecta; order Hymenoptera; family Apidae; genus Tetragonula; species Tetragonula carbonaria. The sequence goes on along the minus strand of JAUCRC010000018.1, from coordinate 1,769,897 downwards.
CTCCATTCTCAAAAGCGAGCACTTTTTACACTTTCCTCGTCTATTAATTTTTCTGTAGAAACCGTAAATTGTATTTATCACGTATATACAGTACGTAAGAAGGAGTTCGTACGTATCGCTCGAACGATAAAATTGTACGCGAAGAATTAGCACGAGAGGTGAAAATCTATAAATCGGTCATTTTAATTAACAACAAAGAACTCGGTTGTAACACATGACGACGCTTGAAAAAGTGTTTCGACAGACGCACTTATCGCAGGAGATTTTTACGAATACGAAACATTTCGAATAAATTGAAAAAAAAAAGAAAAATAGAATCGAATAAGTTTGAAAAATAGAATACTTCTTACGTTGAATGTTACAACAAATACCGTAGGTGTTCAAGGTATTTCATATACACCTTTTCTCATATACACATTGAAATTTCTACTAGTGTCTAAGTGTCGAGCATTTTATAGAAATTATTTTCAGAAAAATACGAAGAATCATTTCTCTTATAATAGAAATCCTCAGTGCTAGTTAATGTTGTCGTTGAAGTTTATAGAATCGTTCAAATATTTCCGCGAGCTATATTTCCTACGTACTACAGATAAATTTCGAGAAAGAAACGAATCTTTTGTAATCGCTTGGTGACTGGAAAGAGTAGCGTAGTTTCGTTGGTCCGGTTGAAAATCGAGGCGACAAGCAAGAGGACGGAGATTATCTCACAAATATTTGAGAGCAATTAGATGTTTGCTCGTCTGTTACCGTGTTTACATTGTTCACCGTATCTAGACTGCGGAGAGACGTATTTAAAGCCGAAACTGCTCCAAATTCTCCAACTTTTCTCCGTGATTTTTTTTCTTAAAAATCTTTTCCCCGTTATAATATATTTGTAATTGATTAACTGATCGATTTCTGCGTACAATATGAATCTACATATGAAAGATCAAGTCTCTTCGTTATTTCAATTAGTTCAATGGAAAAAAATATCAATCGTCGCTATAAAATATATAAGCGTTCGTTGAATTTCCAAATTTCAAGATAATTTCTTCATAGTACCTCAAAGTACTTTTTTTTTTTTTTATTAAAGATTCACGGAAAACTCGACGTAAAAAATTATTTCGTAACGAAATCAACATTTCTGTACTAAATTTCACACTGTGAAGAGATTTTGTTCTTAGCTTCGACAACTTTACGCGCCTAGTAAGAAACGTGTTATTGTAGTAATTTTCGAAATTGAATTTATCATGTTATCGCGTTCATTTATTCAGAATTTACTATTAATATTTAGTGTTTATGGCGGGAGTCATATCCTGCACTAAACATTTGAACGCTAAATATTAAATTTTATTGATGAATAAATTAATGAAATTCAATATTATATCCGACAAGTAACATCGGATTTCAAAGTTATAATATAATATAATAATACGGAGACCTAGGACGTTCGATCTCGAATCAATAGTGTTTGTGCTTGTGGAAATATATATCCTTCTACAATAATACGTAAATACCGTGTACAATAGAATTGACGGTTGCTCGAAAATTCACCTATTCCTTATTACTTCTTAATAACTGTTTCTATATAATAAATTGATATTTCTTCATCGAGTATATCAAGAAAAGTTGGAGCGCGCAGAGAGAGAGAGAGAGAGAGCACAAGAAAAACTGCCTGCACGTCTCTAAATTCTGTACTGCAAACTTGTTACTATCTTTTTATAATATTTATTATAACTGTTATTTACCACGGTATTGTAACATTAATGTAATATTATATAGTATTAACATGGTAATATTATATAATATATAGTATTAATATTATTTATTATAAAATTTTTTAACCTTATGAAAGAGAAAACAAAACTTACACCAGACTTGTTATATCTATTCTAACGATAAGTCCATGTTCCCGGAAACAATTAATTAGTAATTTTTGACTTGCGATTTGTGAAATAATTCAAGATAAAAGAAAGACTGTGCAAATTTTCGGCCGGACAGTTCGAGATTCTCTTCACTATCGTTCGATTTATTGGCCGAATCGCGGACGCGATTCTGAAACTCATAGAAGTATTATCAGCAATAACAACGGCACAATGTCGCGCAAGCGTCATTGGATGTCACGTACGATTTGTGATGATTCCGTTATCAATGCCTTTTCTTTCGTACATCGGTATATTTCGTACCTGACGTCGCGAATTTATTATTGTATCTGTTGCTTCCCGTACGTAGTGCAAATTCGTTAAATTCAAATTTCATCTTTCGCGAAAGCTCGAATAAATGGAAATACTCGCTCAAAAGAATGGAGCAAGGTCGAGCGTTAAAATTTCTACCGTCTACTCTTCGAAGAGTTTACATGTCGAATCGAGTCGAATGTCGTGATAATGCTCACGCACTCGAATTTATGTTTGAACCCGAGCTGTTTGTCCAACAGCAGAGTAACTATCTCAACCAGATCAAAAAAAAAAAAAGAAAAGAATGTATTCCACGCGTTGTAATACCTGGATTCGGTTGACTTTGGTACGAAGTCTTTTTCATCCATTCGTAAGAGAAAATTTGAATAAATGGAATACTCGAAAGAATGGAGCAAGATCGAGCGTTAAAATTTCCACCGTCTACTCTTCGAAGAGTTTACATCTCGAATCGAGTCGAATGTCGTGATAATGCTCGCGCACTCGAATGTTTGAACCCGAGCTGTTTGTCAACAGCTGTTTCACAACAGCTGTTTGACAACAGCAGTAACTATCTTAACCGGATTAAAAAAGAAAAAAGAAAAAAAGAAGCAATTCCATGCGTTGTAATACCTGGATTCGGTTGAGTCTGGTACGAAGTCTTTTTCATCCATTCGTATGGGCTTTTGACTGGCGCCGGTCTCGCTGACGAGACCGCGATCGTTTCCGTTGCCGATGTTGTTGCCGTTGCCGTTGACATTTCCGTTGTCATTGCCGTTGACATTGCCGTTGACATTTCCGTTGCCATTGCCATTGCCGTTGCTGTTTTGTTGTCGCTGTTGCCACTGTTGGAACTATCGTTCGACATGTTGGTGTTATTCGGATTGCCGGTTTCGTTTGTCGGCGAGATAGTGGCACCGGTGGACGGTGTGGTAGAAGAATCCTCGCCAGAAACTTCGTTCCTGGTCCCATTGGTAATGTTGGTACTCAAAGGGCTCGGCTCCGCGGGATTGACCAACCGTGACCTTGGACTATTGTTCCACACGGCGGAGGAGTCTGCTGCTTGTGTCATTGAATGCTGCGGACTCTGGCGAGCCTGACACTCGTGCAAATGGGAGGCGTACGATTGGTTTTGCGACTGTGACCAACCAGGTACACCTTCCGCCGTGTTCAAATACTGCTGTGGACAGATAGCCTGGTGGGGATGCAAGTACGAATAGTTGTACCAATATTGCATAGTGTGAGCACTGTTGGCAGTGCTCGGCTGCTGTTGCTGCTGTTCAGGCTGGTTTTGTCCCGGTACTTGCTGTACCAACGGCTCTGTACCGTTCTGCTGTTGTTGTCGGTGCATCGCAAGCGGAGTATAGTAAGACGCCGTTCCTACGCTGCTCGTATCCGCTGTTTCCGTACTTTGTTGTTGTTTCGGCGGGTTGTTCGCTGGGTTGTTCGTCATATTTCCACGCTTACGTTCGATCCTGTTTCTGCTGTTGACGAACGTAACGAGCAACGCTGCGCGTGTTTGAGAATCCTCTGATCCACAAGGGCGAGTCGTCGATGTCGATAAAAAACGATGGCCCTTAGCGACGAATCACGAGCTCCTCGATGAGTAAGAATTGCTTCATCACCAAACAAGAATACAGAATCTGGGGCCGAAGGACCAAGAATCACCATTCGCGTCGCTATTAGCATCTGTAGAAGCAATTGTCGTCACCGTAATGTTAACACACGGACGCGTTTAACCGCACATGTTCGATCATCTTGGTATTTTTTTTTCTTTCTTTTTTATTTTTTTTTAATTGTTAATCGCGTAAATTCGCCGAGAACGCACACGCACGCACACATACACACACGCAGGCACACACGCACGCACACACACACGCACACACGCACGCACACACACACCGCAGAAGGATATCTTCGGAAGAAATATTTTCCTGCCTAGAGGAAAGAACTGGAACTCGATCGATGATGAATTGGTCCGCCGATTGTTTTATACTGTGCCACAAGCAATGCACGACTGTATTCCTCGCCGAATTTATAGAACGACTGACAATCCTCTCTACAAAGCACGCGAAGTAAATACAGTTGGAAACGCCTACAGTCCGGTCTTTTCCCCCCCGTTTCCACGTTGCAGCCAGTCAGCGAACGCTATGGCCCGCGTTAACTGTAATGGCGTCAAACAAAGCTCCCGACCCCGCCGGAAACCGTCGTTCGTCGATGATAAAATCGCTGGAAAATCCCCACTCGTTTTCGCGAACCCGAGAACCGACGAACCAGACAGCATTTTTTTTTTCTCACCTGTCACCGTTTACCAGCACCCGGACGAGTTATGGAAATTTATCCATAGGAAGAAGAATCTTCTCTCTTTCTCTCTCTCTCCAGCGTGTTTACTCCCGGTGACCTTAGAGGCCTCTTCGGGGGTCTCTTCTTCGCGAGAACAGTCGAGTCGGTTTTCGAAATTTCGAATCGGTCGGTAGCTGTCACTGTTTCAACCTCTTCCCGCGCTTTAACGAGCTTCTGACTCGCGATGAACATTTTGGCCCAAATATGAATATCACGAGCCAGGCTCGTGAACAGATAGTCGGGCCAAACATAAACCAAATATCACGGGTATTTACATTTCGGCTCGCATTGTCACTGTTCTCGAGCATCATCAGTCTGGTTAGCCTAGTTTATCACGCTTTGACGCTTACCGCTTGGTACCCGAGTTTCGTCGAGCTAAATGGCACGGGAAAGGGTTAATTGGAAAATAGCTTCAGTTGGGAAATGAAATTCGTTCCGCTCGCGAGCCAACAATTTGACAGGATCGAGGAGGATGTAATTTTTTTCGAGCAAGATCGTGCAATTTGTTTGTTTTTCTTGCAAACGACTTCGTCTCTGCCTTCGATGATTCCCGGGATGAATCGTCGGGACTGATTTGAATTTGTAAATTAACGCATCACGGCGCAAGAATGTTTATATATATATATATATATATATATATATATTTCTTCGGAATACAATTGTCTGAATGCTTACCGTTTGAATCGAGTATAATGTTGTGTAAATATGCTGAGCAAAATATCCCGAACGATAATATCCTGTAAAACTGACGCTGATTCGAGTGTTCGATATTAATACTAGAACTACTGACAAAATAAAATGGCATAAAATGATTTCCATCAGTAACAGAAAATCTTTACAGTACACGATATAGAGTACGCGAGCTTTTCTTTTACGAACACGTCGTTACATATCTATAAAATATTTAACAAAAAAACATTCGAATGGTTCAAATTCATTCAAACATTCAAATTCATTTTGACAGTTCTGCAAGTTTCAGTTTCACCCCTCCGAGTTTCGTGCGATGTTCACGCAATCATTTTGAAAGTTAAAAAAAGAAAAAAAGAAAAGGAACAGCGTAGGCGGCACTAGCAAATGAATAGTCGTCAAACGAAAAAACGAATGATGGTTAGATGATCGACGCGGAAAAAATTAGGAGAAACAGACTCGCTGGTGAACGACCGATGAAGGTCAGAGCGAATCGCAACATGCAACGTGTCTCGGAGTTAAAATGTAAAACGTCTAGAAAAAAGTTGCTCGTCTGTTTGCGACGCAAATTTCTATTCTACATCCAATTTTGAAGAAAACCTACCAGATAATTTAATTCTATCAAAGTCAAGGTCGACTTCTGTTCAAACAGGAACACAATTGTGTCAAATCTATTTATGTTTTAATTGTTAACGTTTCGATTGTCACGCGCGTAGAACATTTCAATATTTATCGGAGACCGGATGTGTGAATTCATCAAATTCACCGTTTTACACAAATTTTTATATCGAAGATATGTATAATTCGAAATTGAAGAACTCTTAGGAACACAGGCGAAAAATTTCTCGAAAAGCGGCCTGCCTTTAGCTTTTCTTGTACCTTATCTACTAGACTATTGATTCTGCACGTTGACAACATTTACCAACTTTACTTTTTTATTGTAACAATTGGATGGAAAAAAGGGTGATAAATTAAATGGAAAAATGAACATTTCTGTAGCGACGTTCTTTGCTTGTTAAATACGAGAAGAACATTTTTTTTCCTCAAAAAAAAAAAAGAGAAAAGAAAAATGTTTTTTCAGCGTGAATGAAAGTACGTGATAGAAAATGTCACATCATGATCATAACATGAGAACATTGAAATCATTATTATCCCTATTCGCTGGCGAGAGAACGCTCGTTAGAAATTTTCAAATCTCGCTATCAGCGCAATGTAAAGTAAAATATTATCTAACAAATCAATTCCAAAGCGGATACGAATCTACACTCGTAAATTTCAATAGTAGCTAACAGCTGAAACTGTGCCTACACGCTTTGTTGGATTAATTCAATGGGGAAAACGTGTCATCAAACACGCGAGGAACACGAGTTTCGAGTCACTCGTGAAAGAAATATAGAGTACATACATTGATAAGCGGTGGATATCTTGATTATTATTGCTCGAAAAATAGTACGTATAGCCAAGTGAAATTGTCCAAGTGAATTACACGCAATACATTATATATTATACACATGTAAACGTAATAAACGATAGCCATCGATCTTAATCACGTTTAGGGTACGATAAGCCGTGGTTTTCAGCATTAAATCATTTCCACGGCAGGGTGATTTATGAACTCGCCGCCGGTGCAGTTTATAATTGTTATACTGTTTCTTAATTATGTATGATTTTGTTACGACCACGCAATAAAGTAACAGAATTTGCCCGTGGTGCGTAACGAACGCGACGATCTATGTAACTTCTCGTTCGCTACTGTATACTCTTGCCAATCGAAAAGTATAAACAATCCGTTTGATCGATCCTTGAATTGAAAATTCGCCGAAATTGAGATATTTTTTTTTTCAACCTTTTTCACTTCTAAATTTCCGATTTAACAGACGATGAAAGGGCAATAAAAATGGGGAAGTAACAAATCGATATTTTATTCGATGAAAAAATAATGCTGTAATCACAAAAGATTTCAATCAAGAAATAATCTAAATTGGAATTTTGTTGGCAAGTGCCAAACCTAATTCCTTGTAACTTGTTCAAATCGACGATAACTGAAACGAAAAATAAGTAGAAAATCGATATATAATCGATGTAATAGGCAGTGTCAACAAATTGTTCGATCATGTTCGATAATCTCAAAAGTCGATTATATTGGCCAAGTGATCTCTCGTAATCCAACGTAAATGACAGTTTCTGGCTCAACCGACGACGTGACATTATTGTCACAATATTGACTAGCATCGCAAAATCCGCACAACTTTTGCGATTATTTCTTTTATTTTCCCCGTTTTCTATTTGCCAATTGACAACGCTCCGCCCACGAAATAGCCTTGCTTCCTTTTTTCATTTTTTTTCACACTCTCCTTATCTTTTTCTCTCGGATTCTCTGTGCGTTCTCTTTTTCATTTCCCATCATCATCACCCTTGCCACCCCCCTTGTCCTCGTTTTCACGCGAAAATACCCGATTAAAACGATCGTCAAGGACGTGTTCTCTCTCTCTCTCTCTCTCTCTCTTTCTCTCTCTCTCTATCTATCTCTGTGGATCGTACAGTTCCCTTTTCGGAGAGGTTCGTGGGAAATATTTGCTGAAGAGAGAGTTTAGATTTCCAATATTCGGTTAATAACACACTAAATATTCAATTATTACTAAAAATAGACTTGGACGATGGAAATTCGCAAGAAAATCGTCACGTGTTCGTTTTCGTCCGATATTCGAAGTTTCATAAAACAAAGAAAGAAAAGAATAGTCGAGTTGTAAAGAGAAGTCTTCAACGTTCAAACGAAGCGAGTCGTATGCTGTGATTTTGATATAACCATAATTGAATGAGAGTTTTATTATTTGAATAATTTTAACCGCCATTTTCAATGTTCATAATGTCCTGTTTGTGAAGTACTTATATTTGCGAGCAGATTTCCCCTCATACAAAGCACGCAGAAAGTAAAGTGAAAACAAAAATTTAGCCTCTTGAAAAATAGCTCTTGTTGCCTGTATCAAAGCAGATATTGATAAACTAAAAAGATCTAGAAAAAAAGAAAAACAAGCTTGGTGTTCTCGTTAAAAATATTTCCATATTTTTCCAATCAATCGTATCACTGTAAAAGTTGTATTTTTATATATCCTCGTGAATAATATAGGTTACGTTGAACTGATAAATATATATATATATAAACTCGTGTGCGGCTCTCGACAAATTTTTCAAGTCCAGAAGATCTAAAAGAGATCGCATTAAAACTGATCGATTAGATTTCGATCGTGAGGAAAATCTCTCGATGCTCCTGACGTTTGACAAATTCTTCTCCTCGAAAATGTTAGGCGATTTCAATGACGATTTCTAACATTTTGCCGAGGAGGGAAGTCGTGTCTTTCTCTCCTTCCACACGACGAAACGCGTAAAAAACATGCCGGCGAATGAGAAACGAACGGATAAGCTTCGAAACGAAAGAGCTTGAAAAGGCTTCGAGAAACGAGTGTAGATTTATCGTTTTATGATTTTGTTTGTAGGAAATTACGACAGTTTAAGCATCTATATATCCCGAATAAAGGTTTAAGGCTGTCGACATTGGGGATAGGAAACTCACTGCACAGCCGCTAAATCACGAGCAGCAGCTAAAAACCTCGTGAAAATAATGGCAAGGAGAACATTTTCGGTAGTAATCGAGCTTATTTTCTAGCAGTTTGCGCAATACAGCGCAACGTTCTCTCCGTCGAATGACGAATGACGCCCTGGACGCGACAAAAGGTGTTTTGTCGATGGTCAGACGCTTTGTCATCGCATTGTGAAGCGGCGCGTTGTTAACTTTTTGCAAAGATCCTTTCCACGGTTTTATTAAACCCTGTTGTTCGGAACACTAGTTCACAGCGGTTGCAGCAAATGACACAGTTACTCGGTTAGTTTACGAACTTGTAAGTAAGTGTAAACAAGCAGCGGTGTTGCAACAATGACGAATCATCACCGAGTAAATGGCTCGATGCAACGAAAAAAGAAAAGAACCTTATCTTCGTGCTACTCGTGCTACTCGTGCTCGAGACAAGGAATGTCTCATCATTGCTGGAAAGTTGGCGACCAACTTTTGAACAGCGATTTTGCACCGATGTGACAAAGTATTTGATGCTTAATCGAGGTAATTGAAATTAAGCGCAAAAATATGAAATATCAATCTACACGTGTAATTTTCTATTTATGGCGAAAGATTTCGTGGGGAGGAAACAAATACAAAATATACGATACACACAGCGAAAAATTATCCATTATTCTGAAACTCTTGTTTCTAATTTTGCAAAAGAGAGAGAGAGAGAGAGAAAGAAAAGAGAAGAGAAACAAATATGTACCTTCGTGGCAATAAATGCAATAATAAATTTTTAAATTTCGCAAATTTCAGACACGCTCGAGACAATGAAGACTATTTTTAATTTAAGGGCTGTCGTTAAGTTGAAATTCGTAAATCATTCGTGCGACAGGTCAACGCAGAAACTCGGCTCCTCCCTTGAAAAATTTTAAATGAATAGACGAGGGATCGAGGCACCCAGCAGAAACGCAGAAACTGCTCGACTCGTAAACTTTTTCTTAAACAAGCACAAGAAACATTGCAATTTACCTAGCGTAAGCCATTGTATGAATTTCCCACCGGTGATACGAAGAATATCTCGAGATTTTTGAAATGTAAATGTTTAAGCTGCCGAATCCTAAGAATGTTGAACGACAATGAGGGCGCGTAAATGAGGGTTCGGCTGCAAACAGTTCTATAAACTTTCGTTTGTGCTATAATTAATATTTTCGAAGGGGATGTTAAACACGGTAATTGGAAGTGAACGTAATTATCCGTACTCTGGCCTTTTGTCTCGCAGCTGTTCGTCATCAAGGCGAACTTTTGACTGCTCCATTTTGTATTTACTTTGTCTGTAAATCCGCTGCCAATCCGAGTAAATAATAAAATTATTCGGTAGAAAGCGTAAAGAATCGTAAAGACCCGTACGGGGGACGGAACTTCTCTCACATTTTAAAATCTACTTTCTAATATCGAGTTTCTAATATTTCTGAGCACATCTCTCTTTCTCTCTCTCTGTGTCTCTCGTCGTTCTGTTGCGATTCTGTTGCTTAGATGAATCAAATGACAAATCGAACTGAACAAAATTACGGAAATGAGAAATCATTTCATAATCGTCCTTTTTCGATCTACGAATGAATATTTCAAGTCCTGGAATGGAGTAGGATAGAAAATACCATGAACGACAGAGAACTCGAAGAGATGTTGCCGTTGTAAAATAATATTGCGTGGAATTTCCCGTGGAACGATCTAGAAACAAATTCTTGCGACGAAATTTTAACGACGTTTCGAAATTTTATTTATTCGTCGAAGTCCGCGGCTTTGCAGCTTTCTGCAATGAAATTTTCTCACTCGAGGATTTTCTTTTTTTTTCAAATTCTCCTATCTCGAGGAAAATTCACCTCGCAAGATACGCAGTTTTGACGGAGCGATTAGGATTTTACAGCGTTTCATAATCGAACTTTTGTAACTTTTGTATCATTGCTGTTAATTATTATTACGCTGGTGCTGGTGATTATTATATACAAATTGTTCCCAATGCAGTAAAGAATGAAAGGAAATTATGTTTTACGAGCATATATAAATTGACAGGATAAACTTAGAAATTGATGGATAGTAAAATGTGGGTAGCATAACGCCGATAGTAACCGATAGAACGAACTGACTTTACAAATTTCGAAACTATAATCCTAATGATATCGTAACTTCATTATTTCTTTACAACCTGTACTTGAAGGAATTCATTCGCTGAATTGTTCATATCTCTTATTTATTATCTGGGCGGATAGGTTATTCACTTTTCAAAATTAGTAATTGTCGTCGTCTATAAAAATGAGACCCGTGGACAATAAACGCCTAATTTACCGTGTAATCGTCGAAGATTTTCATTTAGCAACTTGGAAATCCCCGCGTTCTTCATCGTGAAAGTTTTATTCGTTGATAAAATTGAAACTTTTCGATTGATAGATTTTCCATCTGACAGGAATCTCATCGCGTTCCTAATTTTTCAATTTAAAACGAATTACCCATCGTGTAGCGTGTTGCTGTTTCTTCGAGGCAATCCACTCTTTGACGGCGGCCATTAAGTCATCCATGTTGTCGAGCTTTCGTCCTATTCCACGGCTGCCAAAAATGCCTGGTCGTCGAAATACGATGGTCGACCTCTTTCTAATTCATCTCTGCGAGGTTCCTATCGCCCGATTTGAACTTCTTGGAATTTCACCATTTTTCAACTTGGCTTTTGATTGTTCCATCGGCAAAAAGTTCGTTCAGATCGCGAAATGACTGGGCTTCGTTCCAACATTTCTTCGAAGTGGTAGAGCGATAATATGGCGAACATGGATATGGATTTTCGATACGCGTTTTCACTGTTTGAAAAGAGAGGATTATTGTTGTGAAAAGAAAAAATAAAAAAAATAAACAAAACGCCAATTTTCAAGACGAAAGGAGTCGCGAAAAAAAGAAAATGCGCAATAATTATGCAGCAACTCGATAATTTCAGATAGGCGCGCAATAATCAACGCGATTCTCTTCCAAAGTCGTTGATTAAAGTTTCGTTGCCGATAAAATTACCAAGTCAGCGCGCGACGCGCATATCGTCTAATTGTATTCTCACTGATTACGTGCGTAATCTTCGTAAAGAAACGATTGACGCAAATGTCACCGGTTTGAAAACTCTTCTAAGCGCGCGTAATACCGTTTAGAGACACGCTCCGTCACTCTTAAATCGTTTATATCGCTTATCTCGTACATGTACAAGCGTCTCTCGCTTCCTTTTTTTTTCCACGTTTCTGTTCTCTCTCGTACGTCCCAAGAAATACGAGGAGTAATTTCGCTCGTAGGAGATATAAAAAAAATATTTTTCTGACCAATGGAATATCAGCTTAATGACAGAATCAATTTTGCCAAGCCGAATTAAACGTCGTAAATTGAAAAGAAACGTTTGAATAATATCTTTACTAACGCCGTGGATATAGTATAATGAAAGAAGAAGAAATTCGTAAACTCAGATAACCGATTCATTTATTTCGTATTATTTATTTTGAAGCTTCTACGAAAAAATACCTGTATGTTAATTATAGAGTTCTTTCATTTTCGCATGCACATATGCGCGTGTGTGTGTGTGTGTGTGTGTGTGTACATCTTCGTTAAAGATCATCTCCAAGTTTCATCGCCAAGTCGACTTTAACGATCGACACCGTAAAAATGTTTTCTATTTTCATTTTTTTTTATAGCGCTATAAACGCGTCACCGACGAAGACGTGCGCATGCACTTTACTTAATTTCGTGTTTCCCGCTGTCACACTTTCGATACGGTTTAACACCGTGTCAGATTGTCAAGCGCATCAGATAAAAATACTTGACAACAACGTCGTTGAAAAATAATATTTGACAATAATATAATTCGTTGTTATCATACTGTTTTCATTTTGATTTCGATGCTTTCCCTGGTCTCGATAAATCGCCAGCGAGTAATAAATCAAAGGATCTTTGGAATCCTATATTGCTTTATGAGATTGCATTGGGACAATGAACGCAAATGAATGGGTAATTAATTATAGTATAATGTTACGATAATAATGTAGAACACAATAATGTGATTAATTAGGGACTTTCTGTCGTGTCTTTCTCGATTAAAATGAGACTAAATGACCAAAGTGTGTGAATCAATTATTGCGGACTTTTACGAATAGAAATAAAAAATAAAATTTTGATAATGATATATCTTACGTAACTGAAGTTAAAGAGAATGAAACATCGGTGGATGCTTACTCTAAATTACTGTCCCGTTCGCTTGTTGTTAGTAGAAATAGCTGTTATAAATTTTTCTTTTTCTGCGCAAATGAAAGGTGAAACTTCAGAGAATCAAAAACTCTATACCATAATATATCGACCATTTTGTTCGATTACTTTTTGCAACTTCAGTGCTCTTTCTTCAGGCTTGACGATTTCGATGGTTAAAAAAGTTCTTATTTTTTTCGATTTAAAAAAAAAAAAAAAACAATGTGCCAAGAACAGATTTGATGTCCTCGTCGGTAGTGAAATTTAGCAAATCAATTTTTTTCTAACACTCGTCGTAGTTCTAAGGCTTCTTCGCCGTCAGATAATTTTTCATGAACTCGTTTTTTCCTTCTCGGAAATAATGCAGCAAAATATGAGAATATCTCCTGATATCTCATTTTGAAGTCGATGCCAATACGAACAATTGTCTAACGAGATCGTGCATTTCTTTCTTCCGAAACAATCAGATATCAGATCGCGCAATTGAATGTAATTTAAAATGGTAATTACATTTTCAAATATACATATATGTCTAAGAAATGCAATTACATTTTGATATCCTATACTTTTTGTATATCTTGTTATTTTAATATATATATATATATATATATATATATATACATCGTAAAAATCTGCAGTCTGTTTAAATATTCTCACGTACGTGAAAAAAGGTCAAAGTTAAAAGGAGATTCCTTTGGTGGCCGAGTTAGAAAAGATGTTAGTATGTCCGATGAATTTAATTTAAAATGGTAATTGCATTTTAAAATATACATATATGTCTAAGAAATGCAATTACATTTTGGCTAATCCAATAGATCCTATACTTTTTATATATCTTGTTATTTTAATATATATATATACATACATCGTAAAAATCTGCAGTCTGTTTAAATATCTGTATAAAAGGTCAGAGTTAAAAGAGGGATTCCTTTGGTGGCCGAGTTAGAAAAGATGTTAGTATGTCCGAGCGTGTTGATTATCCGGGATTCCTTGCAGAACATTTAGTTATACTGCGCAGCGCAGCGGCCGCAGCGTGGCAACCTCTTGATTATGGCACCAGCGGGAAGCATGATGGCACGTCGGGGCATCACAGCGTCTCGTAACTTTACATAAAATTAGTACCTAAAAGCCCTTTGTCTTCATGGAGCTCGTGAAGTAACTATGCTCACGCGAATATTATGTCTGCACGATCAAATCGAGACGCATCGAAGTATTATATAAGCCAACAATTCCGATAATTCTCGTTAATTCCGAACGGAAAGTTGATTTGTCAGTGACGTCAATGATGTTTGAGCGAGTACAACAAAAAAGTTAAGAGGATTGGCTTGGTTTAAATTTCATTAATTCAAACGTAAATTATCCGAGAAGAATAAAGGGAAAGGAAACCCTAATGAATTTGAAGTCGAAAGGATACCACAGGTACCGATCTATCACTTTCACCGATTATATACTCCTAGCTGGAAGAAGACGAACAGTTTGAACGACACGATAATTTTACAAAGAGACTTCATTGACTTCAAGGCAACAAAGGCTTAAGCTGTGATAAAATAATAATTAAACAGTCAAACAATAGATAAACGATACAGAGGGCTTATTTTACTGCTCAATATATATTCATAAATATAGTGTTGCAAGCTCAAAAGTACAGCAATACTTAGTTAGAAACATTAAATACAATAATACTAATGAAACAGTAGTGATGCGCTAATAAAACGTCGTAATTTGTGGGTAGAGAAGCAAATTATTCAACACTGTCCAGGATACGAGCGTTTTATAAATGAATAAATATGATTCTTTAAATTACATTGTGTTATATTTCGTTTCATAATTTTTCCTAGACAAAATTCAGTCAACACTGACGCGTCACATCGAGCAACATAGTACGTGTATATGTATCAACCCCCATGCAACACGTATGGGACAGTGTCAATGAAATTTACGAATGTAATTTTACTTATACGACTATTGTCGAGTCTGCTCATTATAGCTCATTTAACAGATCGTTATCATTAATCAATGATCGTTGTGCTCAAATGAAATTATGTACGAAAAATTATATGAAATTATTCGTACAGTAAAATTATATAAAATTATTCGTAGTTGTAATGAGTATTAAGTTGTAATGAGTATTTCTTTCGTATTAAACGACACGCAAACAAAAAGAAGCGCAAAAAGGAGAACAAATGTTGAAGCGTTCGGAAGAAATTTATTTCGTGAAATCTTCACGTTATTAGAGTTAAAAGTTACCGTGCAGAAATGAGAAGAAAGGGAAAAGAACATCTGACAGAAATATGGAAATCTGATTGATCGCTTTGGACAGATTCAATTATAATTTCAAATATAAAAAAACACCTGTGAAACAGGTAAATTCGTACG
This sequence comes from Tetragonula carbonaria, assembly GCA_032399595.1. Taxonomy (NCBI): domain Eukaryota; kingdom Metazoa; phylum Arthropoda; class Insecta; order Hymenoptera; family Apidae; genus Tetragonula; species Tetragonula carbonaria. Next base: position 1,754,522 of record JAUCRC010000018.1, on the reverse strand, counting down.
AGTGAGTGAAAAAGGGGGCAGCTGTCTTTCTGCCGTCCCCGGATCTCGTCTTTCCATCTCTGCGTTACTCTACTAATCGCTAGCGTGCATCAGAACCTATATAAACTGTATTACGATTTGATAAATAAAAATATAAAAAAAAAAATTAAGTTTGAAAAATAATAACGTCGGTAAACAAATTAAAGATGCAGTGAACGTGTTCATCGTGTATCGAAGGATTTGAAGGCTGAAAAATGGTAAACAGAAATTTCGGTGAAAAACAAAGCAAACGCTTCGTGCGAAATGGAAAACCGGGCCCCGAAGGTGGCCGAAAGCAGCCCCCGAAAAGAGAAAAAGAGAAAATGCTGAATGAGCTGAACTGTCGAAAACGAAAGGAAGAAATTCGAGAAAGCTACGCAGCTAGGATTAAACCCTCGCTTTATTTCATCAGGCCCGAGACCGTGAAGCAAGGTAGCCCACGGTTTCCCTCCGGTTTTCCAAGGAATGCACGACGCTTTCAAACCGCATTTAAACAATATTAATTTTATTGCATGTTGGTTTGTACCGTTTGTAATTTTCCCGAATCCTGCGCGGCCGGTTAATATTTTACGACCGCTTTCGTCTGATCCTTGCTCCAAGGAGGGGAAAAAGAAGAAAAAAAAAAGAAAAAAAACGGCCAGAAACCGACCTGAAACGAACCGACCGTCGCCATCGAACTTGACGCACAGAAACGGAAAATGAAGCAGCTAAGTACAGTTCATTTCGAGGATAAAGACGCCGGTACGATCGGCTGACGATCCCTTGTGCGAACACGTTCAGTCATCCAACGAAGGCATCATTTCGCTTTCATCGAAGGCTGCATTTGTCCTAAGTAGAACCGCAACGGCAAGGAAAGATGCCAAGGGAAAAAATTTGAAGAAATGTTCATTGTATCGTGTCGGTGGTGCCTCGGTAATTTATAATTTATAATGGTTCAGCGAAAGGAATTATCGGCGTGAAATGGCTTATTGACAGAGAAATATCAACACAATAAATTAAATAGTTTGCAAAGTTAGCCTGAAAGTGTCGGTAAATTCGAAAGCCCTTGAAACCCCTATAATCCGAGGCTCATTATCAGTCAGGATTAATCTGACTTCCTGGCGCGAACTCTAGCTTGCAAGAGTCTGACAATTAGAAAACTGAAAACTGATTGAGCGGACAGATGAAATCCATCCTGCAGGACTGGATTTAATTAGGTCAAACTCTAACGAATCTAGAGGATAGAGCTTAATTCTATGAATTTATATATTTGTTTAATGAGTAAGCAGTTCTATAAGCAAAACTAAGTAGAAAATGTGGAACGAAATTTTCTATATTTAGTGACGTTTTTATTACAGCGTACATTTTCGATACAGTTTCAAATTTTATCACCTCGAAGACGAATTGTCGTGTACAAAGCGACAGTTTATTCTATACTTTCGACTTATTTTTCACGAAATAGAATCAACATGGAACGACATGTAGAGATGGCTGGTAATAATCGGTTGTTAAATGAATTCCAAATGTACAAATAGCGTGTTCTGATTAACGAATGGTAATCCTAGTGGAGTGATTATCTGGCAGGGATTATCTGGCAAAGTGCAAGGTGCACCAGTGACATTAAACGTTCATTTTGTGATAGATTTCTGGATAAATCAGTCCAGTTTGTAACATATACCACGTATACCACGTATCATTAATATCGTTAAAGAAAATCCCAGAATAAATAATTCATCTTAATATCTCTAATTTCGCAGGACAAAAAAAAAAAAAAAATTACGACCGTAGAAAAATACATTTGAAATTCCTAAGTCCAGATATCCTACATAGTTATGTTTGATCGGGAGCTTACAATAAGACTGTCCACGCTAATTTATGTTTACGTTTTATATTTGATTATAAATCTACGGAGCGCGAGATAAGTTATTGGAGATTCAGCCATGATTTGACTCCGCCTATGAGGACGCAGATGTTGGGACACATCCGTTTGATCCTTTTTAATGTTCGTATGGGTGCAACACACGGGAATTTTCTCGATGGGCTGTCTTAAGTGAAGGCATGCCCCGAAGCAACCGGTTCCAGCACTCTGAAACCAAACCACGACTCGTTCTTTCGAAAAGAGTCTTATGGGCTTGGTGAAAGATGATGGTCCATGATTTTCAAGATGGTAGCCGTGTCCTGAACCATCGCTAGAAGTTTCGACTCAATTTTTAATTATAATCAATCTGTTTGAGCGTAATAAGTCTTGAATTAAGAGTTGAAGTTCCATGGACTACATTTCTGAAGATGCTTCGATCTTTCTGTATCTGCTTTCGTAAACTAGAAATTTCATAACTTTAAATGAGTTTCATCTATAAATTAAACAGTTGATAAGTGGAAAGAACATCTTTTTTGAAGTTTAGTTTTCTAAGTTCTGAATGTAACATCTCTTTCATTTAAATTGTGCATCTAGCGTGAGCAAAGAAAGAATTACGCTCAGTAGGTAAATTAGTGATCTTCGTACCAAGTTGATAATGTAGTGACTGTATTCAAATGGTAAATAGTCAATGGTAATAGATCGGACTTCCAATACCATTTTTGTGTCATATCCTACAATATCGACATAGGTAGGTTTTGTACCGCAGCGCTGTTTTGTTTTACTTACATATTGTAGAAGCACATAGTAGAAAATCGTAGCATTAATTAGTCAATGATCGTAGCCTATAATTTTTGCTGCACACTTCAGAATATACGATCCACAAGATTCTATATCTTTTCTGTGATTAAATATTTTAAATTCTTAATTTACCTCATCAACAAATTAAAACAGCGATTAATGGAAATTTAGATGTAATAATTAGGATAATTATTGAAGAAAAAACAATTTATGCAAATATAACATTTTTTTTTTTATTTTATAAACGCAGAATGAACGACGCAGGTCATTACAAAAATAAGATTACAAAATATAATATTTCACTTAAACACAGTACGTAATTATTGCGCGTATCAAACGATCATAATCTATTACTGTTTAATCATTACAAAATGTGTATCAGCCAGTATTACACAATATGCATTTACACAATATCTTTTTAAATTCCTTTTTCTTTTTTTTTCATTTATTTAATAACTAATTTCACATTTTATTCGTTAAGAAATTTTTATGAAATCTCAACTTACGAATAAATGTTCTCTTTGAGTATCCAAAAACATTTATTTTTTCCTCCTTTTGGACATAACAACATTTAGATCTGTAATATGGCTGAATTTTTCATTCACAGCACGATTCTATATGTTTTTCTTAACCCTTAACAAAAGAATTTCCTATTAAAAATGTCTACTTTTTAAAAATAAATTTGCTCCTTTCTTTTACGTATATGAATATGTATAGCTTAACCAATTAAAACAAATTAAAAAAAAATAATAACAGTAGTAATGTGTAATATAACTTAAAATTTTAAAACGCAACATTCTTATGTAATATCTAATTAAACTTGCTTATTTAAATAGAAACATGGTGTAACGTAATCAAGGAATTCTAGGAAGCAAAATAAAAATAAAAGTTTATGTATAAATCTTATTAATAACAAATAAATGAATATATCTGCAAAAATACAATAAAAGTTATGGAATTTATGACTTACTTCTTTTTTTTTTTTTGTTAAGGGTTAAACGTATCTCTCTATTTCGTTAGTTAAAGAAACAGAGAGCTAAATTCAGATCCTATGAAACCCGAGCTCCTACGTATAAATGGAAAAACTTTTATATCTTGGGAGTATAAAACGTTGTTTAAAATTATTTTACTTTTCAACGATTTTCACACGCATACGACGCTTACAATATATGTGTATATATGTATATATATATACGGTTTTTTTCTAGTTCTGATAAGTTGTTCGCGTAAGAATGCTCAGGCCTATGTGTAAGATCATAATTTGCATTGTAGAGACAAGCAAATGAAAGAAATTAGAAAAAAATAAATGGAAATAATAGCCGTAGGAATATACCTTTAAAAGACGTTTAAGCACTCCATTCCAGACGTTTCGTCCATACTTTCAGTTCTGTATGAAGCTATACAATTATATGTTACGGTGAATTGAGACTTTTGCCTGCCAATGCAGCTGCCTTAGAAAGTACTATCTGAATGTCCACCGAAGGAAAATTCTAAAATAAGGTCAGAATGAATATTGCTGTATTAAATTCAATAACATTTTAAGAAATCGTTCGAACGTAGAAAATATCATTTACTTGTAAAAGTTTAACGTTTGTAGCAAAATCTCCGGCAAGTAATTGGTCCCTCAAGAGCCTGGAAAGTTTCACGTGCTTAATTTACATTTATATGAATATTTTGAAATAAAAATTTATTATAAAAAATATTTACAAGATCATGGCACAGCAAATATGTATCAGGAAACTGAATCTGTTTTCGTCAGCAAAAAGAGAATCCCAAATTCTCATAACATCGGGTAATGGAAATTCTTGTGAGAGAAGAAGCGTTAGCCATCTGCAGAAAAATTTTAATCTATAAAAATAATATTCTTTATAAAAAGAAAATTCATGTTAGCTTACCTGAAACTGTAATATTGTGGACATAATTCTTGTTGATGTAAACGCATCCAAACTTCGGGATCATTAACCTTCACTTGAGTTGTAAGTTTACTCATCATCGAGTTTATCCCAAACTCAGCTTCGTCCAATGATTTGATAAAGAAGTCGCGAATTTCGCTCATCAAATTAGTGAAGCAAAAAAATGTATCTGCTTCTGCATGCTCTATAAAAAATATTACATTGATATGATTAATTTTGAAAATGCATTTTTCAATGATTACCTCTCCACGTTTGATCAGGATCACAAGCAAATGCATGATATATAGGACCAACAATTTCATTCATGCCTTGCACATATCCTTGTCCTGGGTTTAATTTGGCATACAGGAAAAGTATTCTTTCTAAAACTTCCCAATGAGCTTCACCACCTTCAGCTAGTGGTGCATAATCTTCTGTAGCTTTTCTAACAGATACCGCTATCTACAATGACAGAAGCTTTTTCATGACATCAATTTAAAATAACAAGCCGAAGTAGTTAAACGGTGTTACCTGCTGCTTTCCATCCGCAATAAGAATACGAGAATCGGCATTAGTATAATTTCTTATTTACAATATTATTAAATATAAATACCTTAGTCACGCCAAGTCCCTTCCTCTCTACATTTGCGCTCCTTAAAACTGTGTGCTGTACTCTATGGTGTAAACGCCTTTGTCCACTTGCATTTACAATCTCTTTACGTGGATAGTCTGTACCTTGTTGGAAGAATGATATATCTGGACACAATCTCCTACAAACATAATTCATCATATATCTTAGAATCTATGGAGTTATTACAGCATATAGTTAAAAATTTACCTAACGTCCTTGTCTATTTGTAGAAGAACTTCGTTATCCTTGAAGTAGGTTTGCCACTTGCTGTCAGGATTTAAATTTAGTGGATGATCATGAAGTGTAACATCTACTCTTTCTCCATCACTATTTGCTTCACCCGGTGTGACAATGAGATCCTCTGCAAAACATAAAAATCAGAAAATTTATAAAATCGGACTTATTATATTTATCACGAATTAAACAAAAATCATACTGTACCAATAAAAGTTTTATAAAGCGTTCTTTTACGAGTAAGGGTTTCTGACCAACTGGCTCGTGTTGAAGGTAGATAATTTAATAAAAGTTTCCAACATAAAGGTCTTAAACCTCCTTCATCTGGTATTCCTGTAAACATACAATTATCACGTACTATGCTTTAATAAAACTAAGTGAAAGAATGATGTTATCATAGTGGTGTAAGTGACAAAATTCAACTACACATTTTACTCTTAAATGTAAATCTTGTTCTAGTTTCAATGCGTTTCATATTAATGTAATCTTTGCTGGAATGTTTCATGATTCAACAATACTATTTCATGAAACTTAGCAATAGATTAACTTACATCACTATGACTCTTAGTCTTCCACTTAGTACAGCATCCACTGCAACACACAAAGAAGATTAAAAGATCAACGATCAATTACGTATATAGTAAGCCCCGAAGCAAAATAAAAAAAAAATTATTACTCTTATAACAGACTCGGACTATTCATTTAATACAGCATCCAATGTGGTACAATGTGGTTAAAATTAAAAAGTATATATACGTATATTAAGTTACATACCATGGAAGCATAATCGTTTAAGATTAATGAGATCTATTTCTTCAGCGTTCAGTGCATCATCGAATTCGTTTAATCTGTAAAAAAAAAAAAAAAGAAAAAACAAGTTTATTTGATCAAAAATTTCTCAGATTAATTAACATCTCCGAATGTATAATTACCTTTTTCTTAAAATACTCATGGTGACTGTGTGCGGCACATGCGGTGCTTAACAAGAAATCCACTATGTTCTTATCGGCATTCAATGGGCATGTGGGCGTACAGCGATACCCACTTCTTACATTATTGTCAGTGGCCTGCCAGACTGACAGGCGAACTCATCGCCATTTTTCCCTTTAAACACACTGATCGACCGCTTATATCAAACAATGATTCAGGGGTCTCATATCAGGGTGTGGAGAAATCTTTCTTATCATAGCAATATGGCACTTTATACTCGTGACTACAAGCACGGGAGCTATAGTTTCTGCACGAGTTAATTTCATTTGAACCTAACCTATCTGACGCGTAGATAGTTTACAACCAGTCAAATGAGAACTGTTATTGATCTAATTGATCTCTTGCGAAATTACAGTTTAATCCGATGGTTTTATACTTAGATTTTATACTCTGATTTCACAGGTTCATTGCGAGAGAGAATGGTCAAAAATTTTTCGATGAAGATTTTAGGAAATAAAGGAAATGGAGTTAAAGAATGGTAGTAGTTGAACTATATATATTTCCTACATTGTACGTATGACGAAAAGACAATGATTTTAAACTGGAAAAAATTTACTCCCATCTTAATTGTTAATAGAAATATTAGCTTCAATAAAGAATTGATACTCTTGTTTGTAATAGCTGCTTTGATAATATTTGTTTATTAAAATATAAAAGCTAACAGAAAGTAAACCGAAGATTTACTGTCTATCAGTATCTTTTTTTTTTTCTATTATTTATCATTAAAAAAAAAGAAAAAGAAGAAAAAAAGACAGATATATTCTAGTAATTTAAAACTTTGTTCTAAATGGTGAATTCTAGTTACTTTATCATGAAGTTAGCGCATTATTGTAACCCTAGAGATTCCAAAACGATATTCATTTTATGAATTTAAATTTAAATTGAAATACAAATCATTACATCAGATACGATACAACAAATAAGAATAAAGAAACTTCACGAAAAGTTAGCAAATTGGAAGTTAAATAGAAAACAAATTATCATTATAAAATAAATCATTGGGAATGGGATAAGAAAGACAAGAGACGGGCTAACATTCTTTATTACTTTTTGTATTCAAGGTATCTCGAATGAATTATTACAAGCAATAATATAATCAAAGGTAATGAATAAAAAGCGATGAAACTAAACAATCAGACGTTACACCTCATTCGTTATTGGTCACAATTATCTCATTCTCGAATGATTGATTTTATTTCGCATTTTTACGGTTCTTCTTTTTTTTTTATTCTCTTTCTTTCTTTCTCTCTCTCTCACTCTCTCTCTCTCTCTCCATTTAATAATTTGTACTTCTCTATTGGCGCAATCCCTTGCCTCTCTATAGTCTAAGAAACCGGTTGATTGCTTCACCAACGTCGACAGATTTGCGAGGTTTTACTATACGTTATCTTTACGACGATAATGTCGATGAAAACGATGCGGCTCGATTTCGCGTTTATTACAGTCTTTAACATCTCTCGAAACGTAGATTTTAACCTAAACGAATAGAAAAATAAAGACAAGAATCGACGGCCGCCTTGACTGACTCCGTCGATAAAGCAGGGAAGGGATCTCTTAAAATCTAAAGTGATATACTTTTAATATCTGAGATTAACAGAAATTCAAGAGGAGAAACGTATTATATTCTAAAATTTGAGATGACTTGAGATGACGATTATTTCGTTGATAGAGTGAGGTTCTTCATCGATGAGAGCGGGAAAGATAGATCGATTAGAGCAAGTTAAATCGAGTCGCATCGTTACGAAGATTATTATGTTAACGACGACAAATTAATCGTCGTTAACAGTAACGCACTCGGTTCAATAAAATCTGGTTGATTAACAGTAAAATGAACGTGTTTTAGTCGTTAATAATTCTCTTTTTTTTTCTTTTCTTTTCTTTTTTTTTTTTTTTTTTGCCAGTCGATAATTACACACCGTCTTTCTAAAATGGATGGTTATTCTGGGTAATATACAAAGTATGTAGAAAAAGAAGGGAAAGTAAAACATTTTTCTTTTCATCTCCCGTGAATTAAAATGCTTCGCCTTTGTAAATATGTGAACGTATTCTCGTGTAATAGCTACAATCACGTACCAGCGGTTTTAAGCCGCGTCCTCACGGGGAAGCGGCAAAATTCTATGCGTGGACATAACCAGTGCAGTCATTTGGGGGATTACCTGACGTAGATTCATGGGGATCGTTCTTCCCTGCACTTTGCGCATTTCTTTCTCCAAATTTCATTCGCATTCATTTCCTGAGCCTGGAAATCACTTTAATTCCGCGGTTACTTTTCAAGAAGTTTTCGAGAAACTATCGTTCTCCACGTGGTTTACGTGGAAAAGGAAATCTCGACGTAAATCTCAGATCAAAGTGTGTGTTCAGTCGCCAAGAAATTTGGGAAATTAATTACAAAGTGTCGAGAAATGGAGATCGATCCCTGTGTATATATCATCGCGTGAAAAATATTTCGGCAAAATACACGCAGTGATTTCGTAGACGCGGCTTAAAACCGCCGGTAGAATCGATGGATACCGTCGGGTTAATATTCTTTTACTTGTATCGTAATGTATCGTTACAATGTTCGTATAACAATAAAGCAATATGTAAATAGTATGAAGACTTTTTTCCCTCGAAGTGTACACCGCTCGTGTGGGCGCGTTCCGTGCATCGCGCGCGAGTCGAATTTTTAACAATAAAACATTGCACTTTTTCGCCTGTTTCCTTCTTCCTTGTCTCCTTACTCTTCTCTCTACGTCTCTCATTTTTTTTCTTTTTCTATTTCTACTCGTCTACTTCGAATTTCTCATATTTTGGCGCGCGATTCGTAAAAACGAATTCTTCTTTTCGTCAAACATCTTTTTTTTTTCTTTTTTATTGCTGATCGACATGGTGCAACGTTTCATCGCTGTCTATACAATAATTTACGCTAGTTTAATATAATAAATTATCTTTCATCGTAAAGGTGTAATATACTGTCCGACATAGGACAATATATTATTCTTTCGAATAGTTATTTTTCTTATGCGAGTTTGCAAGGGTTCGCGTGTTCATTACGCGCGTCCTAAAAGTCGAGTCGTTTTCTTGGCTTTTAATAATTAACTACCTCTACCTTTTTTCTTTTCGTTTATTTTCTTCTCTTTTCCCCCGTTTTTGAGGTTTTCTAGGTTTGTTTTTCTTTTTCGTTTTTTTTCTTTCTTTTAAACGTCGCCTAGCGACTCTTTGGAAACGACCGGACTTCGAACCCAGTTGCGTTTGCACGAAACATCCGCTCCGAGCTTCCTCCGACGTTTTCTTTTCTTTTTTTTTCCCCTTTTTTTTTTTCTAGTCGTCGATATAGTAACCAAATTAGCCAGCTTAACTCTATCGGTCGACCTGAGCGAATTTTCGAAATCACCGAATGTGGGTTAACTCGTCGAGGACATCGTGACACCGCCATCTTGTTCTCCGACGCGCGAAAAACTTTGCCTCATGGGTGCGATTTATCGAATTTTTTCAATCCATCGATACAGCGAGGAAAGATTGATAAAAATAATTATTATGAAATAATACTTTACGCATTTTCGTATAAGGGGGCAATTTTGAAATTCAGTTGAAATTCACAAAATTGCTTCCTTATCTGATGCTTCGCTCAATCAGTGAATACCGTATTCCATTGTAATTCATGTCACATTAAAATTGATGTTAAAATTGCGTAAAAAAAAAAGAAAAAGAAAAAGAAAAAGAAAAAGAAAAAGAAAAAGAAATTAGAATTACGGATTAATATCGCGCTTTTCGTTCAACTCTAGCTTGTTAAATATTTATAAAATATCGCGTGTCACTGCGAAGCCCGCAAGAGTTAAACAAAGTAGAGGAGGGGGGGGGGGGGAACGGATTACAAAATCGGCCGTTTTCTGCGATTCGCTCGAGTCGCTTCAGTGCAGTCGTATGTTTCATTTCCTTTTTATTTTTTACGTTTTTTTCTTTTTCATCCTTAATTATTACGAGACGCTTAAAATACACCATTCTGTCTCTCTCTCTCTCTCTTACTTCCACTTTCACACACACAACAAACGTACGCGAATTCATTCGTACCGGTTTCACACGTTTCTCGTTTCCATTCTTTCGTTATTACGCATACTTGTTGCGGTAGTGTAGTTCTATCTAAGTTTTACGTTCTTTCTTCTCTCTTTCAAAAGTTCAAAGGGAGAACGCATATTATTCTTTTCTTTCTCTCTTTTAATAACCTCTCCCTCTCTCTCTCTGGTTTCCTCTGGAAACCTTCCGATTCTTTCTCTTTTCTTTTTCATTCCTCTACGTCGAACCGGAAGGTTCGACGAGCTTTCTTTCTTTTTAATACTTTGATGACCGGAGTAGATCTTCTCGTTGGAAGTCATTAGAGCTCGTTTTAATGAATCTTATTACGCCTACATGCTACCTTAATCTCTAAAGTATCTACTAAAACGACTAACGCGTGACGATAGATGAATAGACTGTGAATGTTTATGCCTTCTTTTTTTTGGGGGGAGGGGGAATTTAAATACGCGAAGATTAAGAATAATGATGACCGCGGGACGAGGAGATTATGTAATAAATAATTTTAAATATTCAACAATCAATTGCAATATTTGAAAGAATGTTTTCATTTATTACTGCTATAATAAAATAAGCTCTAAAGAATTTAGTTTCGGATAACTAAGAATTAATAAATAATCGTCGCAACTTATTATTAATTACTAGTAGTTAAAGTGACATTAAAAACAATAAATATATATATATATATATATTCCTCCCCTGTGATCTCCATATTTAATCGCTCAAATAAACCTCTGTCTATGTTTCATTTCTTCGTGATATTCGCATAAACATCCGCAGCTCGCAGATGAGAGTCCGAAGAAATAAATAAATATCGATCGTAACGGAATAAATTAGAATTTGTCGCTTCTTTTTTTCTTTTTTCTTTTTTTTTTTTTTTTTTTTTTTTTTTTGGTTAGCCTTCTTCTCTTTCGTTTCAATTCGAAGAAATGCGTCGGTTAAAAAATTCAGAAGAAACATTTAGCGCTTCGTTCGCGTTATTTTAACAAAAGGACTTAAGTTTAAATAAAAATCTGTTAAAAAGTAAAGTAAACACACTGTCTTTAACAATGGAACCACCACAATTAATTAATGTTGATTTATACATGTCAAACGACACAGATAACACATATAAATTAACGATTCAACGACGAAAGTAAAAACTTAATAGAAATACAAAAATCACAATCACGGTCACAGAGAAAGTAGTACGAATTCTAATTTTCAAGTTGGTAGTTCTACTGTTAAAATGAATCATCCCCTCCTTGCTCGTTCGAGCATCGAATATTTCTGCGAGTTTTCTATTAAAACTTTCTTCTTTCTTTCTTTTTCTTTTTTTTTTTTTTTTGTTTCTTTTTCCTAACTATACGAGGATATCCGTGCTCTCAAAAGAGCTTTACACCTCACGACGTTAATTCGTTCCTCCCGAGAAATTTTTTATCCTTCAGATCTCCTGTCCGTCTTTCCTTTCTAATATTTCTCTCTCACCTCGACGAATTTACTCGGAAAAGAAATTCGAATTTACAAATTTTGGCCGCGAAATTTTGTTTGAACAAATCGTATTATTCGCTTTCAATCACCGCACAATTCGCAATGTATATATATATATGTATAATATATATATATATATATATTAATTTTTTCGTTTTCTCCTAAGATCAGTTGATTCTCAGGATAAATACACCTCGAAACCAACGATTTATAAATTTTTATCTTATAATCGCTTGTCTCTCAACCAGCACAGTGCGTTCACACGCAAATCGTCGAGCAATAAGATTCGATGGACAGAAGTACACGAGGGAACGAAATTAAAAAATTACAACGGTTTCACGTTACTCTACGTCCGTACGAATGAAACGATAAATTAACGACTGTCTAGAGGCGTGATAATTAGAGGCATTTACAGTGGCTACAAAAAGTGTTGTATTTGCACGTGGCATTTACATACTACTCAACTGATCTCAAGTAACATTAAATTTTTCAATATTTATTAATATATGTATATAATTAAATAAATTAACATGCAAATTTCTCGAACAGAAATATTCGATCTCTTACAATGTACAAAATTTCGTTTCCAGTTTGAAACGTGGAATCTGCCGATGGAACGTCTCGATTGGAAAATAAAATGGTGTATACGCAATATACTTTTTATAGCCACCGCGTATCCATGCAATGGACAGAAGTTTTTCTTTTTTTTTTTTCACTTGTCAACTGTCGCTTATCGAAGATACTGATAGAATAATCGAGTAACCGAGTTTATATACGTTATTTCAACTTTCCATTCTATCCCTTCGTCTCTCCGTTCTCCTTTGTTCTCTCTTTTCGTCTCTTCGTGGACTTCAATTTATGCGTGATTACGTTAGTTAAATTGACTCGGGTTCTGTTTCCAAGCGCCGCTCAAGCTGTCTGGGAAACGCAATGTGCTTTCGTTAATCGATCGATAGGTCTTTACGATCTTTACGTCTTTGCGCTTCGTCGAGCTGGCCAAACAGAGAGAAGTGCTTGAGAAAGAAAAAAAACCTCTCTCCGATTGAGTGTCACCGATATGCAATATACTAGCGTATGTTTTTCTCTTTCAGTTTCATCCGTGGATGAAAATGAACCGGCGTTATCGTGTTTGGACGTTAACTTTGACGTGCACGTGTGACTTTTGGCAATGAGAGCATAATTGAAATACTGACTGCGAGTTTGAGAACGTTTCAAACCGAACGAATATTTCCTTACATCATGCGGCGACAATGATATATTTTGAGCTTGAACTTTCGAGATTTCGTCTTCGGCGAAAGAAGAAAATAATTTTAACATTTCGACATTTTTTTCAATTTTCTGACATTGCCAGAAGTACCACGTGCGTTGTGCGACGTTCTCGTCGCGTCGAGTGCAAGCTACAATATTAGGCACTTAACATTGTCACCGGTGATACATTTGTTACGTGCAATTGAAAATTATCGCGCGGTGAATCGTGCACGACTTTTTCGAGAAAGAAACTCGAGTAGCAAAAGACACGCGTTTATTCAACGAATAAATTCGGTTTCGTAATATTTCGATGACAAACGATTCGAGGGAATATATTTTCATTCCAAATGAATGGAAACACGAGCGACAACCAAGTTTTTACCGTGTGGCAACGAATAAAGGAGTTGTACGAGAGAATCTGTCTAAAAGTATATACGTATAAATATAATTATATGCTCAAATGTCTCTGAAGAAAAAAATTGAACGTTCGTCGAACTTCGTCGCACGTGCTGTTCGCTAAACAGAGAGAGTTAACGCAGAGTCAAATTGTCGATGTATCGTATACTTTGATTTTTCCATTCGTCGAGGATGAAAAAAAAAAAAATCATTGGAAAAACGAATATCTCCTATATATATTAAGTCGAGTAAAGATTCGCCGTTTTTTTTTTTTTTTTGTTTCGTTTTCAATCGCGCGTTCGTCCATTTTACAAGTTATCAAAAATTCTGTAAAATTTACAAATAGTTGGTCTCCCGTTCGTGAAAATTACACAGATAACAAGAAGATATTTCGGCCACAAGTATGTTATTATTATTACACGTAGCCGAGTATCGTAGTCGATCGGCCGTCGTTTCAATCGTGAAGAAATTAGAATTCGTTTTAGAACTTAGAATTTTAGAATTTTTATCTCTCTCTCGTCGTCGTCGGGCAGTTTCAAATCAAACGAACGAAATTCTTCTTGCGAATATCATCATCTCCTCGGCATGGGGAAGTTGATTTACTCGCATTTCGTTTAACATCGGACGTTAATCGAGATGGACAATTTTCGATCGAAGCTTGAATCTATTTCCATATCACGATCAAAGGGCAAATTTAGCGACTCTAAAGTCGCTTATGCGAAAATGTCTGAACAAGTTCGTTTAATTTTTAACTGAATCGTCACGAGAAACTACCCTTTATCTTCGTTTCTTTCTCTCTTATATAGCATCAAAAAAAAATTTTGGACTACAAATGTTCGAGTTAGAAAAATCGTACGTTAGAAATTTGAACCACAAGACTTGAAGTACATATCTATCCTCAAAAGAGAATAAAAATCCGGAATTTTTTTCTTTCTTTTTTTTTTTTTTTTACGGGATTCTCTCTTCAGAAGAACCTTCGTCTCCGCTTTTTTTCGTTTTGTCAGCGATAACGAATTCTACGAGTTGTATATCGATCTCGATGATTCTTCGACTCCCTTCGAAAAACGATCAAAACGACAGTCTTTCTGGATATGCGCAGAATCCGGCAGAATTTCTCTCGAAAAATCGGATTGGGCCCGTTGCTACGGTCCTATTATATTTCCTAACAGTCACACGCTCAAATTATCAAATGTTCGTTCCGTTGGCACTGGCATGCCCCGTGTAGAATGAGTTTCGTCGATCATTTCGAACGTGGTAATGAAATCTTCCAGCATACACGCACGCACACTTTTCCCTCTTCTCACAGTTTTATTCCTTTTCTTTTTTTGGATTTTTTTTTTTGTTTTGTTTTCTAGCCTCGCAGGTGAATTGATGCGTGGATTGATTTGTTTTTTACCGCAGAAACCGAGATTCTTGTTTCTCTCCCGCACATCGATAAGAATACTGTGAATACTTTGGATTTTCGACTCTCCGTCCGAGAACAATTGTTTTCTGAAAATAAAGAACGTAAAAAAAAAAAAAAAAAGAAACATTAAGAAATATTCAAACTCAAGATTTTATTTTCTTTTTTTTTTTTCATTTAGAATTCATTCAGTTGTCCAAACATTGCATCTTAAGAAATTCTTTTAAATTCTTCGATCGTGCGCGTTGAAACGAGGGGAAACTTTTTTGAAATGCAACATTCCCCCTTTCTTTTTTTTTTTTTTTTTTGGAAAAAGTCAAGAAGGTAGAAAGTTCGCAGAAAAACCAGCGTTGCACCATTGCGAATTTATTTTTTTTTCCTCGTCTCTTTTCTTTTCTCTTGCGTGAACATTTGACAGAAAAAAAAAGAAAAAAAAAGAAGAAAGAAAAATGGAACATATGTAACATAAGTGTCGAAAGAAATAAATAAAAACTCAAGAACCATTCTTCTTCATCGCGATCGATTACACAAAAATAAATCTTACGTGCACTACGTGAAATAAAATTAAGGATTACGTGCTTAGATTACAGAAAGAAACGGAGAAAAAGTGAAAAAAAAAGGAAAAAAGAAAAACAAAAATAAAAAAAAGTAAGAACGAACCAGTATTCTCTCCGCTGTGCGATCTCTCGTTTGAGCGTTCGTCCATTTCGAATATTTTCGGCGGTTTGACCATCGAAATCAGTTACATCGATAAAAAATCTTCTTAAATCTTACGAGGAATCGCAGAATCTTCTTTCACAAAGAAGATAAAAAAGAAAAAAAAAATACAAATATAAATCGAAATATGTCCGTTACAAATACATTTTTTCTCTCTCTCTCTCTAGTACGTTCATAATTTATATAAATCGCGACCATTCGAAGTATAACTCTATATAAATCGTGATACAATTAAATTTCGTCGCTGACGAAACAATGATTTGTTTTTCCATTTTCTCGTTGGAATTTCGATGATCGACAGAATAAATTTCTCTCGCAACGATATGAAAAAATGAAAAAGAAACGCAAAGAAAATTAACAGATTTTTCTGCTGATCGATGAGTTGAGATGAAAATATTGTATAAAAAGGGGGGAAAAAAGGGGAGGGTGAAGTTGGGGAAAAGGCTAAAAACGTGGGGCGAATTGTAAGTGACAGCAAGTGTGTACAGTAATTATTGGTACGATTTCACGCGTTCTCGGACACTCATTCATTTTATTTCTCTCTCTCTCCCTCTCGTACACACGCATACTGTTGTCTCTGTTTCATCAGTTTCTTCTCTTTATACGAAAAAAATTTGTTTTACGGGAACGAGTACGTTCGGATATCAATGGCAGTCTGTTCTTGTTCGAGACGTCGAGAGGAAAAGTGGACTTCGCGTTTGCGATTTTTTTCGCGCTCTGTCGTCGAAATTTTTCTGGTCGCAAGCTCTTTTCTCCAGTTACCCAATTTTCACTATACGAGTTTCAATGACTAGTTTTTAGAACGACAAGTTTTTAGATACATTAACGTATCTCGTCGAGATAACTGAGAATTTTCAAACTTTACATATATTATTCATTATATTATCACCGAAACCAAAACGAGGATTTTAATATTAACGAGACGAAATTAATTTGCAGTCGTTGCATTGCAACGTTTCTTCGTGCTCGCTCGCTATTCTGGAGATAATCATTATTACCAACGCTATGTAAACGAACGAATAGAAACAACACACGCACGTGTTGTTCAAACTCGTTAAATATAATTCACGTTTTTTTTTGCTTTCAACAGTAACGCCGGCATAATGTTAATTTAAGAATCAATTTTTAAATACAGTTCACTTTTTCTCTTCAACATTTCATATGTATGTATATAGGCGACATTTACGGCGTGCAACGATTCGCCAATTTTTCTCTTTCTCGGTTCACTCTCGTTTCACTCGTGAAACTCCTATTTGTTTCTTTTTTTTTTTTCTCTAATTTCGTTCCTTTGATTTGCTCTTCTCACAAGGGAATGCAAACGCAGCGCATAAACTCGAGGAACATCTTCTCCTTTCCTTTCGCTGTTTTCTGCTTTCATCGTCTCTCTGTTTTAACGATCGATCAATGGTTCGGGGGATGGCTCTCAGAGAATTAAACGAAGCAACCTCGATCGCAATACGTTGTTTTTTTTTCGATTCTTTCTGGCAATTGAATTTCCTCCTAACTAGTTCAATGTCGTAATTCAATAATTTTTACTATAAGCTCTGAATAATTTCTCCAAGTTCGAAAAACGAGAATGTCAGCTTCCAGCTTGTCAGATCGTTAATTACAATCGAGCTGCCGCCGTCGTTTTAAATCGATGTTCCTTTGTTCTCTCCGTGTATTTCGACCTACAGTCGCGGGATAATAAACTATTACAATAATAAAGGAGTAAAAGAATAACGTTGCCGTGGCGTCCCCCGCCACGAAAGTTCGTAACTTTTTCATCCGTTCTCCTCGTTTCTATCCAAACGATCACAATTGGACGGTGCTTCGAATTAATTACATTCATTTAACCAATTCTCTCGCAGAGTCTACAGACAGAACTGTTCGAGCAGTTTTTCTTTCAAAGAAGTTTCGCCTTCAAATTCCAAGCATTTTGAACGAAGATCGAACAGACAGATGGATAGATCTTTCGCCTTACTGACACGACGCGATGTGCTTCGCGAATTCTTGATAAAATTCTAGAATTACATTTACAGCTCTCTTAGAATCAATAAGTATAGCATCGAATTTACTGAAACAGAAGAGGTAAAAGAAATAAAGGGCCCTCGTAAAAAATTCGACGCTCTGTTGGAAAACGAAAAAGAAAAAAAAAAAAAAACTGGCAGAAACGAAACGCGAAGAAAAAGGGAACGAAAACAAGCAAACTGTCGTTTCTACTCTCTCTCACCTTTACCGATATTCCTCTTACGTCCTCATTAATCCTACTATCTAACGAAAACCTTTTTTTTTTTCCTCGAACTTACTTTTACATTTACGTACATAGTTCTTCGCTGAATCTCGCCATATAATTCTAATTCTTAAATTCTCGCACGCCTTGTCCTTTCTTCTCTATCTATCAACAAATTCGCGGATTTTTCAACGCTTATTCGCATACACACGATTACGCGTCGTAGCCGCCGTAGTTTTTATCGTTCTAAGAGTTACAAATACGCACAAGTGTTTCTTTCTTTCTTTCTTTCTTTCTTTCTCTTTTTCTGCAATTTTGGCCCGTGGCGACCGAAAGTTTCATAGAAAAATAATTACGGCCGCGCCGTCCGATCGATTTCTCTCGAGGCACTCCGCTCTCTCGAGTCTCTTGCTTTCAGTCTCATTTTTCATAGTCATTTGTTTGCTCGAGAGATGAGAACGCTCAGGAAGCGCCGAGAAATCTTCTTTAACATTCTTCGTCGTGAAATGAAATTTCAATTTTTCTTTTAAATCAAGATGCTTATAATTTGAAATTCCCACTTGATCTAATAACATTTTTCAAACTAGAGTGACAGTAAAAAGGTATCCGTATCGTCCAGTAATGGTTTCAATCAATGGATTAATTAGCCGCGAAGAATGTAAAAAGAATCGGTCGCACTCCTCGTTCCCCACAGGAGACAATCGTCCATTTAATATTCGGACGATCGAGAAGCAACTTTCAGTCGCCATTTGCCGCGCGGAAAAGTACAAATCGGAATAGAATTACCCCTTAACGCTAAACTTGTTTCTAATTAACTCATAATCCCTCGCACAGCCGCACTCGTCTAAATATTAAAAGGATTCTTTTTCTGTTTCTTCTTCTTCTTCGTCGTCGTTTCTTCGCTTTTTCTCTTCTTTTTTTTCTTTTCCATTTTATTTCATTTCTCGTGTTCGTTTCGTTTCTTTCTCGCTTTCCTTTTTATAGTAGTAGTAATAATAATAATAATAATGATAATAATAATAATAATAATAATAATAATAATAATAATAATAATAATAATAATAATAATAATAATAATCCGACTACTACAAAGACCCTTCGCGTTCAATTCTTTTTTTTTTCTTTTTAATCCTTCGTTTTCATTAATTAATGCAAAGTGTAAAGAAGTTATAGGAGCTATTGTTTCGTGTATTTATATATACATATAATTTATATCATTTATCTCGTATTCCGATGTGTGGAAATTTGAATATATTATTTCTTTTTCTTTTTTTTTCTCTTTTTCTTTTATCTCTTATACCCTCTTCTTTAGTATCTGGTTTTTACGTATATAGGTTTCTCGTTTGAGTGAAGACATGGTGCAGTGTATATAAAACCAGGCTGTACGAAGCACCATTAAAAAATTCATTTCTTGATTACACAGTTTACGTTCCTCTGCACTTTCGAACTATTCTTGCGCCGTCGTGTGATTCAATCTCTTTTTGGTTTTTTTTCTATTTTTTTTTTTTTTTTTTTTTAGTGTACGGTCTAAACGATTTTTCGCGTAAAAATTTGCACAAGATTCGTCTCGCGAGTTGTGAAAAAGTGAAAATTAGTAATCGCCATGCATTCGGACGACGCTGACGTGTATTCCATGGTAGAAATAAAAGATTAACAATTTTTTTTTGAACATAGTGAGTTCAGAAAATCCCATCAGAAATTCCTATTGCTACGTGTACATCGTATCGAAATAAAACAAGGTACCGAGTAATTTAGAATCTAGAAATCTTGGACAATTGTCGCATAATAACATTACATCCGCGAATTTTTCGCGCGACATTAGAGAATTGTTCCTATTGTTATAAATATCGCGATTCCTTATAATAAATTTGAATCCTCGAAATCTAGAAATATCACGCTAACTTAAATAAAGCTTCCCAATACGTATCACAAGACACGATTATAATCTAATCGTTATAAATTCATAAAAATCATTAAATAATTACATTTAAACAAATCACATATTACACGCCGCAATAGGAACGCGCCGTTGCCTTCCTAAAAATAAATAATCTTTAAGCGCGAGAGCCAAGATAACTTAACTCGAAGCTCTCTTCTCTTTCGCCTAACTTTTAATTTCAATTTTACACATTCTAAATAAAATTTCGTTTCGTTTACCAATTGACAAACAAAATTCATATATATTTGTACAATACACATTTTATATCGCGCGTGTAGAATACTGATAACTCGTCGACGAAGATGAAATTAAGATATACTAATCGCGAGCGAAGTGTTTGTCGCAATTTTTCTATAATTAAATACTCGAGACGTAACTTGTTTCGCAATTATCGAATAGCGGTGAATCATTGACATTTGGTCTCGCTTGAAGCCGCCATTATCAAACCACTGGTCAAAATACACGTCAACGCGTTTTCATGTTGCGCACCGGTTTTACAAGACATAGTATAATAATATTAGGGAAGAAACGCATGACAATTTCACTCGTGCTCGTTAAATTCAGTCGACAGGTACAGTGATGAGAGCAGAAATATTGGCACAGATGAAATTTCCAATGTTCTGTGCAAATCAGTAAAACCAGTTGACTTAATACATTTGACATAATTTCCTCCATTTCGCTAGATCTTAATATCTTCCTTTTTGCATTTCCGATTCTACGTAGATTTGTACATATTACGGTAAAACAATTGCTTCGTTCTTTCGATGATATTTCTGCAGCTTTTCGCAGGATCATGTGTATTATCGTTTCGATTCTTAATAAATTAAGGAGAAGAGTTAAGTTCAAATAAAAAAAAAGATTTAAATGGAGAATCTTTTACAAACTCGCACAGAAGTAGTTTGCCAAGTCGTCTGATCCGCGCCAATATTTTATACCCTTTCGCCGGATTGCGGATTCTCGCGCAGCTTTCGATACGCAAAAAACAAAGTTCAATTAAAATTCATTAACACTGTGTAACAACCGATGACGCTGCTTCTCAACACATTATAAATTCTTTATGGAGCCAACTTATCGTTATAGTATTAATCAAATTAATTATTAAGCTCTGTTCCACTGATTTCGTGTTCCACGAAGAAAACATAAATCTGCATTAAAATCCGCAGTCACGCGAAATCGTTCGTCACTGTACGTGGCTTTTCATCATCCCTAAGAACTTCGTCTCGTTCGTAAAACATGAACGACACTCGAACATCGACACTCCCTCTCTATTCTTTTTTTTCAAAAATTTCAATATCAAAAAGAGAGAGAAATAAAAACGAGATTTGTTGATCGAATCGCACGAAATCTTCGGAAAGTTGAAGGCTCTTCTTTCCCGCGTAGATGCTCGTAAAAAGGTAAGCTGTGTAAAATGCGTACGTATAGCGTACGTCTCTCTCTCTCTCTCTCTCTCTCTCTCGCACATGTGTACTCTAGCTTCATCTCTTCTTTTTCTTACTTACACTTACTTAGACGCAATGCATGCGCGCAACATTCTCGTATACATCGTTACAAGCAGTTCCATAATCTATGGAAGCGCTCGAATATATTTTTAACTTTTTTAGCCACGTGTTCCTTGCTAGTTTTTTTGATAACCATCTCCTCTCGAAGAGAACGCCTCCGCAGAATCCCTCTCGATTATATACTTTAGAAAGGCTTTCTTGTTAATTTTCAATGTTTCTGAAAATCAATAATTCTCCTTAAGAGAAGAGACCCCCTACCTAAAAACTATATGCATTTCCTTTGAAAGGAGAAAATAATCGTCGAAACATTTCAAGTATTTTCTCCTTTTGAAAAGAATCGTACACTTTCTCCCTAGCTGGAGTACAAGTTCGTTCAAAGAGTTACAGCCTCTTTCCTAATTTCTAATTATTTAATATATATATATACGCGAAATATAAATTTCTCTGTTTCCTCTTTCATACCGCCATTAACCAAAACCAATGTTTAACAGTGCGTCGCAGAAACAATAGTTCCCAGATTCGTATCACAAGTGCTTCCGTACCTACCATTAATTAATAACGCTCTCGTTAGAAGAGAATATAATCAAGTAAAGGAAAGTATAAAGTATCGTTTAAATAATTCATTAATTTATTAAAACTTAAGAAAAAGAAAAAAAAAAAGAAGAAATGCTGACAATTCAGTTTCCTCTCCGTGACACTCACGCTTGCAACCCTCTTAAATTATCAAACCTATCCGTTTATAGCAAGAAACACGTTTTCTTTCTTTCTTTCTCTTTTCTTTTCTTTTTTTTTTTTCTTCTTTCAAAGAAAGAACGGAAAAGATCGTCGCGTACGCGTGATCACGCATTCAGAGCCGAAAGAGAGGAGATGGATCGCGCGCACCGATTACATCCATTTATATCGATCGAGTAAAAATCATCCTCTCGGTGAAAAAAGAAACAACGACGAAGAAGACGATCGTGAAAAATTGTCGAATTATATTGTGTTATCCACGTCGGAGGAGAGAGAAAAAAAAAAAGAAAAAAGAAAAAGAAAAAGAAGAAGAAACGAAAAAAAAAACAAAAACAGCGTATCTCGACTTCTTAGGCCCTCGTGCGTCCTCGCGCGAACATTGACAGCGTGATGTTCATCTTTCTCTTCTTCTTTTGTACATTATCCTTAAAAACAATGTCTATACTTAATTTCTCGAAGGTACGATATACATAGTAAAGTTCCGTTCAGACACACTTTCATCGTGCAATTTCAGATGGATCGACCGATCTAGCTTCATTCCAACGCCCGGGTCGTTTCTTCGCACCTGTCGCGACGCGGCCAACGTTTTGCGAACGAAGTTTGAAAATGTCGTGGAAACAGTTGAAAATCGTAGAAAAACGATGAACACGATGGTAGAAAATGGCCAGGTCGCGTCGGGTACGAAGGGAGAGAGGAGAGGACCCCTTTCAGAGTGCAATCCCTCTCGTTTCCTTTCTTCTCTCTTTCGTCGAAGTGTTTCCTCTTCCTCTTCATTGCAACTCCGCGTTTTCTCTGTTTTATTTTTTTTTTGTTTTTTTTTTTTTGCTTTTTTGTTTTTTCTCATTTTGTCTCTTAGAAAGTCGCCGCCCTTAGATAATTTCCACGTGTATAACCTACGCAACATCGCTATTAGTAATAGTATATACACACAGTACAATTACGGATTAGCGTTCACATTTATCATACCAGATAGACAATATTTAATAACATGATTTTTTTTGTGTATCTTCGTTCGTGTTACTCGCTGCTAAACAATTCCTACGGTACTTCCCTAGCTGCTAGAAATGAAGATAACTAAAAAAAAAAAAAAAAATCTTAATCTTACAAGTTCGTTTCAATCTTACAAGATGATTTCTTGTTCTTTATTTTTCCTCTCTTCCTGCGTCTGCCCTTACGTATGTTACTTACAAAACTTGCGAGTGTATATTTATTACCTAACAATGAAAATCCCTCTCGGTGATAGTATGATGTAGTAGGCATGTACTAGTCGCTCTCAGAAACTCAACAACGCGCACGCTATATCTTCTTTTTCTCTTCTTTTCATTTTTAAATCGCGGAAACTAAACTGTGTGTTGGTGTGTATATATATATATATATTTCGAATGACGATCGAAAGGATCCGCTGGTTTTTCGATCTGGAAAGAAAAAAGGAAGAACCAAACGCGCAAATGTTTCTTTCTCTAGCGGTGGCGAAGAAAAGGGAAAAGAAGATGCAACGTAAAAGAGAGAGAGATATACGTGTTTGAATACAATGTGTGTGTGTGTGTGTGTGTGTGTGTGTGTGTGTGTTTCGCAGAACTTCGTTTGATTAACGGGCCTTCTTGCGCCATTTAAAAACAAGTATTGGATTTCCTCTATGCCTATGTACGGCATAGAATAATTCAAAACAAAGTCAAAATTCAAATTAGAAAAATTTTCTTCCGAGTGCGTAAAAAAGAAATATACTAGTCAAATCTGATCGAGTCATTGTCATACATGCAAGTAGAGAACTCATTCATTGTCCGATGGTTGATACGAAATTTTACAAATTACAAATCATCGAGAAGAACTGTACAACTGGTCAGTTTATTAATATTACTGTCGAAGAAAGCCCCGAAGAGTCTCAGAAGTCAAATCGATGTCAGTGCGATTTTATGCTGACTTCTTCCTGTGAAGCAAACGTTCACAGGATGTTCGTAAATAGTGGGAAAAATTCAAATGATAAGTTTCACCCTCAATTGGCATTGTTCACCGTTCAATCTTTAAAATATTTCATTTCGGCTTGCTCGATAAATGCCATCGATAGTCTTCTAAGTCAATCTAAATTGTCGAAATCGTATGAAAGAAACGAAAAGTTACAATGCCAATTGAGAGCGAAATGATCACGAAGCTGATCGACGTGGCTTCTGACACTTTAAAGCTTCAGAGACAAACGAAGTGTCCACAGTGTCAATCGGTGTTTGAGTCGCGTCCCGACCGCGTCGAATAGATCGTTCCTCCCCTCGAAAGGCACGAAGAAATCATTGGCTCGCTTCTTCTCGAGTCTCTTAAACCTAAAAACATCGTGCTCGACGTAGAAAAATCCGGGGGGGAGGGGAAAAAGTGTTGTTGCGAGGATCACCGAATCGGTGGTTAATGGTGATTTGCTCCCAGTGTTTCAGCCTTCTGCGTTTCAATACATATACGTATATACATATACATATACACATATATATATATACATATAATGATTTTTTTTTTCATTATATGTTTTTTTGGTTTTTCGAATTTTCGCCTCGTGATCCCGAGGTTCGGGAAGGGGGGAACATTAAAAAAGTGTACGCGGTAGAAAAAGGGTATGTATGTCTCTCACGAGCTCGAGTGTCTCTGACAATGCATGCCGGGACACGATTTGCGAGAAGGGAGCGAACGATCATCGTTTCGGCGACTTTTGTCTGAACGCCCCAGGTCTGAACCAATTTTCCTTTTCCTTTTTTTTGCTTTTTCTTTCTTCATTTTCGTCGTTGACGTTACTATTTATCTACGAAGGAACAAAAGTCTGGTTTACTCGATATTTGGCACAGATTAAACGGAATTTTCTGCCCGCGTGTGCTCTGTCGTGCGACGAGAACACTCCCCCTCAACAGGATGACGAGGTATTTTTCCTCCTGCTGTTTCTCCTTTCTTTTTTTCTTTTTTTCTTTTTCGTTTCTAAACTTGGCTCACGGGAAACGATCGTTATGTATATTTCTCTTTATGTGGCTCTTTCGTCCAGGTGCATCTTAATGTGTGTCAAATATTAAGCATGCGACGCGTATGTGTGTATATACACATACACACACACGTGGTGTATTACGCGTTACAATGTGTGTGGATTCGATTCTTCTCGAATTATCGAATTCTGAACAACGTCGTAAGCCCGTGTGAACGTCGTAGAAAAGAAAAACGCAATGGTGGAGAAACAAGAGAAACGGAGAAGAAAAACAAAAATGTCTTCAAGGATGAAACTCTTCTTTCCTTTCTAAGTGTATCTTCTATTGTAGAAGTTCCTTCTTTTTTCTTCGAATTCTTGCAACAATGTATTTAAAAAAAAAAAAAAAAAAAGAGAACGTAAATAAGTGTATATATATATATATAGTCATTATATATACCTATATACATATACACACGTACATATACATATGTATATACACACTTCGCGGGAGGGGATCGAACTCTGTTTACACTGTCTCATGTATATACGTATATATCGTGTGTACATATGTATACATCTCGGTACGATATACAGCATACGCAGCCTTACGCTCTAGGAATAATTATTATTGTGGTAGCAAGTCGTCTTAAGTCTATTGGGGTGGGGGATGGGGCGGAAAAAAACAAGAAAAAAAAATAAAAAATCCTGCCTCGTTAATAACGCACGAGAAGAGAAACGCCTGCTTCGCTGTTTCGATTCGCGAAGTGTATGAAACGTGAGGGGGGATGGATTTGAATATGTTGGAAAAGACTGATGATTCCCAACCCTGTTACGGGTGAAGGCTGAGGTGATAGCAGGACAGAGAGAGAAAGAGAGAGAGGCGGGAGCGAGAATCTTTTTTGGGAGTAGGTTCGTGAGCATGTTTTTGCAAAAAAAGGAAATTAAAAAAAAAAAAAGGGAAGAAAAAATAAAAGAGAAACGAGACACACAATCGCGAACCTTATAGGTATAAGAGGAAAGTATGTATCGGTGGTATTTACAAGAACTCTAGGGAAGGAGATTAATGACAATCGGAGTGGGAGGTGAGAACAAGGGAAACATTTTGGACGACTCGGTGGCGAGGATCCTTTCGTCGAGCTTCTTCGACTTTTCTTTTTTTTGGCCCCACCTTCGTTTCGAGATTCCCCTATAAACCTTCAAACCCGTTTCCGAAAAAGGGGAAAGGGGCATGGCGGTCAGACAGTTTTCCCCGTTCGATCTGCCGGTACTAATTAATCAATAATAAACGATCATCTAATTCGTCGAACGTAAAGCAACAGCGGGTTGAATCTCGGTTGGACATTGGGTGGTGACAGATCGGTGTTGGAAACGAAGGCGGACGACGGGCAGTAGGAACATACGAAAACGCCGACCGAGCAACACCGATACAATGGTCGGTCGGCGATTACAACAGCGAACGCAAAGAGGCGTCCCGAGCGTCTACAGAGGAAACGGAGCTCCCGGCTCGAGCCTGTATTAGATCGTGTTCACGGAAAAATTCTTTTTCTCTTCTTCTTTTTCTTTTTCTCTTCTTCTTCTTCTTCTTCTTCTTCTTCTTGATTTTCTCGGCTGGCTTATTTAATAACGTAAAACGCGCCTTCTGCGTACACACTTCTCGAAGGAGTACCTCTTGATGTCTCGATGCGTCGCGGGTTCTCGATCGTTCGTTTAGTTTCGAGCGGGGCCGGGCTCGCCGTGGCGAACGCGCGCGTTCAGTTTGCTGATCGCGACGCGCCTTTCGATCACGAGTGCTTCACTACGATCACGCCCGGTCGCTGCTGGGTTTGCTGCTGTCTGTGGAACTGGAGGAACTCGGCTTGCAGTAGCCGCTGCTTCGCCGTCGGCGACGCGCCGGACGACGTTGTCGTCGACTTGCTCGACGTGTTCGCAGTCTGCTTGTTGGTCAACGCCAGCGGCACGTCCTGCGCTGGCTCGTCGCTGAACAGATGGTCTCCCTCTAGGTGGCGTATCGCTTCAACGATCGTCTCCAGGTTCTGTCGAGAGGTGTTGGCCAGATAGAGCCTCGCCTGCGGGGATCCGTCGTCCAGGGTGTTGGAGGGCGACGGCAACCTACGAATTCGAAGCATTTCTCGTTTAGTTTTCGGCTAGAGAAAAAAATATCGATGCTCGTTTCTTTGAAATTTTTCGCAATGGCGTGCCAGTAATTCTTCCGTAGCCGCTGTACACGTGGGTGCGCATTTGTTGGAAATTGGTGGCACGTAAACGTAAGATATTATTCGAAATACAGCCGGTAATAACTTCAACCTCACGTTTCTAAATTTAGCCTCGCATTTAACGACCCGATGTAAAAAAGTTGTATGCAGCCGACGTCTTGTTATCGGCCAAGTAGAATCGCGTTCATAACGGAAATCATAAAAGATTAATAGGACGGAGACGTGCATGACTATTTGCCTTGACATTTACCCTAGATACTAAACGCGTGTCATTATATATCCGTGCACCACGTAAAGTTCATCGTAAAAAACGCTTATATCCGACATTCAACTTCGCGAAAGCCACTGTCTTTCCGCCCCCGAAAATTATGAATTTGTCATAAACTCGTGAATCATCGACGAGCCTCCATTTAAATACCATTTTCTCGGGCACATTCACAAAAAAAAGATCTACGTTTTAGCCACCGATTTTTCTCTTCCCTCTTGAGGCACTCACCTCTCAACTTCAACCTTCGGCTCCGCCTTCATGGCGGCCTCGAGGACACTAGGTAGCCGTGGTTCAGCAGCTGGTGAAAATGGCCTGCTAGGGCTGGTGGTGATGTATTGCGGCGACGCGTTTTTAAACTCGCCCGTACTCGTGGCGTACGTGACACGACTCGACGAGGAGAACGAGTCACCGGTAGTCTGTTCGTCGATCGCGGAGAACACCTGGTTCTGACCAAACGTCACGATCTTCGGCGAGCCTGGACCAGTCTCCTCCTCTTTGATCTCCTCTGGTACCATGTCGGCCGGCTGTGGAGACAGGGGCGGTGAACTCGGGTCTGGACTAGACGTTTCCACGGTCTGCGTCGTGCCAACCGGCGCCAAGGACACCACGGAAACTACCTGCAGCGCCGCCACCGCTTCCTCCGTCTCCTGAGCGATCACGTTGTCCGTGTGTTCGATTACCTGAAGAACAGAGGAATGCAGAAAATTATGAAATTTCGTTGCCGAGATATGTTCAGAAGTACGATTCTCTACATCTACGTTCCAATCCTAGATCCCAGTAAGAGCATGAACTTATCCTCTGTGTTTCAAATCCCCGATTTTTGAAATTAATTTTTTTTTTTTTCTATCTAAGTGATCACGTTGTCCGTGTGTTCAATTACCCGAAGAACAGAGGAAAGCAGAAAATTATGAAATTTCGTTGCCGAGATATGTTCAAGGTACAGAGTATGATTCTCTACATCTAGGTTCCATTTCTTAAATCCTAGATCCCATGAACTTATCCCCTGTGTTTCAGATCGCTCATTTTTGAAATTAATTTTTTCTTTTTTCTATCTAAGCCCCGCTTTTGGAATTATATTCTCACTTTCGTCAGCTTGGCTCCTCGAAACGGGGTTCGAAAGGTTGCAACGTTATCGAATGATTTTATCACCTCGTGAGGCTGATAAGTGATCAGCTGATTATCCCTGAATCTTTCCGGATACAGTTGACTCTGTATAGCTCTCATCTGCTTCTCTAGATGCAACCTCGCGTGACGCTCCCTCTCCAACTGTCGTCTAAGCTCCACCACCTCGCTGTTAACCACGGAATGTCCCTCTGTGGTCACCGTTATTACCGATAATGGTTCGGGGGACATGCTGCCCAATCCTTCGTCACCGCTTTCGCTAACGTGCATGGGTAAACTGACCACGACACCTCCTGAAACGAACGAAATTCCATCGAATGATTCATTAGCCGATCGCTAATGGTTATAGAACACTTAGGTTAATTTCCTAAATCAGCTTTCCATAACGTGGATTTGCCAGAATCGAAGGACAAAGCAAGAAGGGGAAACGTTCAGAAATGTACAAGACGAATTGTAGATAAAGTAAAAGAGAGATGAAAATTAAGAGAATAAGTCTTCTGAATTTGAAAATATAAATGTAAGAATAAAATAGGTCGCAAATGTAAAACTACGAATTTACAAGTTTACGTTGAGCATAAAAAATGCACGTTACACCCGAAATGGTGATAAATTAGCCGGTCGAGAGCAATTTCATCCAATTTCATCGAACGCGTGAGAGATTGGAAATTTAATCGCGCCGCGAGAGAGTCAAAGGAAAGTAAACGAAATTTCGATTCTATCGATCGAATTGCGAACTTTCTACCCTCTTGCGAACGGAATAGAATATCCGGCAGAGCCTGCAGGAATGTAATTACTCCCGCGAAAATGACGAACGACTCCTCCCCTATATTAATCTCCCGCGGCACTTTTCGACCGACAAATTAAAAAATTCCGCGACGAATCTTCGCGATGAGTCAGTATCATAAAGTAAGTTATTCCGATGACGCGGGTAAATTAGTGATCGTTTGCTCCCAGATTGCGTCTTTTCCCTCCAATTGTAAGAACGAGATGTTGGTTTTACGATCGTGACGGAATCGTAAAAATGTTTGTTTCGCGGTTTTTCTTTTTTTTAATGCTCTCCGACGTTAAGCGACGTTTTTATCACCTTTTATTCTGCGAAAGAAATATTCTTTTCTTAAACTGTAGGATGCGATTCGTAAAATTTAACTACTTGCTTGGCGAAGTTAGTAAAATTAATTATACTTCTTCCTTGAATGTAAATTCCATGTAATTGTAATTTTATTGGGTAGTTAGATTGACAATTTTCTCACCTTGATTGTCCGGTTTGCGTTTCTTGATCGGGACATCGCCACCCTCGTGTTGATTCACCAGTCGTTTCAATTGACAGTTCTGTGACAGCAGTTGGGTTTTCTCTTGTTCCAGCTGGTATATGTATTCGGCAGTCTGTTGAAGTATCGCAGCCTGGAATTAAAAAAACAAGAAAAAACATCGTCGTTAAGTTGAATCCTTATAATTTCATTACCACAAAATTACTCTGGAAAAGTAAATGAAAATTATCGCTAGTGAATTCAATAGAACACCGGAATGTCGGTCGAAGATTTAGAAAATAATATTCAGAGCACGGGTTGCAGTTATTTTTACCGCCGTGTGGGTTTCATCGGAATCAATACCCATTCTAAATCAATACTAAATAATTCCTACGTCGCGTAGATGCACGCACGGAGAATCATTGTTCTAATTAAACATCGACTTAAATGGTCGCCATTTTGGAGAACCAAGCATTAACTTCTCACGCACGTCGAGAACTTTTTGTCCCAAAATTGCAATATTTCAGTTTTAGGTATATTTAAATATAACCCAAGCAAAACAAATAATAAATTTATTTCTTAGTAATAATATCTATCCGGTGATATCATACCGACTGTAGTTCAAAAAGGAAGCGACGAATTATCGTATACAGTTTGGTCACTCGTTATGGTCCGCGAACCAATTGCCAGCGCAAGAGGTTAAAACATAGCTAAAATTCCCAATCAACATAAAAATAAATTTTCTCCTCCTTCTCCTCTCACCCGGAAACACAACATGAAAGTTCGCAGCTAATTGAAATTATGTTTAAAAAGAAAAAAAAAAACAAAGTTTCTCGGAAGAATACCAGTCCAATCTTAATCGAGTTTCAGCTCTCATTTGAGCCAAAAAGAAAAATCCATTTTGCAACGAAAACTTATATAGTTATCTCTATCGTCCGACAAGAACACAAGATCGATACACCAAGAAACAGAAAATTGGGCCAGGCTCGACAATAGGAGGAAGAGGTTCGAACCCTCAGGAGCGCGCAGGTGTTCCCGAAGAATTATTGGTAACCTGCGTCGGCGAACGGAGAGACGAAGAGAAAGAGGGGAAGATACTTCCTGTTTACACGGCCGCAGTTTAAAGTGTCTTACTCGTAAGGGGGAGGGGGGGACCACCACGGGTCTGTGAACGAGTCGATAACATCCGGAGTAGAGAGAGAGAGAGAGAGAGGCGGCGACGTACGCGTGTCGTACGCACGGGTTGTACTACGTAGTAAAATCGAGAACGGTCGGTGGCGGCCAGCAGCAGAAACAAAAAGGGCCAATTGATACCGGAGTCGAAGGTAACGGGCTGGTACGTTTTGCACCTGCCGACAGGTGGCCAACGAACAGATGCCCGCGTATTCGTCGTGAAGCCCATCTTCGACTGTGTTCCTCTCCTCTCTCGGCAACTCTCGTTCGAGAGTGCGAGGCTCCGAATAATTTAAAAAAACGCGTTTTCCTCTGCGATTATGCGTGTTAACGCGAGGGACATTTAATTGGTTAATCGACCGACTGGTATATTTTACTCTTACATGGCAATTTCGTACGGTGTTTTCCTTGTTTTTCGCTCGTTGCGTAAAAATTATGAATTTTCATTGATTTTACTTTCTGCAGTTAAAAAGTTAGAAATTAGGATTTACGTAGAATGTATTATGATAGAATGTCGATCAAGATACTGAGTGTCGTGTAGAATTATTTCATCACGAATTGTCCATTTTATAGTAAAACGTGAAAACGAAGCAAAGATTTATTTTTTTTTTCGTTCAACAAAGTCTACCGTATATTTTTTTTTTTTTTTTTTTTATTTCATTGATATTCGAAAACACGTTGAGAAGCATACAGGAAATGGAATAAGAAGAATTTCAATGTGAATTTACTGTTATTGAAATACGAGTATATTAAAATGTAATTGAACGCAATTATATTAAACTCTGTTCCACACACATTGTTCCAGTTCGGTAAGGCTGAATAATTAAATTATTAAATTCAAACTATCGTGGAAAGTATTTTACAACTTGTTAAAACTCGTCCGCGCGATTCGTCGTTCGTGTGTAAGCACCGGCGAAGAATTTCTAGAATTTGAACACAGAGACCGCTGGAAATTACTAAAACAGATGAAAATTTCGCGATAATGAAGTCGCGCTTGAATAAAATGACACAGCGCGTACAAAAGAGAATTAAATTTATAAATGCAAAATCAGCTTTTCAAGGAACGCTTTCATTAATGAGATAATAAAAAGAATTATTACTAAAAAAAAAAAAAGAAAAGAAAAAAAAATTCAAGTTCGTCAATGAAGGAGGAAAAAAAAATAAAAAAAAAAAATATCAGTTTTCAATGATGAAATCTCCTTGTGGCAAAGGAATATGAATAAAAAAAAAAACACGAGTTTGCATAAATTCATATTCAGCTGGCAGTGGTAAATTAAATCAGTGATTCGAGCTAATTCAAATGCATGTAACTACGAGGTTAAGAAAAATTTCAGCATATTTGCACAAGTCTGTGATATCATCTTCCAGTTGGATCTCCAGTTCGAGGAAATCGAACGATCTAAACATACCGAGTATTGAAATAAAAAAAAAAAAGAAAAAAAAACTGAAAATGGAAATGAACTACGGCTAAGGAATTATAAAATTAAAGGAAAGAAAATTATGGAAAAAATCAATATTGAATGGATCGACTTTCAATGTCTCGTTGAATCAATCGAGATCGTCAATTCAGCTTTAAACAAATTTTATCATTAATATAAATATCGTTAACTAAAATACAAGATCGTATTTCAGTTCTATCGGCTAAAAAGAGAGAGAGAGAGAGAGAGAGAGAGAGAAAGAGAATTCTAAAACGAACGAGAGAAAAAGCACACGCAAAAAGGGGGATTGAAATTCACGAACGAGAGGAGCGCAGATTCGGTTCCATCTGGATCGCTTCCGGTTCTCAGTGTTAACCGTGAGTTTTTAATTGCACGAACGAAGAAAAACAAGCGCGCAAAGGGCAGAGTCCTTTTCGTTTCAATTCTTTGTGCCGGTGACAGATGTAGAGAGATGCATGCGTGTGTTGGCGATTTCGCTCTAAGATCGGGCTTACGTGCACGCAAACGCAATAATAAGAGTCCACCGGACTCGTATCCGGTCCCTTCTGATATTATTCTTCAGACACCCTTTCTCTCGTTAAGGCTTCTCCTTTACTCTGGTTTCTTTGCCATCTTTTCTTTTCTTTTCTCTCTCTCTTTCTCCTTCGTCCTATTGTAGCGGACTTTTGCGAGTGATTTCTTTTTCTCTTTGTTTCCCCATATTTTTTTCAATATTTCCAAATACCTGTAATGTCAAATATCCTCGCAGATTCTCTAGAATCCTCTCGAATTTTTCACAACTGCGCGAAAATCCTCCGTTAATCCTCGATTAAAAGATTACGTTAATTAGGTTCGTATTCTATTTTGGAAAAATCTTCGGTGTAAAAATGGGATACTCGATCGCAGTGTATCTATCTGTTTATGCGAGTTCTACCTCAGAAAAATAAAAAAAAAACATTCTACGGCTATGATAACGAGGTACGCGATTGCAATGTTTCTGAATGGAAACTATGATCGGTTTTCTCAAGGCTATCGATGAATAAATCTTGCCACTTCCTGCCCCATTGTTAGTCAATGAGATCGCTGAATAGATCATTTCTATAGGTAGTCGTCGGCGGTAAAAAGAAATGGCCTTGACCTACCAATTAATACGATAAAGAACGAGCTGTACGATGGAAGAAAGGATCAAATTTTTTTCGACGTTGACCGTCACCTTCAGCGATGTACGAAATGTGACGAGTCGTTTCAAAGTCTATTTCACCTCTACTTTCTGAATTTTTTCTTTTTTTCTTTTTTCTTTTTTTTCTTCTAAATTTAGAAGCACTTGATTTTGGAAATATCGCTGAACGTACGTACGTATCGCGGGCCATTCTCATTTCCCGCGCCATGATCATTTCTCACAGTCTCTTTACAAAGGGAAAGGCCAGGAGAGTTACTAAAAGGCTCGTGAAACAGCCAAGTGCGAGGTTGATTACGTATCGCGTGACTCGATCGCTTAAATTCCAGCCAACTCGTATTTTTGCCCAATCGACGACCGAAACGGGTCGACGAAGAAACGCGTATATAGAAATGTTTGTCGTTGTTTCCCATGATTTCGGGATCGGCTGGTGATTCGTTCGGGATCGTCCCAAACGACTTCAATTTTCGATGCCACGATAATGGCCGACAAAATCGTGTGATCGCGTGTCGATGGACATTTCCCTCGGGAACACTGTGTACAACAACATCCTTTCATCCGCAGCTTGAGAAAACATTAATTTCAATTATTCAGAGGGTATCGCGTACTCTGATTAATCTCTCAATAGAATGCTTGCCGACTTTTCGAAATTATTTTTGAACAGTCTGGTGAGACGATCTATGGGACGACCTAGCTTAAACATCTCGAAGAGACCGAGCACTGTTTAAAGAACAAGGATCGCGATTTTCTGCTCGCTTTATTGTTTTAGATTGGCGTGACCATCGTCTCGGACGACGAAGGGTTAACTATAATCGCGAGAATAAATGAGCTAGGTTTGCTCGTCCATAGAGCAAAACGGAAGCACAACGAAGACGTCTTTGCAATAATCGACACTGTACAAAGGCGGCACAGTGCCTAATCTACAACGTTTTCTGACACATTATACTACGAAACGTACAATCGAATTTTTTAATTACAACCGGTTGTATCGTGTAACATTGCCACATATTGTGTTTACAGAAATTTTGTCAAAATTGAAGGCGTCCTTGTAATAATCAACGTTGAAGAATATTTTACAAACGTACAAATATTTTATAAAATATACAATTTAAATCCTAGAATTATAATAGACAGAGTTTTGTACTGTATGATATACACAGCTCTGGAAAATGACATTTTGTTAAAATTCAAAGCATCTTTGTAATAATCAATCTTAAAAATTATTTAATAAAACATTATAAAATATATAGCTCTGGAAAATGACATTTTGTCAAAATTGAAGGCATCTTTGTAATAATCAACGTTAAAAGTTATTTTATAAAACGTAAATATTTCATTAAAATATACAATTTAAATTCTGAAATTATAATAGACAGAATTTGATACTATATAATATACACAGCTCTGGAAAATGACATTTTGTTAAAATTCAAGGCATCTTTGTAATAATCAACGTTAAAAATTATTTTATAAAACATAAATATTTCATAAAATATACAATTTAAATTCTGAAATTATAATAGGCAAAGTTTTGTACCGTATAATATACACAGCTCTGGGAAATGACATTTTGTCAAAATTGAAGGTATTTTTCTTTGTAATAATCAACCTTAAAAATTATTTAATAAAACATTATAAAATATATAGCTTTGGAAAATGACATTTTTGTCAAAATTGAAGGCATTTTTGATGGTAATCAACGTTACGTAACATTTTACAACACATTTCATAAAACGTGCAATATAAATCTTGGAAGTATATAGTAGTCGTAACGTGGCCGGAAAGTCACGCGTACGGTCTGCTCGGTCAGAGCTCCGACGCACGTGCCGAAATCTTGTTAATACCATTCTGCAGAGTGGTGGCGGGCCAAGGTCGATCCTCGAGCGTTTCCTGAACGCGATTTATGAGTCGTGAGGAACCGGCTCGTACCTCGTGGCCACGCAATTTTTTTTTTTTTTTTTTAAATAACTCGCCTGAGAAAATTTCGCACGAACGAAATTCAATTCAAAGGTCACCTCCTCGTCCGGCAAAAAAAAAAGAGAAAAAAAAAAAAGAGAAGAGGATTCTCGTCGAGAATTTCTTTCTCTCGTCGAGAACAATTTTCACTCGTCAGATGAACGATTTCGAGAGTCATGCTCGAGACGTCTATGTTTTGACAAGTCCGAGGGAATTATATAGCTGGCGTGTCGCAGTTGAGAAGCAATGGGAGAAGAAAAGTGCACGTGGAAATGAGTTCAGCAGGGTCACAACCAGTCTAAAACCCCGTTTTACGGCTGTGAACTTTCCTTTCTTTCGATCGCCAGCTGCGCGCCAGAGCATTATGCCCTCTGGTCTTTTCGCTCTTATCGATCGGTCCGTGTCGTCAGCCCATTCAACCACGGCCACAGCTGTCGTATCCTGATTTTTCCAGAACGGCCCGGGAAAATAGCCGATTTATGGGCGAAAAATTGGCCATTACCTGCCCGCTTCCATCCCCTGCGGAAAACTCGACCAATATTATCGGAACAAGTGAAATTTTCCTAGCGACAGGTTAAGAACGAAGCCTTTTCTATATCGTGGCAAAGATAAATTTCGCAAATTATCAGTCCGACGATTATTCCGTGTGACGAGAAGGATCGTGAAAAATTGCGAAACACCAGTCGCTGAATGTTAAATCATTTTGTAAACACGCTGTTATGTCCCCCAATTGCCGAGAGTCAAACTATTTCGCGACAATGTAACCCAAGAGAAGAGCAAACAGACTAAAGAGAACATTGCACACCTTTTATGGAGATGTCATAATTAACGTCGTCGTTCATGGGAACTCTCAAATGCCAGACGATCATTTGCACCGTAAAACTTAAAGCAGCTGCGTAGTTAACAGGCACGTGGCGCTAGTGTCGCGCCAGGTCGCCGTACAACCAATTCAGAACTTTTCTTCAAATTTCTTTCGTTCGTGAAAGGTGCACATTAGAACGGTCGAGCAATAACAAAGTAATCGAACGAATAATTAAACAAAAAAATGCATAAAAGAAATAAATAATACACTATTTGACTTTTTTAAATAATACGTGTCTTACGTGTTGGGATTTCAAAAGAAATTGTTATACTATATACGATATTAAAATTACAATTAATTATATTTGTAGAAATATTCAGATCGACCATTTAAATTTCTTTCGAAATGAAAAGGTGCTCGAAATATCTGAGCGGTAATGTAATTAACCATTTACCCGCGGCCAGTAGTACAAGTAGCGAAAATTCTTCGAAAATTCTTCTTCTTTTCATAACAATTCACGAGAAAAAAAAAGAAGAAAGGATGATCGAATAGTCGAATAGCAAGGGGGAAAAAAAATAGGAAAAAGAAAAAAGAAAAGGAGATAGGAGACGTATTATATCGACGGAACGCAGAATCATAAAGGAACGCGAAACTGCAGCGCGAAGTGAGAGCGAGTTCGATAGATAGCCGGCTGGGTTGGCTGGTGGCCGTTCTCTTGCATCGTGTTCGGTCTTTGGAATGCCGACGCCGCCGACGCCGACACAACAAGAAGAAAACGATTCGATTCTTCTCGAGGCCGAGTCGAGACTTTCGGTGGGAGAGAAATTCTCTCGCCGAGCGATGGCTTCGAGCTGCTATCGTAAACGCGCGCAGCACATTCGTTCGCCGAAAGAATCACGATCAATTTGTTCACGCATTTATGGAAAATTCGAAGATACAGAAAATTGAAAATCATGCAAGAGATAGAATTCCACGATAACTTCTCAACATAGATCTCTACCTAAGTGAGTTCTATTTCTCCAATTGTGCTAATAAGAATTTAAACGAAAAACTAATCGAAAGAATCCATGTTTTCCTCTTTTGGATTGCAATGCTGTCTACATGAATTTTTAAAAGAAATAATTTCTCAAACGCAGTTTCAAAGCATGATTACTTACCTTATGATGAGAGAATTCACTCTCCGGCCGAAAATTTCTCAGAGAGGATTTCTAAGAAAATAATTTTGGAAAGACCGCGTCGCGGTGTAGTTTCTCCAACGGAGTGAAAATAAACTCCGGTTCTACAAGGAGTACAGTCTCAGGAAGTAGATGAACCGATGTTTACAGTTCTACGAAGAGAAAACGACGAAGAAGATGGCTTTTATTGAATCCTGGCCAGGGTTTATATTGGATCTACACGAATCTGCATAATGGATCTACACGTAATAGGTTTCGTTTGAACTCTGTCCAGTTCTACAATTAATCTGCCAACACGTTCCGGCTTACAACGCCGCCTGCATCGGGTGTCTGGTTTCATATCCGTCATTATTGTCAATTTTCTTGTTAACGATCATTTATCGAAACAGTCTTGCCTGGCAATTTCTTTATTGAAATTTCACAGCGTTCCTTTTAATTTAATTACTCCCCCTCCGATTAAATTCGTCTCTCTCTCCCCCCCTCCCGAAGAGAATTTCGCGCGCGCGGGAAAGGCACATCGACTTGAATTTTCATGGATCTCTGTCGATACGAAACACGGGGGAAATAATCGCGTTCCTCCTGCCCTCGTGTCGTAACGCGTGAGAAACGCGATAAACATTATTCGTAGACTAGCGTTACGAGAGTCTTGTAAATTGCCAACGTTCGATGTCTGGTGATAGTCACGCGGTTACACGGGCCACATATTCGCGATATTAGATCGGTAGATGTTGACGGATAAATAAGCGGAGAACGGTGCTTTACTCGAGTAGCAGGCTCAAATGAATCGATCGTTTAGCGCGAAAGGAACAGGCAATACGTCCGGCGCGTTCGTTATGTAACCGTGGAACAGTCGCAAGAAAGAAGGCATTCCTTGCTCGTGTAGGACTATAGGCCACGTTATTTATATCCACTGTCCATTTAGCGGCCTAATGGTTTCGAAAACGAGATTTATACCTGCGTTCGATTACCTGTACCGCGAATTTGTACAAACGTTCCAGTACCCTCGACGAGTTCAAATCTAGGATGTTTTGAGGTTAGGATTCTGAAAGGAGCGCGTGAAATGCAGATATTTAATCGCGGGTGAGGAGAGGGGGGAGAGTAAATCGATAAGGATATTTAATTTAATAACAGGGACGCGAATGTCAAAAAGAAAATAAGTTCAACGCAAAGTGAAGATGAACAGTTTCGACGTTTCGAGGTTAGGATTCTGAAAGGAGCGCGTGAAATGCAGATATTTAATCGGGAGTGAGGAGAGGGGGAGAGTAAATCATCGATAAGGATATTTAATTTAATAACAGGGACGCGAATGTCAAAAAGAAAATAAATTCAACGCAAAGTGAAGATGAACAGTTTCGACGTTTCGAGGTTAGGATTCTGAAAGGAGCGCGTGAAATGCAGATATTTAATCGGGGGGAAAGAGTAAATCATCGATATGGATATTTAATTCAATAACAGGAACGCGAATGTCAAAAAGAAAATAAGTTCAATGCAAAATGAAGATGAACAGTTTCGACGTTTCGAGGTTAGGATTTGTAGGCGTTCATTTTTTAATCCAAATGAGGAATTAACCATTCGGAAAGAAAGAAAGAAGCTTGTCGAGGCAATTACGACGTAATAGTAAGAGTCTCGATATCAAAGAGGCAGCTGAAATCGTAAATTCGATCGATTTTGGCCAGCGGCCATTTCCTACACGACGATCTGTCTTCGAAAGACGAAACTAACCTAACTCGAGCCGACATGACTGAAATCGACGCGACTCCTCGGCGTTTACGCGATTCTGCGATTTATCGGCAAGGGGAGGAAGTGCTTTGGATCTTCGATTTAGCCGAAACTTTACCTATTCGCGAACATAACCTTTCTTATTGTACATTTATTATATATATATATATTTGAATCGAAGTACTTTCAGTTCAGGATCGAAGATTAATTCTCACTATTCTGGGGTGGTTCTAATGATAGAATTTCCATTTCGATATTTTAGATCTAAAACCCGTGCTCGTGTATAATGAAATTTAAAAAAAAATACTACTTTCAAGTCTAAATATTTGAAAATTCTAAAACCGTAGAAGAGGAGGCAATTGAAAACATTTGAAAAAAAGGAAAGCAAAGAATGTTTTTAAGTACAACCTCAATATTCCAGGAGAGGATAATCGAAAAGTGGGAGCCACGGTTGACAAAGGGTTTTCCTTATATCTCTCTTATACTCGTAAGTTTTCGATGGACGATGAAGGCACGAGGTGTGCGTCGCATTTGTGGCGTCGTCTGGCGCCGGGACGCTTGTGACCGCAATGTGCCACGACAGACGAACGAATGCAGGTAATTTGCAATTCTCGTTCGCTTTAATAGGCCATGCAGTGGCGAGTAAAAGCGTTTACGTCAGCTAGGCAACAAGATTGCATTTCAACCCCTGGAGGGTGAGATTTCTATTTTTTTTCTTTCTTTCTTTTCTCCCCTCCCAGCCAACATATCGTTCGATTCTTTCCCTTCTTATCTCGAGTTTATTAACATAAATTTGGTTAGCGTAAATGGAATTTTTGATGAGTTATGGCGCCCGATATATATATGTGTGTGTAAAAATATTCGTGAATTTAACGAGAATTCCGCGCTCCGTTTCTAAATATTTAAATTACTTATAAATTAAGCGCAGCGCGGTATTTATAAATTTATTAAAAATTCCATTACAGTCGAGCGAGTTGGGCCGAAACAACAGAGTATCGAGTATATATCACGTGGAATACGATCCGATTCGCTAGCGAATTCGGGGGACTTGGCATGGCAACATTCAGGAAGAAAAATAACTCGAGTGGATTCGAGTTCTTCCGCGGTCTCGGGAGAAAGGGCTGGACACCTTGCCAAGGCACGAAACCGTACTTTACAACGCTACATACTACATAGATACACACACAGTGGAAAATAAAAGATGACTCGACTCGAACTTCTATTCGTTCTACTATCCGTTTAAAAAAAAAAAAACGAAGAAAATAAAATTGAAGCTGAAACTTAAAAATTTAGAATTTAGAAGCAGCGTCGGGGTTAAATTCTTGGAGTACGAGTAATTTTCTCCATGAATTTTATACTTCAATTTCAAAGTTTGGTAGCTTCTCTGTTACACGTAACATTCATCAAAGAGAAACAAGTTGGAGAGCAAGCGAAGAGAGGACAGTGAAACGGCGCAACAGAAAAATAACAACGACGCGGGTAAACTTGAATTGATCCACTCTGCCGTGAATACGATATCGTCGTATATTCTTTGCAAATCCGCAAAACGAATAAATGACAACGTACGCCTTGCACGATATCTTCGTTCTATTTCACTTCATCGGTCGTACGTATTTTCTGTGAAATCTTCGATCGTTAATTTCACAGGAGTTTCGCCACAAAAACTATTAAACCCATGGCAATATTTCAAGTGCCTCGGTTTCTCCGAATTTCGCTCGGAAATTGAAAAAAAGAAAATTCTTAAAATTCTTGACGAAGGAAAAAAAAAGTAAGTGCCTTGAAATGCCTTGAATTCTCCGATCCCCGAAAATTAAGCAATTTTCGAAATACCCCGAATTCCTTTGCCCCCGATTTCTCGCAATTTCACCCGCCCAAGTGAAACGATTTGTCGAATACTTTGAATTCTTCGATCGTTAATTTCAAAGGTTGAACACTTTCGCGAATTGAAAGGAACGTAAAAGATTATATCGTGAAATACTTTAAATTCTCCGATCTTGAATCCCAGGGGGGGAAAAAGGAGGGAAAAATTGAATTTCAGAGTCGAATGGCGATGACGCGCGCGTGATCCAAAGTTAAAAGTTAAAACCGATCGCGGATAGATAATTCAGCATAGAGAGAGGGAGGGACGGGTGAATCAAGTTGAAAATCCAGTCACACGGTGGTGAAGAGAGTGCATCGACACCAGCAGAGCTCGTGTCGTCGTCGTCGTCTCTCGGAAAGAAGGTCACGTCGATTCTGGGACGCGTCACGCGGCGATACGCGACCGCTTGACGAGATATTTTGGCCATCGTCGCAGTTTCCTGGCATTTTTGGATCGGCCGGTGGTCGCCGCCACTCGAAAACGGCTCTCCGCCGGGAGTAACGTCCTCGAGTGCACGTAGTACACGAGAGTACGCTCAGAAACGCGGTTGCATAACGTTACCACCACTTGTGCTCTGCGCGCTGTTGAGTCTATCCTCGCGCCACTGAACTCTCTCTCTCTCTCTCTCTCTTTTTTCTTCTTCCTCCTTTTTTTTTTAAATTTCGTTTTATTCCTCTTCCTTCTCAGCGTCGATTTTCCGTTCACCTCGCGTTTTTTCTTCCACCGATTTCTTTCTTTCCTCCTTCGTTTCTCAACCCTTTCAGTTTCAGTTTTTTTTTTCCTCTGAAGAATATCTGAAGATCAATTTTTTTCTTTTTTTTTTTTTTTTTTGGCGTTTTCGCAATAATCGCAACCCTGCCGTTTTGTGACAAACTTGTCTTCGATTTAGAGAGGATGAAATATAAATATGTTGAATCCAAATCGCTAAATTTGGGGAAATTTTGCAACTTTTCGTCTATAGTAGTTATCTATCGAATAAGTTCCTTCTGTAGAAAATAATTTGTCTATTTTTGATGGGCTAAGGGTGATTTCGTTCCTTGATCCTGCAGTATCTTTTCGCTTTCGTAATTCCCAGGTCATAAACACCATCTAGTTTTTCCCACAATTCCTAGGCCCTAATTTGAAACATTCGCCTGTTAACCGAACTATCCCCTAATAAATTTACGCTCTAATTTGAAATATTAGCCTATTATCTAATTTCACTGGAATCCCTGTTAATTATTAACTTGTTCCCCTAACTTTCCTAAATATCTGCGAAATATTCTGAAAACGCCTGTTAATATCAAAACTAAATTTTCCCAATTTTCCTTAGATTGCAGAGAATCCTCAAACAGAGAATAATTATACCAAGATCTTTTTCTAAAATATCTGCAGAATCGCAAAATATTATACAGCCAGATTAAAATATATCCGACTCGAGTCGATTAAAATTTTATTCCTAGATCTATTGATTTTTCTTTTCTTTTTCTTTTTTTTTTTCTCCTTTTCGAGCTTCGAGGATCTCGTGTTTCTCTACTGGAGCTGGTGAAGAAACTTCACCGTTATCCATCCGAGTTCAGAGATTGTCTTACCAAATTTCCTTGTAATTGAAATACTTGGCAGACCGCTCACGATCCGACGCCTTCGAACTGGTTGTAACTTCGATACGTTATAGAAACGCGCGTCTTCATCAGGCTAAATCCCTAAATCCAAGGGGGAATAATATCGAGAGAGAGAGAAAGAGAGAGAGAGAGAGATCCGCTCGTTGCATCGTTCATCCGATTAATGTTTCTAAGGTTCGATGTCAGCTAGATTTTACCAAAGGTGTCTTATTTCTGGGGAATTATTAATTATCAAACGACTCATCGTCGCCCTTCGGCCTTATTATGCAGATAAGACTAGAATGGAAATATCGCGAGCAGCGTTTTCACATCTTGCGGATATCCTTGAAAAAGTCAAAGTGTACGAAGAAAACAGAAAGAAAATTAAAATAAAAGGGAACAAGGCGAGCAAAATTTCGCGAAAAATGAAATTTCCTACAGGTTTTCTAAATTTTGCCTTCCTTTTACTTCATGTATAAACACACTTTTAAAATCCATTGCTCTCTTGAGTTAAATTTGCTAAATTCAATTTCTCTCTAATTTTATAATTCGATGTTAATTAACAATTTGATATTGTTCTTAATTAAATCAAAGAAGGAGCTAGGAAGGACAAATTGTCGAACAACGGATTTTCAGCAATCGGCTCGACGAATGAGAAGAGAGAGAGAAAAAAGAGGAACAAGAAGAGCTAACATTTAGCCAAGAAAGGCAAATAGTTGCAAAAGCAAGCCAGATATCCAATTGCATTCCAGTGCACTCGTTTGATCGGGGTTAAATCGACCCCCCCGGTAGTTACGTAATAGCCACTTCACC
Source organism: Tetragonula carbonaria (assembly GCA_032399595.1). Classification (NCBI taxonomy): domain Eukaryota; kingdom Metazoa; phylum Arthropoda; class Insecta; order Hymenoptera; family Apidae; genus Tetragonula; species Tetragonula carbonaria. Next base: position 1,711,001 of record JAUCRC010000018.1, on the reverse strand, counting down.
CTAGGGTTAAACCCCAATACAAAGCTTTTCTTTCTCTCTCTCTCTCTCTCTCTTTCTTTTTCTGCGTTAACCAGTATCGACTGCTGCGGTGATTAGCATACCTACAACAGTTTTAGGTAGGCTCGCAGCTGTCGTCAACAGAAGTAAAAATTACTCGAATCTCGCAGAGGCAAACGTGTAAATTTTGCAAATGCACAGTACGAAACCGTGAATACATTTATTTTTGTTAGAGTCCAATTGAATATACATTGAAGATACACTCGTTGTAGAATTTGGAGAGAAAAAGAAAAATTCTAATTCAAAGAAGGTCAACATGCCAAAATTCTTCAAATTATTTCAGTACTCGAATAGATTGGCAGACTAATATTTTGGCACTCGAAGAACGAACGGTTTCGGAGAAACTGTTGCTTAAAAATAAAAAAAAAAAAAGGATCCTAACGATCCTCCGGGAGTTTCTTTTTTTACGAAAATTTTTGAAAAATCAATCACTTCCTGCCGCGACTTCCCGCCACGAGGGAACCTCCGAATCTGAAAGATTAGATCCCCGTGCAATTTTCACGTATCTCGCTGGTCCGCGAACGTTCGTCGAGGAAGGAGGAAGAACAGAAGAGCCAAAAATAAAGCCGGTGAAAAAGGAATAAAAGGGCGAGGGGACGGGCGAGCGAGGCGCGGGGGAGAGAAAATTAAAAGAGAAAACAGCGGAACGAGAATATACCTGACACTCTAATCCGGCGAGTGAATGCGGCGGGACAGCTGTATTCCCAGGAGAGTCAACACTGATAGCAACGGCCATGCAATTACCGGCTTCAGCCCGAGCCATGGAAAAGCCGGTAATTAGTTAACGTGCTCCAGATTCGATGTTTGAGTAGATAAGCTGACAGCAGCCTGACCGCCGCTGCATGCGATTCATGTGGCCTGATTCACGGTCACGGTCAAGGTCACCTAGCAAATTCACTCCGTCTATCGCGCGCAGGCTACTAAACAGGACAGGCCAGTGATAATTACCCTGCTCTACCGTGTCACTGACCTACAAATCTGCCTACATATCGTTTCTCCACATATTTCACCGATCACGCGCCCGCGAATTTACTCTACGTCTTTGACAGAATTATTATTCATTGATCTGTATATAGGACAGTTGTAGGACACGTGGCATGATTTACGTACAGTAACTGCACGTCAGAAATGAATTGCACGTACGAAAGAGGTGCGATTCTGGAATTTTAGAAAATTGGTTTCATCTTCTTTTTTTTTATCTTTAGCGAACCTTTTATCCAATTAAAAACACGACGCGTCGACTCTCGGACTTGACTATCGTTAATTAGTACAGTGACGACCACAGTAATTTCATATACGTATAAATAATAATTTCGTGTATGATAATTGCCACGATTATTCTCTCTCTCTCTCTCTGTGATACAGAGGTATAAGAAAATAAAATTCCAATTTGTCGTCAATTTAATTTTCAATTCCCGCGGGCCGTGACGAGATGGTCAATTAACAAAAAGTTCGGATTCAACGTTCAAGGAGAGAGAAATTACAAAATACGTGGATACAATGGATCTTTCATCGAGTGTCAACTCGACGTTCTCGCGGCAGCGGATACGAAGGTGGACGACGACGAGTTCGATCGATCTGCTGTCCTTCCACGCTGCCATGGTGTGGTGAAATACAATCGACGTCTAACTCGCACAGATTAGAAGACTTCTCGTTTCGACGAGTCGTGCCTTATCTACGAAAAGTACGTCGCTGGATCTCTAGCTATCGCGACGCAGTACAGTCTTTTTTTAGATAGTCAGCGATCTCGAAGTTCGTCTTGTCGCGACGCGAAAAATTCGCTGCCACTTGTGAAATCAAAGGAACCCGAGAAGAAACACGCGTGTAAATAAACTCGCGAGTTCGCTTCGCTTCTCTTCCAGTTTCTTTTTTTTTTTTATTATTATTATTCTTCGCGACGACATCGGATTCAGTGGAGAAATTTTCGTTTCGAATTTCTACATTTTTATGGAAATGTCGATTTCAGAACATTTTCAGAACACTTCGTGTTTCTCTTCTAATCTAGATACGCGATTGAATTTAAATTGAATTGAATCTTTTAAATTTTACTAATAACTTTAGTATTATAAATTTAGAGTTACTAAGAACAAAGGTGCACGAGACAGTAACTCCCTACAATACCATAGTCATCATGCCAGATTACTCGCTATTGCGACCGAGTGACTTCAAACGCGATACGAAAGCATTAATTAAACGCAATCTTCGCATCCTGGCGTTGCATTCGGATCATTTGCAAGCAAGAAAGTATTACTGCATGAAACGCCAAGCCAAGCCAAGCCAGTTGTTCGCGATATTATGCATCGAGGAACACCATGGGAACATTCACGGGGAAACATCAACGGCGTGGAAACGTCCCTGAGTCTCTCGTCTGGATGCCATTTTGACTTTCAAGTAGTTTCGCCTTTAAATACCACCTTGCGATTCGTGTCATCAGACTAGACTGTTTTCGTAAGCTGAAACAGAGCTCACAGTTTGAACAAAGTTGAAACGCAATTCTAATTTGCCAAGTCAACTTTAGATTTTCGTCAGATGGAAATTCAATGACTCATTTACATCAGAGTGCCAATTTTTTTTTTTTTTTATTGCCGAATCCCTGTCTCATATACAGCTAATTATTACAAGAAAGGAATAATTCCAATTTCACAGAAACTAATAATCCATCTAAATGGATACTTTAACAGTCTGTTGACAGTCTACACGTGAAATTTCCAGCTCGCCATTGGCCAGCGTCGAAAAGTCAAAGCGGTCGGCGCGACACTTCGCCTAATTGTAAGTTTAAATGTCCGGCAGCTGCTCCTCCGTGACTCTTGAAGAAATGACTTATATCCGAAACGCGTGTCGGAGAACAGAGAAAATAACTAAATAGCCAAGAGGTTTGGTCGTGCTGGTCTTTCTGTTGGTCTGAATCGAAGCCTGGTGTAGCAGCACGTGGCCGTTTATGGGAGACGCGATGTCCATTGGATGGCAAGCCAGAGTCGAGTCACTGGACGTGTGGACGACCCTGACCTTGACTGTTAGACAAGGACAGCGAGACGCAACACCGTACAGCTTCGTTCACAACAGCGGGTGTCTTTTAAATCGTCGCGGTTTTGCCTGACCTACATCGTTGCCTCAGTCTCGGTTGAATTATAATTTCTTTTTAAACGTGTATTTTTTATATTAGTAAAAATCAAGGGTATTTGTCAGAATCGATGTCCACTAAAGCGTTCAACACTGGCCAAACGAACATCGCAAGCGTCGGTCCCGGGGGACCGACACAGGGCCGAGCGAGTCGCGGCGCGTCGGTCCGCACGGACTGACGCCGCCTCGAACGTGTCGGATTCTACTGTGCGCAGATCTTTCTCTCGTGGAACGAGATTTTTACTTGGAATTTCACTTACACACAGGCAACGTCGTGTCGTGTCGGAAGATAATTAAGTAGGTGATTAATAATTCGGCATTTAACAACGAGCACGACATATTGCAAGTAGTTTCAATTATTCATTTCACCAAGGCCAAACGAATATGACAGACTTAGGTTAGGTTAAGCGCGTGTGAATCGAGCTTGAGAGAGCACACGCGCCACGTTGCACTCGCTGCGCGCGAGAATGCGCGAAAGAGGAGGACGCCGGTTGTCGTTGTACTCGTTGGACATGGTTTGTTTGCATTCTGCGGCCATGAAGCGGTCATCAGTCTTCCATGAAAATGATGGTCGCGCATGGGGCCCCGATGCCCTTCGTCTACCGGCTTATCTCTCTTTCCCGCTTAACCACTCTTTTCCTTCGCACGCCGCTCTGCGTATACAGTAGCTAAGAGAGAGAAAGAGAAAGAGAGAGAGAGATTGATAACTAAGAGAGATATACGAGAAATAATGAACTTTCAGACAACAGGTTTTTAAAGTAAATTTTCGTGTCAGATTTTTCTCATGATTGAATATTTCAGCTTTTGTAAGTTACGAAAGGAAAAACTACATTCATAGATACTATCGTTATAGTTTTTAGTAAAACATATCAATTAATCCCTTAACGCAACATTCTATTTGTAGTTCTTTTTAGCTATTAACTAATAGGACTTGCGGTGGTTGAGCGGATGAGGCATAGGATTAGTAATCCTACGATCTGGAGTTCGAATCCCAGTCCCCTCTTGTCATCTCCGAATGAAAATTTTTCGGTTTATGTACTACTCTGTATTTAGCGTTCGAAACTTATCTTGACTTACCTCTGCAGAGATCCATAAAAGCAAAAAAAAAGAAAAAAAATGAAGTGTGGGAAATTTATTACGAAAAAGTGAGGCAAAATAATCAAGAATATATAAAAAAAATTGAGCTAATAAAAAATGAGGAAATAAACCAAAGATAAATTCGAAATTAAGGAGAGTTAGGAAAATAGGAAATGGAATGAAAAAGAATGATCAAGAAAAAAAAATACTCTACAAGCAAGAAAAGGAAGAATGGAAAAATGTGTTTGAACCAAAGAAAAATGAGGAAACTCATAGGATAATAAGTTAAAAGATAGAGGTCCAAAAGGAAAAAAAGTAATCAAGAGAAAAAAAATATAAAAGTTGAGCCGCGAAGGGAAATAAGCAAGCAAAAAAAAAAAAAGAAAGATGGAAACACAGAAGAAAGAAAATAATAAAAAGGATCTATAGACAGAAAAAGCACTAAACTCAACTAAAATCGATGAAAAGCAAGAAAAGATGGGGGATACTTCTCGAGCTAGGAGCAACGAGAAAGAGAAGGGAGTGTGGAGCCGCGAAAAAGTTTTGAATAATTCACGGTTTCGACAACTCGTTTAACGCGGCACGTTTAACGATAAGACTACGAAATGACAGGTTTAACGGTTCAGTCGAAGGGAGCCCTCAAAGAGACACGTCGTCGTTCTCTCCTCTCCTATGTATATGTATGCACGCGTGTCGCATTAACTATGCGATCGAAGCCCGCGCTCTGCATATTTTCTCGTTCGTATGCGATCGCGTAACATTCGCGTGCCTGTGTAGGCGTGTGTTTTCATTGAATCGACCCGGCAAATAATGAACTTCAAAGTTCTAACGTGGCGTTGCCGTCCTTTCGGTTGACAACAAAAAGGGATGGAGCGAGAGAGGGAGAGATATTAGCTACGAGCAGAATCGACTGAAACTCGAATTGAAAGCTGCGCGCTTTCAATGAACCTCTGTAAATAGAAATTACTCGGCTATACAGCATAGCTGTGTGTGCTTAGGGATCACGATCGACAGGAGGAATTCATTTCGTTTCGAGAGAGAGAGAGAGAGAGAGAGAGAGAAAAGAAAAAAAATGAAATTCGAATCTGCATAAATCGGGATTAATTAAGGAAACGAAAAAAACCTCGTTATCTTTTTCTCTCGAATACACCACGTCTCGATCACACGTGGATTTCCACGCAGCGTAGATTAAAATATATCTACGGTGTCAGATGGCGTGCGTGTTCTCATGAAGAGAACCGGATGCCAGCACGCCGGAGTCTGAGCAACTGCGAGACGGAAAAAGGAAAAAGAAGAAGAAGAAGAAAAAAAAAGAAGCGCGGCCACGCGACAACTTCCCTTTAAGAGCAGAAAACGGGGAAAACGAACATTGAGGGAAAGAAAGAACACGAAAGAATTCGATCGAATGGTGAAAGAGAACCCCGAAGATGTGGGGAGGGGGCAGGCGGGGAGGGACTTCCTTCCTTCTTATTTATGCATTAAAGATGCCGATGGTCGATCGATATCCATCGATATTGCCATTCTCGAGTGGCGCGCAGACCGTGTCTCGGCCAACAGCCGAAACTTAAACTCCATTTCACCGTGGTATTTCAAGTAGTTGCCCAACTCTCGAGAAACTTTAATATCCCACGTCGCGAAAGATTAAAGATTCAACCCGCTACTTGTCATTCCATCGCCACGTTTCACGCGACGTGTCCCCTCCGCGTCTAGTTCGAAGCGTTTTTCCCTCCTTTGGCTTTCATCTCGAATCCCTCCTCTCCACGCTTTTTCAACATCCTTTTCGCGCCTACGCAGAGGAGTCTCGATTCGGTAAATCGTTGTCGTGTGAGGGGACAGCGACGAGCCCTCGGTGATTGAGCTGTGAGATCTTTTCGTGGACGCTCGCGTCAAATCTGTTGTTTGTTGTTCGACGAAGATTCGCGGAAATTCGAAAGGCAGGATTTCATCGATCCCCTCGTTCGATGGCGAAATTGACTGGAAATGAACTGAAGTAGAAGCGAAGACAAAAACCCTCGGTTTCCCTTGCAAGCCTCTAAGAATCCACTGTCACACAATCTGAACCACCTATTAATCTTCATCGGCGCCCAATTCGAACGACCAAATTTCTCCAAAAAAAGAGTCACCATGATTTTCGCCGGAGAAGAAAAGTTCGCACACAGCAACTTGCAAATATCTCGGTGGCAACGAACCGTAAAGAGATTTAACACTATTTTTTTCGTTCTCCGGCGGGAAAATAGTGTCGCGTGTAAAAAAGTAGTCGCAGCAACGCTCTCTAGCGTCGCAAACACGATGCACACGATCCAGTTGAACCGATGTGTGGTGCAAAACGACGCGACAAAAGAGGTTCTCCCGGTACGGAGAAAATGGGCGTGCTGACAGGATAAAGGGAGGAGAAAAAAAATGAGAGTACACGGCAGATTTTACTTTTTTTTTACTGGGAACTAGAAGGACGAAATAACGTCAAATGATTACCATAACCGTGTGAATCGCGAATTAACACAGTGGCTGTCGTGTCGCGCGGCGAAAAAACACACCTCATCGAAATATTTTCCATCGATGTTCAAGTTGTTCGTGTCGCAATTGTATATTTCGTATACATTTGCACATCGATATATATCGTATAGTTGGTGTTTTTAGCTTTCAGCAGACACTGTACACGTAAGCTATTACACATGCGTGTACACCGGCGATTACACTAATAAGATTTCCATCGAATATGTAATTTCATATGTTGGAATTCCTCGCTTCGGCTTGTTATTATTACGCAGCGGAGTAACCGAGTAGAAATATGAATTGCAAACGTAAGTTATATACCCGTGCACGCGATATCGATGCAAATATCCATGCACGCGTCTCGAAAGAACAAGACTGACGAACGAACTGTACCCGGTTTCAATTTTCCAGACAATCTTTCCAGAAATTAAAAATTCGTTCGTTTTCAGAAAAAAGATACACAATCGCCAATGGACTGGGAAAATTCAATGAAATATTCGGAGAAATATATTTTACGTGTAAAGAAATATATATTACTTATAATTAATAAATGTTAATTATAAATTAATAAATATCATAATTTAAAATATTATTTATATTTAATATTATTAAATATTATTTATTTATACGTGTGTCGTAAGGAGATACTGTATACATAGAAGCAGGAACGAACGAAGTATAAGAAGTATTCTTGCACGAATAAAAAAGAAGAGGAATAACAGCCTCGCGTCTGAAGGACGAAGCGACGCCAAGAGACACGTTGGCCTCACCATCTCTCTCGAACTGCATCGTCACGCAGCTAACTATGCGCGGAATTATTTGCATACGAAGATTGACTACCGATCGCTGGCCGAGATCGCACGCCTTTATCGCTTCTCGCGCGTCGATCCTACACATTTCGTATATCACTTAGACGTTATTGAAATTATGGATTCGCGATGGGTAACCCGAGCCACGGGGGGTGGTCTTCGTATCCACTCCATAATGCACACCGTGACTCGTACAAAAGCCACCCCCCGTTGATCGATTGTGAAAATTGAAACGAAGTCAGAAAAAAAAAAAAGCGTGTCGGAAGTACACGAATACACCGTACACCGCCCAATTACGCAAAGTGAGATGTGCAAGTTTCGCAAAGTTTCACGATTGTAAGAAGCCTCTCGAGTAAATCCGTGAGAATTTTTTTCCCAATAAATGTTCCGCTACGTTTCGCGATCGTGAAAAAACTCTAAAAAAGAAGAAAAAGAAGAAGAAGAAGAAGAAGAAGGAAGAAAAAAGACGCTAGAACGATTCTATGCCGAGGTAATCTGCAAGGCGAGAATCGAAACGAAAGCGACGAAATAAACGCGACGCGAAGAGACAGGGAAGAAATCGATGTTTCGAGCGCGCGAACGTGGCACGTTCGAAGCGGATACGAGCCACTCCTCGACGTGTCCTCTCTGCTGTCCGTGGAATCGCGTGGTTCTATTGTCGGCCGGTGAAAAGTTATTTTTAACGTCGATTTTCTGACAGGGAGAGACGCCATCGGAGCGCCACTGACCTCGCCAACCGCCGGCTGTGGTTCACCGCGAAACTCATATCTGAAACGTCACCTCTCTTCTCTTCTCTTCTCCTCTCCTCTCCTCTTCACTCCTCTCTTTTCTTCTCTTCGTTCGGCTTCTGTTCTCTCGGCCGATTTTCTGATCGCTTTTATTTCGCCCAGCCTCTCAAGCCAGACTGGCACCTCTCGCGTTTCATCCGACACGCTATCGTGTGTCCTGTTAGCGAATACCGGAGTGTCGCGGCGTTCAATTTCCAGAATCACGATCGTGAAATAGACTTCCATGCCAATGATCTGTTATCGCGCGTTTCACGACAATTCTAATTACGATGGAATCCGACGCCGCTGCGTCGCCGAGATCGCGCAATTCTAGTAACATTATAGGGGAAAAGCATGAGGTTATTTTCATCCAGATGTTCGAATATTTTATTTATCGAAATTTTTAAACCACTAAATTTTCCACCGGAACGGTAAAGAACTTAACTCCTTGACGTACAACGACGTCTGGCATTTCATGCGACTTTGATTTCATTGTAGACTTTGACGTAGTCTCCGAGACGTTCAGAACTGTCTCGAGCGGACGCCGTGCAGTATATTATTAGATTATTCAATTATTTCACTCGTGCGTCGATTCGCTTTTGTTTATAATGTTCGAGATGCCCCACTCTCCCACCTTCTCGACAGTACCGACAACAAAAAATTTCGCATCGGCGAAACCAATAAACCAGAAAGATGCACGTTGAAAAGCGGTGTTCGGTATAGCGGTGATCTCGCACGGCGAATGCCATTACTGTGTATTTGAATTTAGTAAAAATTAAAAGTAATCCTTGTAACATGTCTATGTTGAATGTATTGTACGAAAGTGATGATCGAACGTTATATAGAAATGCAAATTTCAAAATAAAAACGTTCTGTTTCTAAGCGTGCGCACGTAACAGTTCAGTTGAGCCGATTTAAATCGTATTTTTCGGATCAAATTCCGTTTTATTTGTATGTTAAGGGGTTAACTACCACTAGTTACTAAAATAATATTTGCTTCAACATCAGTGTTTAGTATTGCACCTATTCTACTGTTAAAGAATACTTGCCCTACGTATTCAATATTTAGTACTAAAACTAGCATCTACTGGAATCTACTAGGATAGAGTTTTAGTACGTTGCTTGCTGAAGTATTGCTAAGCATAGGAATTCCGTGAAAAATTTCGGCCCTTGGCTCTTGCTAGCTTAGCCCAAACAATACTGTGAAAAAGTCTGCTAATAAGTCTCCCCTGTTCTTCGATTCCTAATATATTCGACTGGATCCCACGTTAGGTACTTAACTAACTTATATGTATTTAAAATATGGAATTTCCAATGGAGAGATCGGCTGTTGCAAGTCCAGAAGAAAATTTCTATAAAAAAAAATTATACTAGGAATTGATTATTGTTAATCCACCGTTGATCATCATCGACGACGAACTGTTAACCTTTCCCTTCTTTTCACAGAAGATTTATCTATAAATAAAACGCCCTATCCTATAAATAATAAATTTATAATTCGCAATTTAAAGCGTTACGCGCCTCGCTTTATTTCAACGCGACAGAAACACGTCGCAAACGTTGTCACGCGCGAGAAAAAAATTTCCGAGAGAAACAGAGCCGAAAAACGGTAATCACGACGATTGGCAACGATTACAGCGTCGCGTTTTATTACGTTTGATTTGGCCTGTGCATTGTGGTCACGACGGTGCCAGCAATTACGTTACGCGTCAGGAGGAGAATCGCGAGAGACTCGACTTCGTCTCGATTCATAATTACCGGGCGAATTATAATAAAATAGGCGAGGCGATAGCCGGTAACCGATAGTTTCGCTCATTTTCCGCCGATCCAGCAAGCGTCCACGTAATTACGCACGAGAGCGGAATAGTTATATAAACGCGTTCTTTGTTGCTCATGGGGAGAAAAAGAACGGCAATTAATAGGGCGTTATAAAGTGCGGCACGTGTTGTTGCGTTGTTTTCGCGATGGCTGCGCCTTTTCTCTAGAATCTATCGAACGTCGGCATGCTTCACTTGTTTGCCAGATCTCGCGATGCACCGCGAAATTTCCAGATACAGTAATAAAATCGTGCTGCACGAAGAGAGATTTATCGTTTTGCAATAAAAAAAAAAATTTTAAGAACATATATATATATATATATATCTCACCGCTTGAAGAATCACAGAATAACATATCGAGGAAATAAAATTACAAGATAAACGAATTTAATAGAAATTTCAATTTATTACGAATCTAAATACGTATGGAGTTTTCTTCAAGTTACGAAGTTTTTACACGTACTCACTTTTATTCGACGACCTTGTTCGAGCAACTGGATAACGACGAATTTTTCATTGTGTCGAGTAAATTGTGTCTGCGTAATTCTATAATCAATAATGAAAAAAAAAGAAACTCGAAAATGACCGTAACAATGAAACAATCATTGAATATCTATTTATACAAGAGAATCTGTTTTCATTTCTTCTAGGTCAATCAAACGCCATTGTCAATTACAACAAATTATAAAAATCACCCATGACGCTGTTGAAAAAAAAAAATTACTTTAACAATGTCTGGCGCCATCCAGGATCTCTGACGACGAACGACATTATTGCATCAATTACCAAGTAATTACCCCCCCCCCCCAATTATGTCGCTGCATAGAAAAGGAATTCAAATAACCTGATCTAGCATAACCGAGCGGGGGGGGGGGGATACAAATAATAAAAGAATCAACGACAATTGGCTGAAAGAGTGGTAAGAACGCGAAGAGAGGCGTCGTTCGCTAATTCCACTGCAATTACTGTTGTTTCCATAACCATCGACGTAACGTTTACACTGTTCTCACTTATGCGAGCGTTCGATCTCTTTGGAGAAAATTGTCCGTCATTACGCTCGAAAACGAAGCGACAATCCTACCTGCCTATTTTCTCTGACAATGGCAGTGTAATCATTGTCAACGTTTCTTGCGACTCGATTAGATCGCGAACGATGGTTTATTAATCGAAATCGCTGGCAACCTTGTGACCTGTTACACCGTAATGATCTAGAATCGACGCGCCAGAGAGATTCAGTGATTACAAGCAACGAGGTTGAACGACAAACGAGATTTATGTCGTTGTGCAACTCGACGAGTACTTTCGACATTTCGTGTCGAATACATAATTCGAAAACGTTTCGAATTTCCTTCCAAATCTTTCTAGCTTCGTGGCTATTGAAATTCGATTAAAAAAAGAAAAGTTCATTGAAATTCCCTGTATGATATTCTTTCTGTCAATTCCTTCCTTGTCGTCGATTTTACATCGATAATTCTGACAAGACAAATTTACACAATTACGAAATTAAAGAGGGAATCTTCGAACTGAAGTAAGATTAATTCGTACGATTAATAATGAAACTGCAGCCTTTGAAAACGCTCCGGTTTCCATCGCAACCCTTCAAACTCCGGCAAACTCACCCCTCTCGACGTTTCCATTCTCGTATATCCCCGAGATCGATGGAAATTTTATTTTAAAAACTGGAGCATGCTCTCTCATTAGCCGTAGCAAAAAAAAAAAAAAAGAAGAAGAAGGAGGAGGAGGAGGATAAAAAAGAAAAAAAAATCGGTCGAACGAAGAGAATCGCAGAGACCGCGCGTGCACAGCCTCTGCCGCTGCGCAACACGCACACACAATCGCTCGCTACTCATCGCGGGGCGAATCTGGGGGAAAAGAAAAAAAACCCTGGCGTCATTCATCGCCGGGCCGTAGACAGAGCTCCGTCGATAATGAGGGAGAGAAGATGGCGGTGGCGGCGCAGCGGGGCAGAGCGAGAGAGCTTTGCGCGAAACGCGTTCCCATTTTTCCTTCCCTCTGGCCTGCCTGTGCTGGCGAAGTTCAGCGTTGTAATTGTAACGGAACCATTAAAAGCTGCGACAGAGCGATCTCCTCCTCCTCTCTGGCGAATATTAGGCGCGGCCTCGATTGTGACGGTGGATGAAGGCGATAATAAAAGTATCGTACGGTGGTAGTAGCAGCAGCAGCAGCAGCAGCAGCAACAGCGACAGTAGTGGTAGTAGTCTCGTACGCGCGGTAGTAGAGTACGAGTAGTAGGTAGTAAGAGTTGGAGTAGGTAGTAGGTGGTCGGTCGGGTTGCAGTGGAAGCAGAATCGGAGCCTCCGGAGAGGAGAAGGGAGGCTTTCGAGAGCGACAGACTGGCAAAGAGTAGGGAGAGAGGGTGAATGTGCAAGACGGAGAGGAGAGGCTGCCTGGTCGCGCTAGGTTCGTTCGTTGCAGCACTCCGTAATGAATGGTGCATCGCGCGCGGCGGGGCAACGCCCTGTCAGCCAGCTGACTGAAATCAACCGAATCGAACCGAATCTCCCCGAATGTCGTCGAACAACGTCGCGTCGCGGGCGCGCGGACGGCTCGCCTTAACGCCACTCCCCGATGTATTAATACGGAACTAGGAACTTTTTATTTCCTCTAGATCCGACCGTGTGGAAGATAGATCGAGGCCCCTGACTTCGAAGATAAATTTTCGTAGTTCTCTAGATTGAATGGAAATTAGGTGATTCGGTACTCGATGTTGGTCCTTTAATTTCTGGATTCACATTTTGAAACCCAAGTAGAAATGTTACTAAATATCTGCTGAATGTTGCGATTAATAACTACGTTTCACAGCCTATCCAGTGGACTCGCGTAACTAACCTATTAGTGCTACTGTTTCTTGTAGAAGCACGAATGGAAGTTCTTTTTAAAGACCCGGAAATGTTAGTTCTGGCTCGTTTCGAGAATATTCGCGTCACTGTGCATTTTAGTATTGTAATTACTGGGACGTCCTATATAGATAGGCGATCCATACACGTACGCTGCCCCTTTTCTCGATAAGGCTATATGCCTTCGATTCGCCGATTCTCGAAACTGTGCCAACCCGTAAAATGGGCCACTCGCAAAAGGCTTGGAAACCGTGTGACCTGACAAAGGCGGGACATATTGCGTGTGAACTTGGATCGTTTCAATTTAGTTTGCTTAGAAACGTGGCAGAACTCTACCTTATCGACGCGGTTATCGCACCTCAGTACACGGAGGAGACTTAGGAAATTTGACCTGTGCAGTGAAGAAGATTGTACATACCTGAAACAGAAAAGGAAATAAATTGATTAGACATATAGCGTATAATATTTCTTATTCCTTATCCTTGTGATAAAGTGAAATAACATTACAAAATATCAATGTCTTGATTTGTTATTTCATATTTATCATCTGACTAATTTTAATTTCGAGATTTCTATTATTCCATCTACCCCAATTTCCATTTTAATTCGTTTCTATTTCCAGCCCGATTAATGCTTTGCAATTTCGTTCTCCTTCGATCAAATTACCGGCTATACATTTTACGTTATTATTAAAACGTTTCCTGCCCTTTACAATTCAATTAATTCTGCTCAAACAGAAACATAATAATTCCAAAATGTAATTCATCACAATTCTGGGAATCTTCGTGTACAGAATTGTACATGTGTTTATCAGAAAATTCAATGATTTGGAAAATGGGAATAATTTAATTTTTGCACATTATATGCATTCTACACCCTTGTATTTTCAAATCTCTCACAAACGAAAAAGAACTTACATCTCTGCTAGTTAACGTTCACGTGGCGCTAGTGTCGCGTCACGCCATAGTCTTTACTGGCACGGACCGTTTTTCGTTAAGCCAATTAGTTTAGTTATTGATTTTTATGTACCCAAGCCAGAATACTATACTAACAAACTGACAAATTCAATATATCTGCGTTATTGTTATAATTTTTTTTTTATTCAAATATTCAACATGAAAATATTTCTAATCCAAAAGAGACGCAAATTAATTGTTTTGTCAATCTTTAATTAAAGATCCTCCTGTGTTTGAGTTCCATGTTAAATGAAATTCCGCACTTTGTTCCTATATCAGGAGCAAAACCGATTGAATCAAAATTACATACTCCGTCTCTATTAATATCTGACAGTAGATTCTAGTTGAGGAACCGGCTGAAATCGATAAACAGAAATCAGTTAAACGGCGTAAAAAAACGGAAATAACAGCGTGTAAAACAGGGACGAGGGACGAGGGACGAGGTAATCCAGAAAAGAGCCGCGACCGGATAAAAATCTAGACTGGACAACGAGATAATACGCAGGAGAGGCTGTCGTAGGGGGAGATAGGGGTTGAACTCCTCGGCGAGGCAACGAACTCGCCGGAGGCTAGTTGATGCAAGCCCTGTAATACGTGCAGCCTCCGCAAGAAGGGGGTTATTTGGTTTTGGTGCTTGCCAGGGTGAGTTCCAGCAGCGCTGCTCTGCACCCGACACGGGATGGGCGAGGGCAACGGGCGTGATGTCACGCCCTGCTCCGTTGCAGCAGCACGAGAGGAGAGGCAGCGATTAGAAGAAAGATGACCAGCGGCTCTCTCTCTCTCTCTCTCTCTCTCTCAACCGCTGTTAGGTATACAGGCTGTCTCATTGTCAGTGATCGTGGTACAATTGGCAAAAGAACGGTCGTCCATTGTTTATCATTATGTCGCGAGAGAACAAGCTGAAAATTTATTACAGAATTTGTTCGCCAGGTGCTTCGTCTTGGGAAAAAATTGAATCTCAAAATAAAGCTAAATACTTAGATTATTCCACGTGAGAAAATAAAATTTATTCACAGGCAGGGATTTTTTTACGTAGAATCACCCCCTGAAACATCCTGTATAAGAGCGGAAAAAGACAAAGAGGATTGAACGTGTGAGAGAGAGAGAGAAAGAGAGAGAGAGAGCTCTGGTGGGGGCGTGGTGAAATGAAAAGATCCCCGGAAAAACTGTAAGAAATGAGGATAAGTATGCAACGCGAAAATGAAACGGAGGGGAAGAAGACGAGGATGGACTACCACAGACTTGACGACGTGTTACGGTAAAAAAAACGAGGAAGTTGCGATATACCTAGGTTAGGTATGCCTATATTTGTACATATAAGCAGGCTATCAATAAAGCGACTTATAATTAGATTGCCGGTCTTTCATGCAAATTTATCTTTTTACGAAAGGTGTTTAAATGGAGATTCGTTCTATTGAGTGGAAATTAGCTAGAAAGGATTTTTCAAACAGTCTGCTGATCGCAATATTAATACATTGAAGATATTAAAATGTCGTTTTAACCATTTTTTTTTTTTTCAATTATATCGAAATATTTCTTTTCAGCATGTTCTGTACTGGCTGTAGGCTACACTAGCGCCACATGAATGTTAACTAATCTTTTTAATAAGTTTATACTTGTATCTACCTAACCCATATTCTTCGCAAATGTTTAAAAAGGAATTAATGATAAATTAAAAAAAATAATAATAATAACGCGAGAAAATAGAAGGCAAACGATTAAATTGCAAATCGCGAAGCTTTCGAGCGGAGGGGGGTACGAAATACTTAAATAAACCTATGATCATCATATCGTAGCCATTCTGTCACATTTCGAATTGTCCACCTGATTAAACGCCCTTCGAATTCGAAAGAAAGAAGGAAAGAAACCAACAGAAACAAGAGGGGAACGAGAGAAAAAGCCGTCAAGAGGAAAATATAGTGGAACAAACGGAACGGAAACGAAAAGAGAATGAGAGTAGCGTAAGAGTACGAGCGAGGAGAGGGCGGGAGAGGGAGACTTCTGGCAGGAGAAGGGAGGGAGGGGGACGTAGTAGAAAGGAGCGTCGCCCGGGCGAGTGGGATATCGAGCGACGTCGGGACGCCGACCCACGCAAACCGTGACGTCACGCGACGCGTCAGCTGCTGCTTCCGCGCAGCAAGCCGTGCGCCCAGTTCTGTGGACCCCACCGGCTTCTCGTCTTCCCGGATCTACGCCGGGTCTTCCTCATTCTGTTTGCACGGACGAAAACGTGCTCGCCACATGCGCTCGCGCTCGGTTTATGCACACGCTCTGCGTCTTTCCACGCGTATTTTTATCCTCGGCTGCTCTTTCTTTTCTCTCTCTCTATTTCTTCACGCTCTGCGGCGGCGTACGGGAAGATTTTCAGCTGTTCTTCTTCTCTTTTGGAGTTGCGTATTTTTGCTCATGGGCAGATTTGGCAATTGATTTTTCAGTATTGGTTCGTATATACACACATATATCGAGGATTAGACACACAGGATGATTGTAATAATCGCGGAAAATAAGAACAACATAATTTTTCGTTGAACAAAGAATTTCAAACCAAGTCCACTTCTAGGTTAAACGTATTTTTCAAAGTGTTTCCCGAACCTTCAGTAAATGACAATATTGCAACAATGATTAACTATAATAGCTAGTAATTGATGATTTTAACAATAAAAGAATACTTGAACGTGAATATTGGCCATTTTTAATAGAGAACGACTTACACAAATTGGCCTCTACCATGACCATTTTACGCTGAACATTTTATACGCTTCTACGACTTTCCTAAAAATGCAAAGGTATCCTCAGTCAAGCAATCCCTAGTCTCAATTACGCATACAGACGATCATTGTAGCACGTTCGTTCATTCGGATTCCAAGTAACACGATTGACTTCTAATACATCACCGATATATATATATATATTACCACGCATGTATCATATCTCGATATATATCTTTAGGCGCAGTCGGCGGGTTTTCCCGCCATTTTGGTCGCGGAGACAGGAAACGGTCGGCGTAGCGACGTCTGGCTCGACCCGGAAGTGGAGTGCCGCGAACGCTGCGGAGAATGACGAGCAGACGCGTAGCACAGAGTGGGAGAAATAGGGGAAAAGAAAGAGAGAGAAAGAGAGAGAGAGAGAAAGAGAAAGAGAGAGAGAGGTCATTGTCTATGAATTCCTGGCGGCCTTCCGCCTGGGCGTATCTCCGCGACCGGATTGACTGCCTACGAGCAGTCGCGTGCGTCTATCCGGTACGTGGCTGGCTACTTTCACGTACCATGGCTAGCGATGGCATCAAGTTCAATACGCGCTTGTGAATTTGAATTTGAATTTGAACGTTCGAGCAGCTAATGGTTCAAAACCTCTTTATCCAATGGGATTCGAACGCTAATCGTTTTAGAAACTTGGTCAGGATCGCCTTTAGTCAAGTTCATTTACCATGAACCTTTTCGCACGAATATCTTGGAACAACCTCGGTTTCTCGCAATCTTGAAATTTTCGGCATGTAGAACTTCTCGTTGTCTGGAACTTTGATCATTATCGCGAGCTATCCCATTTGCGGGCGTCGGAAATTTTCGACACGTTCGAGAAATTTGGAAAGATCTCAGATTTTCGCCCGTTCGAGTTTCCCAATCTATATTCCAAATCTTCGAGAGATTTCACCAAGTATCGAAATATTTTCAAATATCACGAATGTTGGCAGATCTCGCCAATTAATCGGTCAATGTTCGTGGCCGCACGTTGTTCGAGGCCGTCGCTAAAGTCGACGCGTGCAACGACTCGAAAATTCCAATCTCTGCTCGATAAAAGTCCGCCTACGTGTCACCTCTAGCAGTGACACCGTGGTTCTCGGACGATTCGAAACGCTTCTCGAAGCGGGACGCAGCAAACTCTCTCGCGAGTGCTGTCGCCCGCCGCTTCGTCGTTTCGTATCGACGCGACGACGCGCACACGCAGATAACCTTGAATCGGCAACCGGACGGGACATGGTATTAAATGCATCGAAACGCGCTGAATACTCCCAGCATTCCGTATCTGAATATAACGCTGTTGTATCTTTCGAAATTTTAGAATCCGATGAAACCGTCAAACAATTTCTTTCGAAAGTTCTCGCGTCGATGGAGTCGACCTGGAGCAGGTCTAAAAATACAGAGACGAAAGAGTCGGGGGAATTGAAAGATTCAAGCTTCTCTCTCCACAAAGAGAGAGAGAGAGAGGGAAGGTAAAAATTCGAAAAACGTGCGAACACGTATCCGGCGAAAAATGGGTAGATCGAACGCGTACATAGCAACGAGCGGCCGAAGCGCGTAGAGACCGCGGTAAAGTACGCCAATTGGCTAACGCGATAAACGAGTAGAATAAAACGAATTGACCGTACGATAGGTTAGGAGCATCAGCCGGTCCTCCTCCGGCCAGTCAGCCAGGCGTTCTCGGCTTCCTGTGACGCATCCGATTCAACGAGCAAAAGAGGAATGAGACGCAGTAATGCAGAAGAGAGCAACAACGTGTTACCACGGCCGCCGCCTGGTACCAGCAGACACCGACCGACCGACCGACCGACCGACCGACCAACCGACCGGTGGCCTCCTCCTCCTCTTTTCACGTGTTTCGCGTCCGTGCCACGTGGGTGGCACGAATAAAGCACGCCCATGACGAAACTCATTATCGGCGATCGATCGAACGATCGATCGCGACCGAGTGATTCATCGTATCGGGTACGGCTCGGACGTACCGCTATAGCCTTCCGCTTCCTGATTTTACCTGTAATTAGAACGACCGTGCTAGAAACCCTGTAGGGTACACACAATCCTGTTTGAGACCGCCTCTCCAAGCGGAGACACACACGAACAGAGAGTGACACACCGTGTGTCGGCCTCTCTCTAGCGTGTGCTGCTCTTGGCTTCTGCCACGCTAAATGTCTCGTCTCGTGCTAAATGCCTAAGTAACGGGACGTCCACCGAGCTTCGAGGAGCGAACCCTCCTCTCCACCTCGTGCGGCTAAAAATTTAGAAAATTTAGAAAATTTAGGAAATCACACGGAGGAATAGTGTGTGCTCGCGTGCTTGCGAAATTTCGCCAGCGAGTCACAAACAGGTTTAAGAAGAAGATTTCTCAGAAATCTCAAACTCGTGAAATGCGTGAAATCAAAGGAATCGACTTATCGATCATTCAGCGTCCCATTTGAAAAAAACTTCATTTCAATCCTACCCGCGTTTATGCGACGCGATGAATCCCACAATTGTGATCACATTGTTTCGAACAATTATTAACTTGTTTGCCGATCGATGTTAAATATCTTTGACGACGAAGCTGCGTGACTCGACCACTGAACGCTTCGAAAATTCGGAAGTATTTGCAACAACCCATCGAGAGTTTAACTGTTCAAGTCCGTTTAGTTTTCATTTCTCTTGCGAAAATAAAAGTCTCGAACAGTTTTCAATGAAACGTTTTACACACGAAACGAAATTATTGCCAATATATTTTGCACTAACGCTTTCAGTGATACAAACGATTGGAATTAAAGCGCTACGATAAAAAGAAATTACGAGTAAATTTGTGCCTCCGTTCTCTAAGAAAGGAAGTTCAATACTCATTTTCGTCGAGGGAAATCCAATATTAATTTCGCTCGTTGAATTTTAATTCGTTCAAAATTACAGAGTCTTACAAGGGTCTTAGAATATTAATATATTGTGTTGCCTAAGTTATTTCAATGTTATATAAAAAAATCTTCAAAGCTATCAGGTTGTTATTCCAAAAATAAAACGAACCTATCGCATCTTTTATTTATTAATTTTTCGACGATTTTAATCTTTAATTTAAATATCGAAAATTTTATTAACATTTCATTATATTATCGTGGTTTCTTACGAACCGCGAAAATTCGACTCGTCGTTCGATATTACCGAATTAGAGAAACGCCGGTCGGTCGCCTGATTGCCTCGAGCGATACATTGCCAACCATAACGCAGGGAATCACGATGTTACAAAACACGATGCCATCGGGAAACGCGTTCCTTTCGATCATTTATTTTCGTCCCGAAGGATAAACTGAAATCTTTACGCGAGCGAGCGAGCGAGCGCTTTTCGTATATCCCATAAAATCCTACGCGGTCCCATAATCAGCAGTGTGCAAGTATGCAACGACGTAGGAAGCTCTTGACAGAGAAACTAACCAGCCGTGGCAATCGACTTCCCATTCTCTCGAATTATAATAAATCAGCCGTGACTATTACCAAGGAGAATTGATTTTCTCGCGAAAAGAATTTATTTGCCCCGATTTGCTGGTATTATCTCCCCAAAATGATCTAGACAAACGTCTGGCCCGTATTTTGTGAATTCTGAGCAACTTAAAATTGAGAAGAACGTATGGTGGAGTTAAACGTCACAAAGGGATTGAAAAACTAATAATTAATCGTCCTTAGAACATACGTTCAAGCACACAAGTCCCGGGAAACTTTCTCGCCAAATCAATGATTTACGAAGATTTACTCGCGAAGATAAAATATCCGAAACCACGTTAAAACTCTAAATTCTTATTCGCTAATAGATACTCGCTATTTACGAAACCAATCTTTGCCAATTCTTTCGCATTCGATTAATTAGTAGTAAAAATTTGCCGAATTTGCGTGAACGTCCAAAGTGCAACAATGTTGCACGTACCACCGTGAACGCAGTTCGAGAACTATATACACACGCACACGTATCGAGTAAATGTTCGCCCAGCTACAAATAACAGAGGGAACTCCATTACGAGAATGAACTTTCCTCTCGGTGGACCTCTCTCGGCGTCCTTAAACGATTCGCAACAATTAAAATCAAACCTGTCGAAGCGACCACTTCCTTCGGTGTGGACTGTGCGATGGTGGCGCGTATTATTAAGGCACGTGTACAATTATCAGCATGAAACTATCGCGTGAAATATTCGATTCGCGGATCGTCATGAGCACGCGGTGGCTCGCGTTAAGTCAAGCAGTAAATGACGAAACGTTTGGACGCGAAAGCCTGTCGAAAGTCAACGACCATACTTGGCTTACTCCAGTGAGTAACCAAAACGGAGTATGCAATGTAAAGTGTATGTATGTATGTATGTATGTATGTATGTATGTATGTAAGGAAAAGGGAAATAGAGTCTAACGATCGCGTCGAGTTACGAATTTTACACAATTTTCGCGGTTTCAAATCTCCGTAGTGTCGAATTCTTAAATTTCTGAATTCGTGGAATTTCTCTGATTTTCCGGTTTCTAGTTCCTTAGAGATTTCTCAATTCTCAAATTCTCTTCTCAAGTCTCTGGACTTTTAAATTTGGAAAATAGAACTTTCGCGGTTTTGAATCTCTGTAGTTTCGAGAATTTTTAAATTCTCAAGTTCCTAATTTCTTAAATATCTGAGTTTCCCAAATTCTCAATCCTTGGATCTCTAAATATAGTTTTTAAAATTTTTAAACTCTCAAATTCCCAAGTCCTTGGACCCCTAAATTTCAAAATAGAACTTTCGCGGTTTCGCTGTAGTCTCGAATTCTTAAATTTCTAAGTTCTCAATTTCCCAGTTCCTAGTTCTTTAAATTTTTAAATTCTCAAATTGCCAAGTCTCTAGACTCTTAAATTGGAAAATAAAGCTCGGGGTTTTAAATCTCTGTAGTCTCTAATTTTTAAATTCCCAAGTTCCTGGCTCCTTAAATTTCTGAGTTCCTCAAATTCCAAAATAGAATTTTCACGATTTCGCTGTAGGCTCGAATTCTTAAATTTCCTTAGTTCCTTAAAAATTTCTAAATTCTCAGACTCCCAGGTCTTTCAAAACGCTACAATTCGCGGAGCCCCCCCCCCCCCGAGAATCCCGTGGAATCGTCAAAACGCCTAAATTCCCAAGATCGAACGTCCTCCGAAATTTCCTCGCGATTCCTAAGCCTCCCGCCTGTCAAATTTCTCGATTCCCAGATTTCCTAAACACTCTCGATAGATCGAGTCCTCTGCGAATCTTCCCAGCACATTCCGTCGAGACTGCCGAGTTTCTCTCTCTCTCTCTGGACGATCTCTCCTTCGTTCTCTTTCATCAAGGATTGAACAATAGTGTCTAACAACGGGTATAATACTCGTTTGGTTGATCAGCGTTCGAATAAACTTCCGACGAGTAGTTGTTGCTCGAGACCATCACTAATGGACACTGCTCCCTCCCTCTCTCTCTCTCTCTCTCTCTCTCGCGCGCGCAGAATTTCTGCCGCGTTGTCGCTCTCGGTCGGTAGTAAAGTAGTCGAGACTCCGGCGGAGGCTTTCCAGCTTCTCTCTCTCTCTCTCTCTCTTTCGAGGGTTTACGCTTCGTCGAGCAATCCGCTGAATCGATCGACGAGAGACGCTACACGACCCCCTCTTCGTATAACGCGTGCTATCGCTTTCTTGTCGATACCAGGCAAAGAGATTATCGGTCGAAAATACCGAGGAAACAGTGAAGACGCGAGCCAAACGGGGCAAACGGTTCACCGTCGCTGGCTCGCCAATTGGAGAACCAGCAACAGCAGCAGCAGCAAGATCTACGCACGTACAGATAGATCTCTGTAGATCTACGATACAGGGTTAGCCTATGAATAGACAAACTAGCCGAAGGAAAAATTTCTGAGCGGAAATTTCTGAATTAATTAACTATCCGACTAACTCTCGTCGGAGATTCGCCCGGGGGTTTGTTTGAGCAACGAAAGTAACAGAAAGCAAACGATTTCAACGCTTGGAGAACGCCGTTCGACAGTATAATTCGGATCTCGAAGAAGCAAAATCCGACGTTATAACAAAAATCTGATGGTGCAGTGTAAATTGTGTATAGATTCTGAAACCGAATGTTTTCGGTTGAAAGTGTCCCCGAAATTCTGAATTCCAGCCACACAGGCTGGAAGATCGATCGATTTATAATATCGAATTACGGCTGTAAAATGCGAGATTCGTGCAGTTTTCTGCCTCTCTTAGGTTCTTAGACCGCTGACACACACACACACACACACATACACGCGTATGCGCGCGAGCGCATTATTCAGGTATAAATAAATCGACCTTGACAAAGTCGAGGCCATGCCGGTTCTCAAGTGGAGAAAAATACCCGGTGCATTACACACACACACTCTCTCTCTCTCTCTCTCTCTCTCTCTCTCTGTCTCGGGTTCGGGATCCCGAAGGAGGAAAAGATCGGAAACGGGCGATAGCCCGTTAATCAATGTCATCCAGCGTGCACGCTGGAACCTACAAATGCATCGGGGTCACGATATCCGACGAATCTAATCACGAGCCTGACTCGATAGGAATACGGAAGGTTTTCTCTAATCTGTCTGTGTTTGCGCGATCACTCGATAGATTCGTCAAGTCTAGAAACTGGACAGTCGAAGTAACTAACTGTGGTCTTTCCAACCACAGCCATTTGTCGGCCGCGATATATTATAACGCGAACTAAAATCTCTAAAATCAGACGTTCAGACATTTTTTTTTTTTAACATAGAACATGTTTTACCGGGGGTATTCGAGCAAAAGATGCAACGAAATGTGCAACGAAAACGCGTCACGCTCTCGATCAGGAACTTGTAGGAGGAGGGTGTCACGTGATTAAGGAGAGAGATAAGTTTACGAGCGATGTGTTATCGGTTGAGGTGTTAAGGCCCCCATAGACGTTTGAAACATGCTGCGATGCATGCATCAACTCCTAGGTTTCATGAAACATCGGATGATGTTTCAGAATCAGCTTGCCTCCCACTCTACCGATTCTTCAGTTCTTCGTGTGAACGCCAAAGTTGAAACGAGTGTTTTAAAATGTCGGATCGTCTTCCAGCTCCAATATTAGCGATAGTAATGTTAGGTTTATTATCACGGACTTTGTTTGTCGAACTAATGCTAGAAGTCTATTCCTGCATCAGTGATGCATGCATCGCAGCATGTTTCAACGTCTATCGGGGCCTTTGACACTAGAACTACCGACAATTAAGACGAAGTTATTTCTACCAAGTTTTGATGTCTAATAAATAAAAATAAAATAAAATTCATTATATTATTTCTTTAGTTATCACTGTAAAAGTCACTGCATCGTTGCGGGGGAAAAATTGTAACGTGAAATAGAATATTTTAAAATAGAATTGTATAAACCAGTCATTTTTACTGGTGTGGTAGTTCTAGTGTTAACACTTTACCGACCGGTAGCCTATTAATCGGCTAACATATTTTAACACTTTACCGACCGGTAACCTATTAATCGGCTAACTATTCACCGCTAATACACGGTCGGTAAAGTGTTAAGGTTGTCGAGACACAGATTTTGGGCAAGCGGGATTGTGAGGAAAATAAAAGTTGTTCGAAGAAGAAGAAAAAAGGGTGTCAAGTTTTATTTCCTTGCAGAAATGAAGTCGGACATATGTGACAGGCTTTAAGAGCGTTAAAGCCGGTCATTTTCTTTTTTTTTTTTATTAACATTGTATTTCATTTCAAGCACATGTTACGCTGGAAGAGGAAACTTGTTCAGTGACAGACAGTTAGAACTATTATTCGTCGAGTCGAGAAAACTTTCGAATATTGTTATTCGCCGGGCCAACAGTATATAACGTAGCATATGTAATTACATGTTCACATGTTTCGTCAATATATTGTATTTTATCTCAATTGAGAAAATTTAATCGGAGATATCGTTTTACTCGTCAAGTCGAGAACTGTCCTGTCGAATATGTTAAGGCCGATGTATAAAGTCTAACATCTAAAATTATACTTTCAGATATTTTTGTATACTATTGTTTCATTAATATTGTATTATTTCAAGTACTATGCTGAAAGAGAAAATTCCAGATTTTAAAAAAAGTTTGCGTTTTAATTAATCATGTAATTCAATTGCTGTCTTAATTTTAATTAATTCGCGTTATTAATATCACATGCACGCGTTTCATTATTATTATTATTATTATTATTATTATTATTATTATTATTATTATTATTATTATTATTATTATTATTGTTGTTGTTGTTGTTATTATTGTTGTTGTTGTTGTTGTTATTGCAGTGCACGGTTTTCAAACGATCGGCTTGTAGATTTACGTATATACGTAGGTATACGTCGAATCAAAGGCAATCGGCCTTGGGCGTTTCTTGTGTCTCTGCGTTTAAGCCACGCATAAACCAGAAGGAGAACTAGTTCGCTTTTTGTTTCTCATGATCGTCCTCGCGGAGGTCTAAGCCGTCCTTTCGGTATATTACTGATTTCAAGGCCGTCGATAATGTATGTAAACTTTTATTATTTCTCGCGCTCGTTTTCCCCAAATGTCGGTGTGACGTTCTCCATTTTCTCTCTTGCTTATTAGTCGATTCGATGAATTTTTCGACTCGTGTACCAAACAACGATCGAATTTCTACGAAACTGATTTAAAATAACTATAAATGTACAAATCTCTCTGTAAAATCATCGAGATCTAATTCCACGAAATTGGCAACAGTTACCGATTTTTTTTTTTTTTTTTTTTTTTAAATAAAACACGATTTGTAAAGATCGAGGAATTTTAATCTCCGACTTTTTTGGAGATTTAGAAATTTAAAGTTTCCCCTACATTTAAGCAGAATGTAAAATATTCGTTAAAAGAAAAAAAAAACATTTTCCAGCCCGTTCGATAACATTTCGCAATGAAATGTAGATTAAGCACTGGAATTACGAAATGTTGGGAATTTGCAATAATAATTTAGATTTCTACGATACTATTCGATAAATACTGATCAAATTTCAATCTCTCTCTATCTCTATCTCTATCTCTGAAAGAATGTAAAATACAAAACTAAAATTAAACATCTGAATCACTGTGCCCAGTTTTATTCGAGGATTTAGAGCGGGCTACAAAATTCGGAGAAATTTACGAAACGACCGACGTTAGGCTACTAAAAGTAGCTTTTTCTCCGTTGTTGTCGTCGTCGATATACTCGATATAGTTGATGAATTATCCAGGGGAACAAGGGGGGGAACTGTTTCCTGGAAAATCGTGCCGGTTCACCTTGTGTGGAATAATGATCGGTTACAATTGCCGCAAACGTACTTGACAAGAATGCAGTTTCACTCGGCGGCGGCCACTGTTTTTCCGCTGCCATCGACCGCGACCAATGGCGGTTTAAGATCCTCGGCGAAAGGATTTCTGTTTCCATGGAATCGCGTCGCGAACCTCGGATCTATTATTTCGTCAGACTTGAAAAATATAGAGGAAATATATTCCACATTTTTTTCTATTCGTCTCGTACAGTTCTCAACGCCCGTGCACTATCGATACGTTGTTTCGCGATAATTTCAAGATGAATTAACCATTTGCGCTCGTATGTCGCCGTATGGTTTCCATCCTACGTTTTATTAATATACATACATTTACATTGGTATTACGTTCTAGGGACTCTTGTTACAATGTGTTCTTTTCCTTTTAGATTCTGTTTAAATGTGAAAGGTGTGTGCGTGTGTACGTATATATAGAATAAAATAAATAAATAAAAGATAACAAAAGATTTTTCCTCTTTTGTTCTGGCTAATTCGTTCTTTGTTCCCGAGATATTAGTTTATTTAGAAAAAAATAAAAGATAAAAGACAACGTAGATTTCTTTATAGTTGTTACACACACGCACAGACACACACGTCTATTTTTCTAAATAATTGATTTTGAAAAATCAAAATTTATACACGCACGTTACGTAGATTTTCACTGATGGCAAGGGGTTCACATGCAGAAATTCAAATTTGCGTATTTTTCAAATTCTTTCTACCAGTGTAACTCGTCGTATGAGTGTTAGAATAATGTTTTCATTTCGATCGAATGTGAAGAATAATTCCGGGTTGATTGGTAACCCCTTCTCGAAATATAAATACGCAAAGGGTTTAAAAAATCGAATTAGTTGAAAGGTGCTTGTACAACTTGAAAGCATTGAATTGTGTGACGAACTGGCATTAAAATCAGCGACGATTAACAAGTATAAAACTACAACCTGAAACGAAGGGTTGAAATTAGGTGCAGTTTTCAAACTAGGTTACCCACCGACGATCAAACCATAAAAATTCCCGTCGAAGACATTGAAAGTACAAAAAAAATGAACGAACATTTGAATTGAATGATGCAAACCGAGAGTATACAAACTGTTATTTTATATATTATTATTACGAAAAATTACTTAAACCTTTGAAAAAAAACTACACAAACTGTAGAATGTCTGAACGAAAATTACAAACCGATCATTTCGATCACTGCTTTTACAAATTATTCGAATGATTTAAATACTAGATGAACACCAACATCTAACGCGATAATTGAAAGAAGCCGAGAGAAAAAACCAAACGAACAGAAATGTAGCCTAATTCCACGAGAAGAACGGACTTTTTGTCCGTTGAACATCGCGAGAGAGAGAGAGAGAGAAAAAAGAGTACCTACTTTGCTTTGAATGTTTCCTACATCTCTGCACGAATTAAAAAAAAAAACACAGAAACCAAAAATGCATCTGAATCGGAAGTGCCTTTCTCTCCCTCCCACCTGTCTGGTATTATCAGACTCTATCAGACATTGCTCTTGCCTCCTGCAGGGGTAAGAGAACGCATCGGCAACGAAAGGAAAAACAAAAACCGGAGGATCCTACGACAGAGGAGAGAGCCGTGGCCTGGAAACCGCGCAGCGAGCATGAAAAGAAACGCGTAGATTCGTCTCGGGAAGAGTGAGAGAGAGAGAGAGAGAGAGAAATCCCTGGCTATGAATAGGGAGAGATAAATGAACGAGGCAATAGGCTAGACCGCTAGAGTGCAAGTGCCGAGCAGAAGCAAGAACCTTAGGACAGGTGGATAGAAAAACGTCAGGATAGAGACGGACCACGAAACGAAGAAAGAAAGAAAAAAAGGAAGGAAGGAAAGAAGGAAGGAACGAAGAAAGAAAGAAAGAAAGAAAGAAAGAAAGAAAGAAAGACAGGTAGAAACGGCGCGAGGTGTTGCAAACAGAATAGCCAAGGCTCGCGAGAGTGGTATGCGGATCTGAAGAACCGATAGAGCCAAACGAGCTCTTTGTAATATATCTGCGCACGTACGTATATCAGCACTTGTGCTCCAGGTGAAACGAATGTTTACTCTGCAATCGAGCATCACGTTTTCGAATGAAAATGATCGATTACAGTTTTGCTGGTCCCTCGAACGCGAGAAGGTGACAGAGAATGGGCGCATTCTCGAGTGAAAGGAATACACACTCGGCCTTTGGAAGAAAGTTCTCTCTCTTCCGTGGCGGATCGTTTCACGGAATTCTTTACATCCTCGCGCGTAGAGTTTAGCCTCTTTGTTAGCGAATGACGAGTATACTCGTCGCGAAGAGATGGCAATTTTTCGCGCACTCGAGGAGAGAAAAAGCGACTGGCGTGAATTTTGAACTCTTCGTGGAAAACAAAAACGTATCTGCAGATCACAGAGACGTTTTTCACGACTATTTTGAGACCAGTTCTACTCCAATCATCGTTTCTGAACTACTTTCTCGCTGTTAACGTTGATGTCGAGTTGAAATTATCGATTTAAAAAAAGAAACGAAAAGAAAAAGAACAACTGGCGCCGTTTCCAGTTAATTCCAGTAATTTAATTCTGATTTTACAGCAGCTGTGCTCGAGTATAACATTCGCAGCAAAGAAATTAAAGTACAAAGTAACATAATAAAGAACAGAAGAAACTTCTATTAACACTGTCTTCTAAAAACACTGTTGTAAATATATGAAATATCCTTTGCTACAGAAAATATCCAATATAGATCATTTTGAGCAGCTTCTCCGCGAACTTTTGCAATCGACGAAATTCGTCGAAAAAAATCGGCTGTCTTTGCCTGTCGATACGGTGCGAAAGACAGAGTTAAAAGTTGAAAGAAGGCGACAACCTTCGAACCAACGAACGAACCCTAAGCTCGATTCCTAGCGCTCGTGCGAGCATGACCCGTGGTGGCACGACACTCCGATGGAATTCCACGCTGGTTCTTACCCGCGGCCACGTCGCTTTGCCAGCCAGAGCCTCGCTCGCGACTCCTTGGCAAAAGAAGAGAGAGAGAGAGAGAGAGAGAGAGAGAGAGAGAGAGAAATATTTACAAGAGGCGCGTGACAAACACGCGCGATGCGTCCACGTGACGGTGCCGTTTCACTGTTGCATCACCGCGCGCGATGCAACGGGAAACGGGTTAAGTCATACATACGTTGTGCGTTGTGAACGTTAAACAACATTCGAAGGGATCGGCTAGACGATCCTGAAGGGAAAAACCCTCGGTGGATTTATCGAATGGGAATTTCTCAGGGAAACGTCGTTATTACAACATTTTTACCACACGAAACGACGAATGGACGCGTGAAAATTGCAAACGTGTACTTCGTGTAGCGATAAAAGCATTTAAATTCCGTCCAGGATCTGTTACGATGTTTCTCCATACTCGATGGAACGTTTATTTTATTTACCATTTATTGTATGTAACGTCGATAATAAAAATAATAATAATAATAATAATAATAATAATAATAATAGTGTTAATTGCTTTTTCACGTCATCGAACACATTGGCATGGAAATGTAATTTTGACCAAATTGGACAAAAATACTATGTTAAACTCGGCACGATATATATACCTAGACTGCGAATTTTTGTCGACACGATCGAAAAAGATACGCAAGAAAGTGTCAAAACGCAAGTACATTCTATGCATTTGCAAAAAGAAAAAAAAAATCTCGCGCAGACACCGATGAAAATAAATAAAAATACTGGGAATACAGGGTGAAACGACGTTACGTAAGTGAACGGTGTCCCGATAACAAAGAGAAATTTGTTAATGCTATTTATTACGATTGCAATTGTATAATCGTGAATGAATGCACCGAGGGGGATAGAAGCTGCGCAAAAACTGATCACGCGAGAACAGATTGCAAGCCAGTTGCGTTACTTATGGCGCCTGTAAATTATGGGTCTGGGCAGAACGAGAGAGAGAGAGAGAGAGAGAAGGTATTCTATGCCTCTCGCCACACCTCGCTCTCCTCTGTTCGTTACTGCTCCTTTTTCTCTCTTTAAATAAATATTGCGATGCCCGTTCATGATCGTGCAAACGTTGAATTAACAAAGGGAATTCCATCACGTCGATTGAGAGAGAGAGAGAGAGAGAAGAGAAGAGAAAAGAATCGTTACACTCGCACACAGGTTGGAAATAAAATTGCACGCGTTATGCAACACGAGTGGCAGAAACGATGTTGATGAAGAGCGTGATGTCACGGCGATGGAATTCCATTCAACGCGCGTGAAATACATTCTCTTCTCGTAATGAGGGAATATTTACGACTCGGTGAATCGTCTCTCCGCGCGTTGATTTTCAAGTAATATTTCGAGTGAAAAATCGAGTCGAATAAAAGGTTGCACTTTGCAACCCCCGTCCGCATTTTGAAAAACAGCTTGTCGCTTCATTTCGCTGGCAATTATATAAATATACCGAGTTATTCACAACTATCATTGGTTACCCACATTTTTTTTTTTTTTAATAGACTGGAAACAGTAAGAACAATCGTTTCGAATAACTGAAATTTAGAGTCGCGGAGGGTTAATTCTCCTCTAGTCTTTGGCTCATCTCTCGCATCGATGCTTCGCAACGAAAAATTGGCGAAATTATTCTCCACGAGAGGAGAGAGAATTTCTCTCTGAAAGAACGTTTGTGTCCAAACGTGCCTTGTTCTCAGTTCGTACTTTTCTTTTTTTTAAATTCATCAGTTCACCTCTGTGCAATACTAGACTAAGAAAGAGAGAGAGAGAGAGAGAGAGAAAAGATCTAAAATTCAACCCTGGAGAGCAGATTTTCAATTTCAATTCAACTTACCTCGACTCTACTTACTTCGATTACGACGTTTAGAATCGAAGACAGATAAATAGAAAAACGCGGCATACGCATACACGTCCCTCAGTCGAAAGTTGAAACACACAGCTATGAAAATCGAATCGGCGACGATATACGATATATAGTGTAATAATGTACTGTAGTTTGAAAACGTTGGCGTTGTCCACTCGACACAACGTTTAACAAAAACAAACACAAGCGTGCCTCGTAAAGTGTGACGCGTCGTGACAATCTCGCGATGCGCCCGGGGATTTCGTAATTAGCGGGGCAAGTTCGCCTCGTCTAGAATCGCCAATTAACGAAGCCACTGGCGTTTATCGCTCTGTTGCTCGAGTTCTTGCCTTTTCTTCTTCTTCTTCTTCTTCTTCTTCTTCTTCTTCTTCTTCTTCTTCTTCTTCTTCTTCTTATTGCTCACCTATATTTAGCCTCTAATTAGCGGCGGCCAACCCGCTTGCGCCTCCCCCTCCCCCGCCCCTTAATATAGACAAGAAAGTTTCGCGACGTTGATACTCGCCGTGATTATCCGACGAGCCTCCTCGTCCAGATCCAGACACGTTGACCTACTCCCATTCGATTCACAGAGCAGCTCTCGTGAACGAGCGACCCGACCGACGGCGGTTTTCGTCGAAACGCTCGGCGAAATCTTTCGACGGAGAATTAGACAGACAGAGAGAAAGAGAGAGAGAGCGCTCAGATTTGACACCGCTGTGCGAAATTTGCAGATTTCTCGAAAAATTTCCCGTATTTTGTATGTCTCTCAGTGTGTGTGTGTAAATATAACAAATCAAGTTGTATTTGTAAATTCACAATGTACAAATTCTCCAATGGTAAATGAATAGCAGTTCAGATTTGCATTGTTACCGGGATCATTGGATTAATTGGGCAATAAATCGAAACTGAAATTCGACGGCCTTTAAGGGAGCAGATCTCTCGATCTCTCCAGACTTCTCCAAGGAGAAGTGCTGTCTCTCTCTCTCTCTCTCTGTCTGTCTGTCTGTCTGTCTGTCTTTGTTTGGGTTTGCCAACGAGGGGTTGATTTATGCTCGACTTACGGCAGCTCGGCCGCGGGAGAGAAGGGACACGACGTTTCGAGGGAAACGACGTAACCGGAATTGCCGATAAACCCGCATTAGTTTCCACGATCAAATTGATGGATGATCGAAACCGAGTTTCGACCTTTCCAACTTTCACGCCCACGTTGTTTCCATTTGTTGACTTCCGTTTCATTGGCTTCTCCTGCATCCATCCGCCTCTAACACTTCCCAGTCCGCACGTTAAACGTATTATTCTCGCGCAGCACAGCGAGAACCGGAGGATCGATGTTTTCGCACTTCAATCTTGTTTCCGGTTGCTTTTCTCCTTTTTTTTCTTTTTTATTGCTCACGCCAGCTGCGTGATTGGCAAATCGAATTCGCTCGTCATAGCGTCGTTGTTGCATTATTATCTCTCCTGGATAATTATCTGTCGGATTTTTTCTTCATTTCGTTTCGCTCGATCTCTCGTTCTCAGAATTTAGGAGATAATTTTTTTAGGAGATGTTCTTTTCGCAGTTTCGAAGGCGAAAAATACTAAATTTTTCATCAATTTAATATTCGCAAAGGCGAAGTTTCTTTCTCTATTTATTTCAGTTGATTTTCTCGTTTTCGAGAATTTAGAAGATAATTTTTTCGCAGTTTCAAAACTCTACCGTTTCGTATAATTTCTGCAAAGTTCCTTTCTTTCTTTTCTTTTCTTTTTTTTTTTTTTCTTTTATTTTAGTCGATTTCTCGTTTTCAGAATTTAGGAGATTGTTCTTCTCGCAGTTTCGAAGGCGAAAAATATTAAATTTTTCATCAATTTAATATTTGCAAAGGCGAAGTTTCTTTCTCTCCTTTTCTCTATTTATTTCAGTTGATTTTCTCGTTTTCGAGAATTTAGAAGATAATTCTTTGAAAGGCAAAACTCTACCGTTTCGTATAATTTCTGCAAAGTTCCTTTCTTTCTCGTCTTTTTTTCTTTTCTTATTTCAGTTGATTTCCCGTTTTCAGAATTTAGGAGATTATTCTTTTCGCGAGCGTTTCGCGAAGTTTCGAGAGCGAAGCTTCATTAATTCAACTTTTGGCAAAGCCTCTTTTCTTTACACTTTCTTCTCCTCTGTTTATTTCAATTGATTTATTATTCGAATTTAGAAGACTATCTTCTCGCAGTTTCGCAAGGCAGAGGCTCTAACTCTTTCGTTTAACTTTCGCAAAGACGGAGTTTCATTCCTTTCCATCTCATCGAGAGAAGAAAAAAAACAGGAGAACTCAGAATCACGTATCGAGACACTCTCAATAACAATGTTTAGCCAGTTTGAAAAATATAGAAACGAAAGAGCGTTT
Organism: Tetragonula carbonaria; assembly: GCA_032399595.1. Classification (NCBI taxonomy): domain Eukaryota; kingdom Metazoa; phylum Arthropoda; class Insecta; order Hymenoptera; family Apidae; genus Tetragonula; species Tetragonula carbonaria. The sequence continues at coordinate 1,677,856 of JAUCRC010000018.1, read as the reverse complement.
CCTCAGAAAAAGTGGACGTCGTGACTTTCGAGCCGAACACTTTCGAGCAGCGATAGTTGTGTAAAGCTCGGACGGACAGGTCTTGTGAATTTTAGCACGTTTTTATGGGTTCCCTCGGCAAACATCTTTTTTCCCCTCCCCAGCGCGTCTCGAGAGTAATCGGGGACAGTTCCGTGTACCGTGTGTGTATTCTCGCTCGTTTCACTTAACACGGCGAGTATTTTTCGCACGTTTAGCGCCAGATAGGAGAGCCTAAGCGTTAATGAGACACCTGCGGACCAATAACGCCGGAGAAAAGAGCGAAGCAGGATCGGCGAAAACCTGTCGTTCGAATAGCTTACGAATCCGTGGAACTTCCGCGGGCGTATGCAATGCAAATTCCACCGCCGAGTTCCCCTCGCCAAAGAGTTCTTAGGCCAACGTCGATCGACGCTTCGGGGGAGAGGGAAGGCAAAGAAAAGAAAAAAAAAAGAAAAAAAGAGGAAAAGAGCCGATTGTCCCTCGACGGCTATTCCACAGCTGAAACTCAGCGTCCCGCTGTGTCGTCGATTTTTTTTAATCCAAAAATTTCGCTGTTGGCGCAAAGTTTCACCGCTGTCTTCACGAAACATTTATACACGTATTTTTTTTTTTTTTTTTTTTGGCAAGCGTGAATAAAAAATATTCCGAATTAACTCTGGAATAATTCGCGCAGAATCGAACAGGGCAATTTTCGTGCAACGTGAAATAACGGAGAGCAGAGAGAGAGAGAGAGAGAGAGAGAGAGAGAGAGAGAGCGAGAAAAAGTAATCTTCGAGGGAGGAAAGAAACGTCCGAAGCGTACGCACGAGAAGAAACCCTCCTCCTCGGCGCGTAATCCCCGCGTGACGGAGTTCGAATTCTTCTCTTTTCTCCCGCCGAAAATTTACGAGGACCACCAGCGACGCGTGTCTCGATAATGGCGGACGCGAAAATCGAAAGGTGGCCAACCGCGCGCAGGCAGGTGCGTCGTATCAGAAGATGTTGGTGGTGGAACAACGTCAATGGGGAAAACGTGCGTGGCCCCATCTCCTCCGCTACGCTCGCGAGGAAAAGAAACGAGAGAGAGAAAAAGCCAACGAAGCCAAAAGAAAAGAAAAAAAAAAGGAAAGGAAAGGAAAGAAAGAAAGATCGCGCGCGTATAACGCGTGCATTCGTACGTACACACGCGTGTTGAACAGGCGTTAGTAGTAGTGGTGGTGCGTTGGAACGTTTGAAACAGCAGCATTCAAGAAACGAACGACGCGGGACCCGCTTACCTTGGCGAGGTCCTTCCACTCGCTCTGTCTCTGGAATGCAACGAGAAGGCCTACGTGGCCCGAAGAAAAAGAAGAACCGGCCAGAAGAACCAGAAGAAGAGGAGGAGGAGGAAGAGGAGAAGTAATAAGAGGAACAAGACGATTACGGAGAACGGAGAGAACCAGAGGTGGTCCCAAGCTCCGAGAGGAATTGCGTAGAGACAGACAGAGACAGAGAGAGAGAGAGAGAGAGGGAGGAAACAGCATGATCGATAAGAACGATGGAACGGGGGGGGGGGTCCCCGGCGGATGAAAAATGAACGAGAAAATTGGGTTAAGCTTTTTGTTTCTCTTTTGGCTCTCTCGGCTCCCTTCTGGTGTCTTTTCGTTACATCGCGATACATGGCATTCACTGCGCGAAGAACGTGGTTGGTTTTTGGGGGTGGTCTCTTCGAGATATTCGTTGAATCATCGACTCGCGTCGAAGAAATTTCGCCACTTCCAGGCTCTTCACTCAGAGAATTTATATTTGAAATTTTCTCTGCTCGAAAGACTTTTCTCGACTTTTTGTCGTCCTCTCTCATTTTCCAGGAGAATTTCTTTGTTTTTTTTTCTTTTTTTTTTTTATATTACGCGACTGAGATTAACGCGACGAAAGTATTAATGGGGATCGAGAGAACAATGCCGGACGAACAGGTATATAAACTCGCGTACGTGTATAAATAATATATATATATATATATATATATATATATATATATATATATATTCTAGGGACAATTGAGATATCACGGTGACGTAACAATGCTACGCGTGAGTGTGTGTACGCGCAGCTGGCACGCATTACTGCGAGCTGCATTCCTAGGCTGCGTGCTCTCTCCGTTCGTCAATTGTTTTTACCCATTTATGCAAAATTCACAGATATACAGAGAGATAAAACAAATGACGATTCTCAATAATTATCTAACACGTCTTTCGGTCTTCCTTCGATATTCGCAACGTCGCGGATCTGTGAATAATATCATCGAAAAAAAACGATAGATTACAATTGCCAAATGTACGTTGTGCGATTATTTGCGTTAGGAGCGACACACGATCGCGTTATCTTTCGCAGAATTGAAATTTTTAATTCCACCTGTAATCTTATCTGCGTGCTTCTTTGTAATTCGACCGTGCATACATTTTCTACACGCTCATGCGGTAAGAACGAAAGGAAATTATAAAAACCGAGCTTCGTATCATTATTTCGCACAAAAGATCATCGGCTTTCTCCCACTTGTAACACAATTCTCCTTCCACGGAGATGAATTGCGAGATTTCTTCTTAATAAAGCATCGCATCTTAATCCCTCGAGCGTAGTGTCGTTGGATAATTTATGTATACATTGAATACTAAATTTCAAGGCATTTTGTTCAACGCATTTACCGAATAAAATACCGAATGAACGAGAAATCGTGAAATTAAATAGATTTTCTTTCTGAAACGAGAGAAAAATCTCGACATCGGAGAATTGGCATCAAATAAATCTCAAATGACGAGAAAATCCATCGAGTGTCTCTAACAAGACGAATTATAAATCAAAAAGAAGGCGCCCTTCGTGCAAGAGTACAATCGAACGCGACAACGATATCGTGATACCCTTCTTTTATCGTTCTTCATATAGATTATCTCGAAAAGAGAGACGTTAGCGTGGTAAACATTGAACAATCGTAATCGCCTATAATGCAAGCATGAAACTTCGTGGTCAGCGGCTGTACTTCGCAGTGAATACACGAACAACGTTTCCACTCATAGTCCTCCGTAGTAGCGAAAGCGTTAATAAAGTTCGTTGCCTAAAAAAAAAAAAAGCACGAGAGCTTTTTTCCACCGTGTAATAGCAAGTAACAGTCTCGAGAGGGAACACCTGCAGCACGCCGAGCCTAAAAACCTCATCGTTTGCGAAAATCGCGTGTAAATTACCATTACTTTAATCGGAATTTCTTGCATTAATTTGCAAACGTACAAGCACGCTGCATTAGTAGCAACAGCCAATAAAATATGAAAAGACGAAGAAAAAAAGAAACGTATAGATTCTTTCACGATCGATAAAAAGAGATTCTGTGAGAAAAAATTTTTTTTTTATTGACCCACTTCTCTCGGCCTTTGTATTTCGTACTCATCCATTCGTATTTAAATTCGAAGTCAAAGTCAAGAATTCGCCAATTTTCTTTTTTTTGAAACTCATCGAACGCGATTGAACGTTTGTCTATAATTTTTTTCTTTCTTTCGAAAGAATTTGCAAAGAAGACAAAAAATCTACACAGAGTACAGAGACGTCGCAGACGTAATCAAAGTCAAGAATTCGCCAATTTTCTTTTTTTTTTTTTGAAACTCATCGAACGCGATTGATCGTTTGCCTATAATTTTTTTTTTTTCCGAAAGAATTTGCAAAGGAGACAAAAAATCTACACAGCGTAGAGAGACGTCGCAGACGTAATTAAGAACAGTATTTACAAGAGGATTCTTGATTCACCTCTTATTTTCTCATCGTATTTCTCCCCTGCCACGTCTGCTACGAGTTCCAGGTAGCAAGATAGGAGGGAATCTTTATCGGAGCAGCGTAGCATACGCGTGGTCTCGAGTTTCATCGCTCTCGACGACGGCGACGATGATATCTTATCGATATATACCGCGAGTACTCGGAACGCGTACCACGCGTTTAAATACTCTTACGTGACTGGTATCGGCCGCTCCATTTCCGTTCGCTCCTTCCTTCTCACTCGCGCGATCACGCGAAATAACGCGCGTGTGTTTAAATTTGGCGCTTTGGAACTTCGACGAAGTTCAAAAGACATTTTAAGACTTTTACAATTTCGCGAGACTTCTCTAACGTAAGAGAAAATTATTGAGAATTAATTCTCGGTCGGTCACGATCTTTCTGAATGAAAATACAATCCCCCCCCCCACGATTTCGGTATTTCTTCTTCTTCTTCTTTCCCCCCCCCCTTTTAACTTAAAGAAGCAAGAGTGTCAGCTTTAACACTAGAACTACCGCAAAATGACTGGTTTTACAATTTCATTATAAAATTCCTACTTCGTGTTACATTTTTTTTTTTTTTTCGAAATGATGCAATGACTTTTTTGCAGGGTTAAGTAAAGGTTGTATAAAATGAATTTTATTTTTAAATAACTTACACAGAATTCGAGTAATTTTTTATCATTGTGTTTTATCAAAATGACTGGTTTTGGTAGAAGTAACTTCGTTTTTTTTTTTCGGTAGTTCTAGTGTTAAGGTGCAATTTCTGATTGTCACGGGTCGAACAACTGACTTTCTCACCATAGAACGTGAGCGCAATCCTATCAGCTGTTCGATAGAGCAAATTTCTCCTCGGGTTTTCCCCCCTGATGTCACCGCCGCGGTCTTAGGACCGTGTCACGAGAGAGCAGACCTTGCCTTATGGGGAATTGGCGCCACTGGCCGTACCCATAGCCGTTCGCATGCATTAACTGCGACCCATAATACTGCGTCCACCGATCCTCCGATGGCCATTCGAGTTAAACACGTAACAAATTAATAGCCGTACGCTCGACGTTTGCACGAGCCGATTGCCGATTTACCCGTGCGCGCCTCTTCAACTTGCAAAAATTCACGACGCGTGCTCGTCGAGTGTCTCTGGAGTGTCTCGACTTTCAAAAGCTTCGACTAAGAATTTCTCGTCGTTTTTCCCCCCCCCCCTCCTTTTTATTTCATTTTATTTCATTATTATTCGCTGAATATCGACCACTGCTCCGCGTTCACTGTTATACAGTTAATGGCACATGTGTTTCTTGCTTATGTCAATTTTTAGAAGTTCCATTTTTAAAAAATGAAGAAAGAAGAAGAGGAAGGGAGTAATTAATTTCTGTCAAGGTTCATCAACATATGCTTCGAGTTAATTTCACGGCTAATGTAATTCCATGCAACGTGGCTGCTGCGAAATTGCTGAGCTTCGTAGCGACGACACTAGCGTGGCGGCGATACTAGCGCCACGCGAGCACTAACTACTCGAACGTAACACTTTTCTCATATTACGAATTGGACAAACGTCGAGTCAACCTGTCGACCAAGTTCGTTCGTTGATTGATTGTAAATTACAATTTTGACAATCTCTGACAACGTTCATTTAGCATAATGATGTAGTTGACGATAAAAGCCCCCGATAGCCCGGTGAACTTCAATTTGTAAAAATTGGCGCAGAAAGGAGACGAAATTTCACGAGGAAGCACGTACGAGAAAAAGTTGGACGAGAGAGGCCAGGGAGAAATTGGCACGTAGAACGCGTGACAACGAGTCGTCCCGTGTGTATATATATATATATATATTTCGTAAAATTGCGAGGCGGAAAAGGGGAAACAAGATCGTGTCGAGTAATCTCGCAGTGAGTCACTCGGTTCTCGGGTTCACGTGGCTCCACGTAAGAAAGTCAATGAGTTTGTTGACTCGTCGCGCCGGCAATCATTGCCAAGAAAATACCGAAGCTCGCCTTGCTTTACGATTCTGATGCAGTGTTTGCGTTCCGTGCAGGATATATCGCGCAATCTGCGCTGTCAAAGCGATAAAACAAGTTCAAACGATCCATTGCGATTCAATGCACATCACGCGAAGCACGGTGTTAACTTCTTCTCGGCTACGCGACGTCGATTTTTATTACCGTCGAACGAATAAGCTTGATCATTGCTCGATAAATCACGAATATTACGGAAATATTGACAATTATTATCGATTTGTGAATAGAACATACTAGCGTGTCGATATTCCTGAAAATGGAAAAGCAAAGAGACACACGGTATCAAGGTTGGTAACACCTAAAGGAGGATTCTAGGGTAACTATTGGCGATCTTTATACTTCTGGTCTATATATAGAAGAGCACGGCTTTCTCCAGTTCTTCGCTCCATTAGCCCCATGTTAGCAGCGATATCGAAGACTTGTCAAATTTTTCCGACAAGTTTTTGCAAACTTGTCTGACACGACGTGCCGCATTTTTACCCGCTGTGTTCTTCTCCTTGTCGCAATTAAACTCAGATAATGTGTCGGTTATTATGATTATTTATTAGATCCTTAACGAGGATGTTGAAACGCACTTTCTGACATTTATTATTTCGTTGGAAATAATAACGTCGCGATTTTGTAAAGCGCAACGCGAATGTAGCGACGACACACCGCGATACTAGCGCCACGTTGAGCGTTAACTACTCGAACTTAGGAATCTACATGCCAGATACATTTCGTTAATTGAAAACTCGAAGACAATATATAGTATATGTAGTACAAATGTCTTTTTACTGAGATATTTCGAGCTTCTAAAACTGACTTTTTCAAAAGAAAATTCTCCACTTGGTGATTTTTTTCATACTTCTAACTAATAGTATTTCTACAAACATCTTCCTCGCGAGAAAGTTACTAGACAAACTGGCTGGTGACAAGCTGTTTTCCATCATGAATTCATCAAGAAGAGGAAGGAAAGGGAGAAAACCATCTTCGCCATTCTTTTCAAATTATGCCTCGCGATTCTCAACTCGACTGACAGTTCTCCCGCCGATTGCGCAATTCTCCCAATCCTGATCTCTCTTCCCGCGATATTCTACGCGGTCTACGTAATCTCATCGAACCGTTACCGGCCGGTTTATTGTATCTTTTATTACCTGTTCTTGGAGCGATACCGCGACGATATTAGTCTATTTTCCGTTACGGTTATTAATCTCCTCGAATGGCCACGTGTAATTACCAGGCCGGCGTGCAGAACGAGAGGCTCGTTTCAACTTGATAGACGATTCGATCGAGCCGCGTGAATTGTTATTCCGTTTAAGGCGAACCTCTCGATCACACTGCGCCTATACACAGACGGCGCATTATCGATTTAAACCGGTTCGACGTTATTTCTGGAGTTAATTCGTACCCGAGCTATATTTGTATCATTATCATTGCGTGAGAAAGTACTGCCACTTTCGCTACTTACGTAGTACGTGAATCGTTTAATTAAAAAAGAAATATCAAAACTTTCGTTGTCTACAGTGACAAGAGGTCGATATCTCAGTCGAGGTAAAATATTTTCATATTTGCTGGCAATTATTCTTAGAATGTTGTGGAACAATCGAAAATTACTACGTTGAAATTACTATCTGTTGACAATTTTTATTTTGTAAGCAAATCATTGGAAAGTAATTGGTAACCCTACGAATATCGTTGAAAAAATTCTCGAATGAAGAAATAGAGGAAAAGAACGATAAAATATTACTGTGCTAATAAAAAATATTATATTATTATTATATAAGCGGCTGTAAATAATAAAATATTACTGTGCTAATAATAAAATATTACTGTCCATTATCCCATTTTACAATCTCAAGCAAAGAGGGAAAGAAAAAAGAACATTAATGAATCTTTAATTACTCCTCTCTCTCTCTCTCTCTCTCTCTCTCTCTCTCTATTGTCCGGCGTGTTAACGGTTCCTGTCTATTGACAAACGTGCAGTGTCGAGCGGGGGAAAAGAAGCGGGATGAAAAGTGTGAAAAGCCGCCGACACCGGCGCGGCGTGAAGCTGCCAGGTCACGTAACCAATCAGCGTCGCTTTGCAAAGCGCGAAACAAAGGGAATTACGATAACACGGAAACGAAAAGGGTTAAACAGGAAGAGGGAGAAGGAGGTTGCAAGGTGCGGCTTGAACTTCTCGCACGTACGTACGACCCGACTCTATGAATATCTGGCTGGCCGATGCTTACGTCACGTGTACACTGCGGCGCAGAAATATCGAGTTGGAAAATTACTGATAAACCGAACCACCGGAACCACCGAAATGGCCGAAATTTATTAATTTCAAAGTCAGACGTTTTTAAAGATTTCAATAATTCTTCGTATGACAAAAGCTTGTATTATAAAGTTTTATCGAGTTGGAAAATTACTGATAAATCGAACCACTGGAACGACCAAAATGGCCAAAATTTATAATTTCAAAGTCAGACATTTTTAAAGATTTCAATAATTTTTCGTATGACAAAAGCTTGTATTATAAACTTCTCTTTTTCTTTTTCGATGTTCCTGATGAAAATTTTATCGCTTTGAGCGTTGGTTCTGGTTCTAATTAAACGCTGACAATCTATCAAATTGAAGAGCTAAATACGACGGAATGGCACTGACTTGAAACGACCAGAAGTCTAAAAAGTTTAATACTGGATTTATATTTTAAACACGTATATTTCAATACATTTGAACCTCTGATCAATTATTATATCCCATCATTTATTTTCATCGTTATATTATCAAGTTCACTGACTCTTGGCGCGATACAGATTAAACATTCAAAGAATTTTCGAAACTTAAACACGCGACAGCGATTGATCCGCTGACAAAAATTATCCATCGCGTTTGCAACGTCTCGCGAATCTGCTCGTCGTTAATTTCGAATATCCGACGAATTGCTCGATAGTTACAAACTATGAAGAAAATACTTATGAAGAGTAGTGTACGTCAGTCAAGTTGGCAAAACGGTGTTCTCTGTCCTGGGTTTACGCCATTCGTCTGGCACGCGCGTGTCCCCGCATACTCAAGTGCATTTAAAACGTTAACCAACGGGGCTCTCTCTCTCTCTCTCTCTCACACACACACACACACACACACCGGATGACCGACGACGACGCTTCCTAACTTCGCCATCGTCGGGGAACACGCTCTTCGGACGTCTCGACTCGAGAATTTCTGCGAAGAAACGACGAAGCGACGTTGACAACGGACATCAGAGTCACGTTAATTTTATTAACACTATTCTTACCACGACCGGTCAAATGACCGTTCTTTAAAATTTCGATTAGAATTTCCTATATACAACGTAAATTAAATCGACTTTAAACTTCACGACTTTTCCCCAAATATACGTATAATACATTTTTCAATATTTGCTTCTTTTTTTATTGTTTATTCGTTGAGAAAAATTTGTAGTCTGTCTTACCTACCCCACGATTTCCAATTCCGAAACTATAAAGTCGTTAGAAACGAAAGGCAATGCAGTTGTGGCATGATTTTGGCCGAAAAGTGCCTTCCAGGGACTGATTTACTGATTAGGCACTTCCAAGTGTTTTATAGTTCTCGCTGGCCTATCGGCCTCGCGGTGCTTATTTGCCTGATTGGTATCCGAAGCGGTCCAGAACCTCGGATTTTACTATCTAACTATATTTTAACTTTTAAGATTAAACTATATATTTTTATACTGTCAAATTGGCTTTTATCTTCATTCTATGTTAACACTAGAACTACCACACCAATCAAAATGACTGGTTTTACAATTTTATTTTAAAATTTCTATTTCACGTTACAATTTCTTCCCCGCGATGATGCAATGACTTTTACAGCGATAACTGAAGAAATAATATAATTTTATTTTATTTTATTTTATTTTTATTTATTAGAAATCAAAATAATTTTGGTAGAAATAACTTTGTCTTAACTGTCGATAGTTCTAGTGTTAAAAAATATAAGTTGTGCTAAAGACCGGTCGCGATAGGAATAGGTATACGTGAAGTGTCGGTAGGAATAGTGTTGATCACGACAGTCGACATGTAATCTCATCGTTTCCCGTTGTATCGAGAAATTCACCCGAACGTCGGAAACCGTTCCAAAATTTCCCCGAGAGATTTTCTTTTCCCCCACTGTTTGGACGAGACTTACTTTTCAAAGTAATGCTCTTTCGTCCTAACAAACACTCTCACTCTGTAGAAAATTGACAAACACTCGACGAACATTTAATCGATAACGATTGATCGTTAGATTTCACGCTTAAAGAAAATTGTCGTTCCATTTCGAGGCGATGGAAGTTGTTTCCATTTACATTCGAATACATTTCCATTTACATCGTCGTGCTATTACATTAAATTGCACGTTACCGAAGGTATCAACAGCGGAAATTAATTAGTAGGACACGTAGTATGGAATAACGTAGTTGTTCATCCACGCGAGAAATGAAAGAAATGCCTGATATCTATCAATCGTGCTTCTTCGTTATTACGCGTCCGGCGGCGAAGGTCGCGTTAAAAATCAGCCAACAGTCATCGAAATACGATTTACGAGGCCAATAAATCCCGTCGAATCACTTTCTAATATATCCAACCGTCGTTCCAATGGAATTTCAATGTAAATTAATAGACCGATGAAACGCACAGAACGCGCATAACTTTGCAAATACGCTCGGTTCCACAACTGGATATTTCTTCAATCCCGGGTCCCGGGAAATACAAATTTATTCGAAATTGTAAAAAATACAAATTTCCAGAGCGTAAACGTCGCAACGTTTGCAAATAATAAAATGTACAGAGGTATAACTCGTTGAAACTTATACTCTTATACAAAGACTGAAGAAGCTAGCGTTATTCGCCTTGAAAATATTATATTAGCAATTGAAAAGAAAGCCTCTCAAAGAAACATCTTCATCTTTGAACGAGGCACAAAAGCAGACATACGATTCGCTTCAGAAACCAATAAGCTGAAAAGTCGTTTTTTCTTTCTGAAGAGTGAACCATTACACACCCCTTTCAACGCCAGGCGAGTATTCTTTTTCGTTCGATCCACAGATTTCGATCGTTTCGAACTCTCGAGTTTCACCGACGAATGTGTGTAAATTAAATTCACGTCGCGCGAAAGTGTGCCATTACACGCGGCGGATTGCAGAAAATTGCAGAAAACTGCCGATGAAAATTCGTTCTCAGCTTCGCAGACATTCACAGGCATAACCACCACTCTCGACTAACTTTTCGTTAATTTGAATATCCGTCGATTGTCGTTGATTTCATATGAATCTAGAAAGTCGTTGGGGAAAATTCGTTGAAATTCGTGGAAATCGAGCAAGTAAAATGACACCAGACACCTCGGGAACGTGCGGAATATATATATTCGCCAAAAATTCTCTACAGTCCCGAAACTGAGTCGCGAGCCACTGAGAGAATAAACCCACGCAAAGCCGGGCAAATACATAATAAAGCCGTTTTATTTTTCCCCTGGTGCCGAAACCAGAATCGTGAATCTTGTTGGACTACCCTTCCCCCTCCTCCCTATAATTCGCGACAACTCGTAACTCGGAACACGGAACTCACCGCGTCGTTCCTCGTCTAGTTTTATCATCTCTCTGTTTCCTTTTCTTCCTTTTGTCAATCCTCCCCCTTTTTCACTCGTCAACCCCTATTCTATTCATCCCCCTCTCTCTCTCTCTCTCTCTCTCTCGTGTGTATATATATATATAGCTTTCTCACTTTTCCAATCCCTCCTTGTCCATCTCTCTTCAGTTCAGGTTCGCCAGTTTTCTTTTTTTCTTTTTTTTCCATTTTTCTTCTTTTTCTTTCTTTCTTTCTTTCTTTCTTTCTTTTTATTTCCTGTTTGTGGCGGGTAGTTCGAACGACATCCATGCGCAAGCCAGCGAGGGCTTTCAGTGCGTACGTACACGTAGAGAAAACAATTACGAGCACGTACAACCATAGCGCGAGATAAGTCGGTGTCATAAATTATGGAATACAATATAAATGCAAATTTAATGTCGGCTAGCCTACTGCTGCTATTCGCGTTTACTTTTTCTTTTTTTTTCGACCTTCTTTTTTCTTTGCTCTCGTTGTCCTTCCTTTTCCGTCTCTTCTTCTCGTTTCGACGAATTAAGACCTTTTGCTTGTCCTCTGCACCTACGTGCGTGAACAAAGTTCACATTGAGTTTTGATTTTTATGGCCTCTTGCGCGAGTGCAAAAATTTGGTCTTGCCAAACTATTCATCTTTCCTATCTTTAATCTTCCGAATATCTCACTTCTCTATACTCGACTTTCTCTGCTTTTCGAAAAATTTCGCAAATTTCGAATTCTGTTTACCAAATCTCCCAATTTTAGAACTCTGTTCTCCAAACTTTCCAATTTTCAAACTCTGTTTTCCAAAGTTCCCAATTTTCAAACTCAGTTTACCAAATCTTCCAATTTTCGAACTTTATTCTCCAAATTTCCCAATTTTCAAACTCTGTTCTCCAAATTTCCCAATTTTCAAACTCTGTTTACCAAATCTCCCAATTTTCAAACTCTTTTTTCCAATTTTCCCAATTTTCAAACTCTGTTCTCCAAATTTTCCAATTTTGAAACTTTACCTTCCCAATGTTCGAACTCCATTTCTCGAACAATTTTGCTTCGTCGTTCGATCGATCGGCAAATAGCTTGCACACATTTCGTTCCGCCCTCTTTGCAAAGCCCTCGTCGCTAATTACATATCAGAGAATCTCGCGACGAATTGTAAATCACGAGAGACGACCGCGCATCTATCTCCGTTGCTTCTCGATATATATTATAAATCTCGATGCTCTCGAATGAAAATATCGCACGTATCATATCCACCGAAAGAGAGAGAGAGAGAGACACCGCCTTACAGTTAACTTCGCGCGGCTAATGCGTCGTTTCAAGACATAGTTGTACGCTACCTACACCGTAGAAAGGTGCAGCAATAATTTATAACTTTACAGGCTACACCTGGTATTAGCGTTAAAAGCTGCAATTAACTCCACATTGAATTACTGCTGGGCTTAATTATCGCAAAGTGCCGGGGATACAGCGGAAAATAAAGTTCAATTCCAACCGACTTCGTTTCAATTTCTTCGACGAACGCTTGGCCACTTGAAAGCAAAGGAAGAACCAGATGGCAATCTTACCTCAGTACGTGGTTTTTCATCATTTGCAGAAGAGCAGCGTTCGCTTCGAATGGCAAACAACGACGAGTCTTTGCTACATTGCTTTTGTATCAAATATTTCAATTATTGATCTTGATATTTAATCCTTAAAGCGCGAACGAGGATTATTTACTTCGAGGGATAATTAGCGTTCAGTTGACAAAGAATGTTGATCGAATTAAGTCGATAGGTTGAAAAGTTATTGAAAAAAAACGTTGTACGATCAATTTTTGGCCAACTGGAGAGGGAATTAATCTGAACATACTTCAGATTCAAGAATTTCATTCTATTAAATCTCTTACTCCAAAATTTTTTAATTCTAATCGAAGAAGACGAAGAGTATCAATGGTGAAAAAAGTTTTCATCATTTAAGATTGATATTATACGATCAGTTTTTCGCCTGCACGGAGGTATTAATTTTCACCAAAGTTCCACAGCTGTTCTACCGAATCTACTCCGAAATTTTGATCAAAAATGCTCAATTCTAATTCTTGAAGCAATACTTCCAACCCTGAAAACTAACACTTCAGGACAGAAGCGTTCGAGTCTACAAAAAGAAGAAGAAGAAAAAAACCAGTGGACAACGATTCACAAAGGCACGCAATCGCTGAATAATAAAATTCCCCAGATAGCGTGTGAAAGTCGTACGCAACACGTGGGCTTCCCCAAAAAGGAGAGAGAGAGAGAGAGAGAGAGAGAGAGAGAAAAGAGAAAATATAAAAGGCAAGATTTCACCAACACGAGCGGAAACAGATAGACGACACGCGATTGATGCCACGTGAATTAACAAAGCGACCCGCGGTCGATTAATTAGGTTAATAACTCGCTCGAATCCGAACGAATCGGCGTATCTATAAAAGATCGACGAGTCACGAAAACCGTGCGTGGCCCTTATAATCTGGAAAATTCCTGACTGTTGGGGGTGTTCGCGATATATATATATATATATATATATATATATATATACGCGGCACACGTGGTGGATATATAGGTCGTCGAACCAATCGTAATTCACTTTTATCGAGAACATTATTGACTAGAAACCCTTTCTTGCGAGCCGCTGGGCTCGTTCCATCGATATTTACGTGGCCGATACTTGAATGATTCATACCGGTTATGCGATCGACATACTCGGTAAATATATCGGTATACAGGAGGAGGCTGATGCATACGGCCCAGATATAACCCCGATAAATCTTGCTGCCGATCGACCGGAATTCCATCGCGACAAATACGGGCTTCTGATTTCTTCGGGACGATTATTTGTTTATTCATTTGCTCGTCCCATTTTCGTTTGCAAAACGCCCGGCGACTAGCGCCGATTGCTGCGATTATTAAAAATCATACTTGACAATACTGCTGATTCGGACGATATCTTCTTCTTTTTTTCTCTCTCTTTTCCAATCAGAAATTTGTTCGAGTTGTTGAGAGAGTGTTTGATTAAACGCGGCTCTAAAACTTTTTGAAATATCAACTCGTTGAATGTCGGGATAATTTTCTTTCATTACAGGTTTAGAATCGTTGTGCTACGTTGTTTTCTAACGATTCGCCGAAATAAAATTCATATATATATATATATATATATCGATCTGTACAGCTTGCAACGAGAAATATTTCTTCAATAAAATTCTGGCGTTGAATAAATATAGATATAATATTCACGTATTTGAGAAATTAATTCCCAATAATAAATTCCCAAACAAAAGATTCTCTCAGCAGACGAAATATAATTTATTTCGCCAACTATCCTCGACATAAGGATCATTTTATTTGCAAGCCAATGTATCATTCGTAGGAAAAAGACTTTATCTCTAGCGTGCAGCACCGGTTGGTTTTCTTCTTTTATTTTCTTTATTTTCTTTATTTTTATTTTCTCAGCTCAGGTGAAAAGCCCGACAGAATTGTTCATCTGTCATCGTCAGATTGTCCGGATGAATTTTCCATTCGTCAAAGCTTTTCTTACGGCGAGAGCCTGTGAAGATGCATTTAGGCCCGCCCCATCGATCATAATTAAGAGAATAATATGGATTTATGGACGTAATAGTTATCCTAATTATCTCGTTAAGATCCCTATTAATTAACGATTTGCTTATCCCTTATTTGCGTTTCATTGTCGAATAAAATTTTCATCAAAAAATTACCGGCGATTTCGAATTATCACACCGACGGTCTAACTGAATATTGCGAGCGAAGATTGCAAATTATTCCCTCGAGATTCTAATTGACCAATAATTTCGTTAAATATCTCATAGAACACAAAGCAGTATAGTATTTGAAGATTTCAATAATTTTTATTGTATCATAGAGTTTTTCTATTTTTTTCTTTTCTTTTATTTCGATGTCTTTGATGGGAATTTTGATGCTTTGACTGTCGGCAGTTCTAGTGTTAATCAATAATTTGCAATAGAATTATTTTAAAGCTCATGCGTACGTAAAGATTGCAAATTGCTCCATCTTACGATCCTAATTCGCTCGACTAATATAGGGTGTGCCAAAAGTTTCTTCCCACCTATTTTTTCCCCACCCCATAATAAAACATCAAAATATAAGGAAAAACTAACTAACTAATTTCGTGAATTTTAAATTAAAACTCAAGTTCAACCAATGTCCATTAGATTTTCAAACGTTGATTTCTTTTAATTCGTTGAATTAGATAGTGATTAATTTTTGATTACTGAAAATTCGAACGCTACGGAAATTTGCTAATTTTCTCGGCAACCATAACCCGGCTAACTGGTATTTCTGTTGGTTTTTCGCGTGCGCAAGGAGGCACACCACACACGCGTGTCCCGCATTTGTTTACACGGTCGTTGGTTTCCTTTTATCGACAGGCCGGACCGTCCGCTTTCACGAATGTGCAGCAACTTTCCACAAATAGAATACTTGACTGACAGCTTGACAGCTCGGTCGTATACTAAAGAGATATAGATCCGATTCTCCAATGGCAATTCGCCGCTCGATATCGTTCCTTAATCGAATTTAACGCAACAACCATCAATCCTTGTTCACCATTTCGCGCTCTTCGTTTCATCTCGAAATATAACTCCCGCGCACGCGAGATATTTCTTGTCTTAACACTTTACCGACCGACAGCGGTAAGTAATAGACGATTAATAGGCTACCGGTCGGTAAAGTGTTAATATCGCATAATAATATATTTATATATATTAATATACGATATTACCGGTCGGTAAAGTGTTACTATATATATATAAATATATTATTATACGATATCCACCACTTTACCGACCGATAGCGGTAAATAGTAGCCGATTAATAGGCCACGGTAATCGGTAAAGTGTTAAGAATTAACAATTAAAGGCCACGAAGAATACTTCTCCCGCGAGAAATTCGAAAGACTCTCCCCAATTTTTTTAAAATTAGATTTCCAGTCGAATTTCCACCTGTTGACACATTTTCTGATACAGAAAACTCGCTGAGATATTTCCTACAATAATAATCAAGCTGTGAAACGGGAAGAGATCGAGTACCGGAAGCGTTGATCGGCCTCTGGCGATCGTTTAACGAAAGAAAAAGAAAGTACATGATGTGTGTATGCGCGCGCGCGCGCGCGTGTGTGTGTGTGTGTGTGTGTGTGTGTGTGAGAGAGAGAGAGAGCGGATATAACGAGAGCTCGAAGTACATCGTCAGGTCTCATTGCACGGTTACACGAGTCGTGTCACCTTTCCGTGCAAAGGAAAAAACGAAGTCTTACGCGTTTTATCGCCAATTAAACGTCCGATCGACTCGGTAATTTAACCCGCGAATTTGTAACACGAGGTCTACGAGCTCGTGTACAGAGTATGTACATTCTCGAACGTTGTCGATTGCCAATCGATCGACTAGCGCCTACGCATTTGCTACGAAATTTCTCGAACTTGTGTCATTTTTGTAACACACACGTAACACACACGTAACGCTCTTTGTCTAGCTTGGTTCACATCGATTCAATTTTTTCGGCAATGAAAATAAAAACAGATTCGGTTCCTACTTTGATTTACCTTGATTTGAGAAATCTTCACATCTTTATGCATCGAAATTATATCATAGAGCGAATTGTTTTTAATTTTACGCTAAATTCGTAGATCCGCGCGCAGATCGATAATGAATAATTAAATCTGTCGGAGTTAAAAATAACTCTGTGCAGAGTAATGCAGGAAAGTGAAAGATAACAACAGCTGCGAGATATGAGAGAATTTGTCAAAAATTGCCTTTCGATCCAACTTCAACTCTGCGAAAACAAGCAGCGGGGGCGAAATTTCCAAAGTGTTCGATATGTGTTCGAAACATTTTTAAAATCGCCGATGATATATTATACCGTCAATACGCATCAATATGAAAGCTCTCTCGCTGAATTATTGATCTGTCGTTTTCCACGTACAGAGAGAAATCAATATTGCCTTATTGTATTATTAACAAGCCAACGACACGATATTTGAAATTATTGTTTAAATAAAACGTACTCGGAATCTTATTGCAACTCCGACGCTACCTCTGAAATCACCTCTTTTTCCGAGCATAATCGCGAATATTTTGCAAATATTGCAAATTGCGAGCTACGTTGTTCGAAAAAAAAAAAAAAAAAAAAGAAAAAGAATGTACGAACGATGAAAAGGAAATCTCACCTTGTAACGAATAATGCGGGCTTCACGCTAAGCGCTGACTCATTCATGCTAATATTTCCACGAAGATTTGCAATACATACCTGAAATAGAAGAAAAAAAAAAAATACATATCTGTCTTAATCAGTATCTCGCAGAAACTTAAGAAAACAGATTTCTTCGTGCCAGGAAGCAGTTTCAAACTAGTAAAAAAAAAAAAAAAAAAAAACGCTGTCCCTATTATCAAATGAAATCTGACAAGATTTCGGTACAATTTCTAAACGTAGAACACATACGTGAATAAAAAACGTTCTCCTCTCGTGCTTCTTGAAAATTTCACTTCGATCTGGTGCTATATCTCGGGCTACTATTCCGTTCGAACCGTCAAATATTCACCGTGTTTGCCATGTCCACTTTTATTCAAACTGGAACTCTATTCTTCCTCCGAACTTGCTCTCCAAACGTTACATTTTTCACCAGTTATCCGGTCACTCTCTGGCTAGAACCAGAGAGTCTAAAAGCATATCGCCTCGCGTGTAACAGATTCAGCTTTCTGATCAATTCTCACTCGTGGAAATTGCATGGCTTGGTACCATCGCCCCGGTTGGATGGAGGAACCCCAATCGGCGGATGTAATACCGATGGTACGGGATCGTTATGGGAAAACAATAAAGCGAATACAGCCTCGTAAGCTTTGGACTTTGGTATCGCCGTAGCTTTTCCTCTCTCGTTCACGGGGAAAATTCCCCCCACCCCCTCCCCCGGGGGTGAGGGGGCTGAAAAGCGGCCATCTTTCACGCGTTCGGACAAAAACGATCGTCATGCGCAATATTTGAAATAATATCACCGGGGCCAAAGATCGAATCGGCGATGCACGTCACGTAGAAACTTTCTTTCTCGCGGTACGAAAATATACCGCACTGCGCAACTCTGTCTCCTCTCTTTTCTTCTTTTCGCCATCTCGCTCTCTTCGAGAGCCGATTAATTTCCCTTTTCTCTCGGCGGCATCTTCTTTTAACGCGTGTTACGACGTTTATTTGGCAAGATTGCAGACAGAAAAAATCAGTGTACTTTCGCGGGTCTCGCGTCACAAGAAACGCAGAAATTTTTATTAAACTGGAGTACACGCTCTGTACTGTGAAATTTCAAAATGCAAAAGGAAAAAAAAAATTTGAAGTACATTACAGTTTGCACGCAATATTTAACACGTGATCCCAGATTTCTCCGGTCCATTCGTAAAAAAATATAAATTTTATTCGGTACGAATAAAGTATTCCAAGCTACAAGATTGATTATTTCAGCAAATCGATATTAATCTTCTACATTTTCTTTTTTTTTTTTTTTTTTTTTTTTTTTAACAAGATCTACGCGCTCGAAACCGTGCGAGACCGAGTCGAGGAGGGAAAAGGAGCGTCGAAACGTCGCGATCGCTGTGTCAGAGCTTTGCAAACGCTCGGCGATTCGTTAGCATGTCGCGCCGATTCTGTACGAAACAGCGAGCGGAAAGACTGGCGTGTAGGTCGATTCGCTCGTGGGAAATCGCCTTTTGTCGCCCCGTGGTGCTCGCCGTTCCTTCGCCGTTAACGAGCGGCCTGATAAAACCGTGGCAACTCCGTATCTGTCGCTCTACCGGCAATAAATCAAGTAGCATCGCTCCTCGGCGCAGGACATTCCGTTAATGAGCTCAACACTCGCGGATAGGTCGAGAAAGGCGTTGCCGCGTGCCGCTTTCACGCGGGCCACACACTGTCGCCACGATCGGCAAGACCAGCTGTAGAAAAATTCAATTCGCCTTTCGCGATTCTCTTCCGCATTTTCTCGTCCGTGCATTCCTTTCGAGAAATATTATTCATCACGGTAAAATTTATCGCGTTGACATAATGTTCGTATAATGTTTGTGCACAAGCCGCGGCATGGAAAGCACGTCGGGAGACGAATTTTTTAAATCTCTGTTCAGCTTCCATTTAAGTGTGTGTGCAAGGTTATCTGGATGGCCGATTTGGTTATAACCAGCATTGGTTATTTTCTTTTTATATAAAAAGAAAAATAATAATATGATTCATAGACGTTCAGAACAGTGGGACTTAATCTGCAACAACCATCTTAAATCAACGTGAACAATTTATCCATCCCTCGGCGCGAAACAACGCGAAATAAATTTATCAGGCGAAATAATTTCAATAATTCTTTCGAACTTTGCGACGTGTATCTGCAACTCGACGCGCCGCCGTTTGTAATAATTAATTTAATTACTGAACATTTGGGAAATCAATACAGAACACCGTAATATTACGCGAGGTAATATTTGTCGGCAGTGTAATTCGCGAATAAATTTTCGCGTTTCGGGCACGAAACGATTGATACGATATCTTTTTTTTCTTCCGCCGAGAATCATCGCCGGGATGATTTGTTGTTACAACGTTGTTATTATTCGTTTCCATCGAATGGCACTGGGATTATTGAATTCGCGCGAATAAACAACTGCGCGTGTAACGGATATGATTTTCGATTATTATTAATTCGCGCGACGTTCCCCAAAAATGCACTCGTATAATTCGTACAATTCGTATAATTCGTGCTATCGGAAACGCACAGTTTTTCGCCAGGGCGAAATTTTGGCACCTTTGATTGCAAAAAATTATACGTTAACAACGTTCCGTGTGAAATCGGCGAGATCTCGAGGATGAAACTCGAGGATTGAAAATATTGCACTTTCGCGTTACATCCTATCGCGTTATCACTGTAAACACACAGCAAATGTGTGCATTAACTTCGAGCTATTATACTTGAAAGCGGAGATAACGTTTTGACGGACACGACATGGAAGGTAATTTCCAGCCAGATGGGAACACGTTTAGTAGGTTTATAAATCCGATATTCCAGCAATTTGCCAGAGTGATTCGAAAACTTGGCCATCCAGCGTAGAGATGAGTATCGGCGAAGCGTTATTATCCGACCAGATTCAACCTTTTCAAACCTTTTACCATTTTTCCCGTATCTGAATTCACATCCGCGTCGGAAATGATGTTAAACGAACGGCTGTCGAATTTCAAATTTCGAAAACTGCGAAATTCTTCCAAGAATTCGATAGTCACTCTTCTTTCTAACATACATACAGGCTACGTGAATTTGCCACGCATTTATCGGCGTGCGCGTAAAACTCACGATGCAAAAGAATATGCCGAGAAGAGAAACGACTAAATTATGGAGACGCATAAAAACTCGATTACTCGAATAGGATTTCCCGTGAAATCCTATTGGGCGGTTAAAGCTGCGTATGCGTATCGATCGTCCCAGAAAAAAAAGCAAATATTTGAAATCAGCCGAAGAATCGATCGATCGATCGGACATAGCCAAGGGGACAGAGATTCCTGCATTCTGTTAGCAAACTCGAGGCGATCGATCGGTTAATGAAATAGAATTTCTAGAGCTGGAATATCATACGATCGTCACGAGTTCCGTTCCTCTACCGATAGCTGTGGAATGTCCACAGATTCAGGGCACGTTTGGTTTTCGAGGTAACTAAAGCCACCGGCCGACACCGTTTCTATCGTGCGGATATCGCAATTCCTCTGTTTCTCATTTATACAACGGGGCAACAAATCTTTCCCTTGTCACGGAAGTCCCCATTAGACCCCGGCTCTCTCTCGGCGGCTAACCCTATTCCGATCCTCCCGATTTTTCGAATATATTTAGATCTTGCTCTTATTTCGACCGAATTCACTCACACGGCGAACAAGAACCATCTTCCGACAGAGAATACAAAATACAAAATATAAAACATTTCGTTCTACACGTTTTATTCGACGAAACGTTTCATTTGCATTTTTTTGCAAAACTGCAACCTTTTGATCGCGCAACACTACCTGGCAAGACGTCAATTACAAATCAACCCAAAGATTTTATCAATCCAGCCTAATTTCTCTCAGTTTTACAATCAAAGTAAAATACATAAATGCTGACCGGCAATTATTTCGTAACTGAACGTGCAAGTGAAACAATCACCGTCAGATTCTATTTTTTGCATTTCTGTTTCGCTGGTCTAACATCGGATTCATAAACCGTCTTCCGATGAACTATCAATTTCCAAATCAATGCAATCGATTTCAAAATCACTTGGACAATCATGTAAAGCGTATAACTCGTTGAAAAATTCTTCACCGTCACGGATGCAATTTTCGGACTACTAAAATTGTGATAAAAGCCTAAATACCAAGAACTGTACCTTCGAGCACGATTAAACACGATGAACAAAGCTTTTGCAATATTCTACGTCGCAAAACATGAGTTAACTCGTGACCGGTCAACAATGCGCTAAGATCGACGCAGTCATTCCTAACATAGGCTTCAAGTTATATCAATATCAATTGTACGTCGACGTTCGTATCGAATAAATAATTAAATGAAGAAACTCGCGAAAAAGTTCGCGTTGGATGCGCGATTGCAATTCGCATCAGCGATCCGATCGCCGGTTTATCGACGCGTCTCGGCCGATACACGGCCGATAAGCCTGCCGTGGATAATCGGTGCTGGTATCTCCGCGAGGCATGGCCGACATTCTTGCCGCTTGCCACGGAACAATTACGGATCGTGTCGTTCACCGACTAATCGCCTTTAACGTACAACCGTCAAAATTACCCGGAACAGATAGGATCGCTCGGAATTTCGAATAACATTCCCAGCACCGCAGTATTTCGAATCACCACCGCGTGGACTGCTGTCCACGCTCGCGAGGAGGCTTATCAGCGTGTAATAGAGACCGATGGTCCACCCTGACGACGAGCTTCGTTGATCCAACGACCTAACCTCACTTATGAAATGAAAATCATGGTGTAAAAATCTTAACCTCTTGCGCTGCCAATGACGATTCTACGCGCGTCGAGATCTTTTGTCCCGAAATTGCAATAAATTATATTTAAATATAACCCAGACAAGACAAATAATAAATTTATTGCTTCTTCTTAGTAATCATTTCTATCTAATGATCGTCATATCGGCAAGTTCGAAAAGAAAGCAACGAATTATTATATACGCGGTTTGGTCACTCGTTATGGTCCGCAAACCAGTTGCCAGCGCAAGAGGTTAAGTTAACATTAAAATCGAGAATTTTTTGTTTTAAAATTGCAATATTTTCTCGATTTTAAATATATTTAAATATAACCCAGACAAAACAAATAATAAATTTATTGCTTCTTCTTAGTAATCATTTCTATCTAGCGATATCGTCATACCGACGAGTTTGAAAAGAAAGCGACGAATTATTGTATACGCGGTTTGGTCACTCGTTATGGTCTGCAAACCAGTTGCCAGCGCAAGAGGTTAAACGATGCGTCATACAGAGACTTTTATTCCAACACTTACGCTTTCGAATAAAATTATATTACAATAAGGTGTGTGTGTGTGTGTATTTCTTTAATATTGTTTCTAACACTAAAAAGATCAGTCATCACTTTAATAGAGTTTCACATTATTAAAAAGATGTAATCGTATAAAATTTTGACAAAGCTTCCATAAAGATTAACCGAGCCAGATTGTAGGTTAAAGCAACTTGAAATTACTGACCTGTTGTTCACTCGAAATATTCGTCGAAGCCCGCAGCTTCCATCTTTGGAGTAGAATCGCCACTCCGAGTTTCTTCTGATGAAACTTCGATTACACTGACGCTACACGTCGTACACTTTCATTATATTAAGACTACTCAAAACAAAGTTCATTTATGTTGACTACAGACCACACGTTCGAGTTTTTGACACGGATGCAATTGAAATACGCGGATAACGTTCTATCATGTTACGAATACACGGCGCGCGTAATGGCGACTGACTGCTTTGCAACTTTTTTGGCGGGAACGAGACTGCGCATGCGCCATGACAGTTTCATTATCGATTGCATATCGATCTTTTATCGAACAGCTCGGATGCGATTCTTATTTTATTTCTTTATTTTATACTCACAATCTCTTTCATTCTTCCTTCCTATTTTTCTATCCTTCGTTTGAAAATATGTTTTTTGTCGATATATCGTACAGTACTAGAAAATATAATATCCATAGAAAATCTCTGTATCTGTATTCAACATTATTTTCACAATTTCTATAATATATGCACTTTTACGGGCGTGTAGTTTGATAAAGCCTCGTTCAAGCTCGTCTAATTATTCAGATTCAAGTAATTACAAGTAATCTGTCATTTGGAATGTTCATTGAAATTTCTGGGCTAACCTTGTTAGATACAAGAGTTGAACGAAGTGCTACTGTTACTTTCTTCCCGTGCATACACTTCAATTACATTAAGACCACGCACCATATACTTCAACTATATTAAAGCTGCACACCGTGTACACGAGGTTTTATCGTTAATGTAATTGAAACACGCAGATGACATTATTATGCAACGAACAAGTGGCGCGCGTAATGGCGACTGCTTGCAACTTTTTTTTGGCGGGATCCGCGAGATGGCGCATGCGTCGCACGTCGATGTTCGACGTTCCGATGTGCGCTCAAATTTGAAAATTCCGCTTTACGTCTCAGCTTACGTTCGTATCGATCGGTAATTAGCCTAGTTCACGAACAAATACCTCTCGTTTCTCGTTTCTCGTTTCTTTAATTGTACAACGAGGCCAACGCGCATTAATAAATTCGCATTTAATAAATAAATCAACTTCCAAGTTCAATTCTCTTGAAAACGAAGCGAATTTGTTCTATTTATTTTCCACTTATTTTCTCTCCTTCTTCTATCGATTGCTGGGACACCCTGTATAACGACGCGCAGTCGGACGACCCTGGAGAGAACGTTCGTTCGCCTCACGGTGGCTCGTCGATCACGCAGCATCGTCGTTATATTGTGTCGCCGGTGAGCAGAGCACAGGTGACTGTAGATCAAAGGCAGGTAAACGCGTACGTACGTACGTACGTACGTGGAATCAGTGTCTCCTGGAACCCAGTTAAAAATTGCGTAACGCACGCCACGGGTCAATTACCTTAGGCATAGATGCCATTGCGGCGACGGCGTGCAATCGTTGCAAAGTGATCTCGTTACAACGCGTGTGCGACGTAGTACACGGTTTGCTTTGCGTGATCTATGCCTATGGTTGCTTGCGTTACGTTCGCCCGGGTTTTGCAATGTTGTTTGCCGAGGTGTTGCTCGACAGGCTCGCGCTTTGCAATCAAATATCTGCCGCCTCTCCGGAAAGATTATTGATCATCATCGCAGACTTGTCGATAATCCGGGCGAATAGAATCGAGGCGAAAAATTTCTTCGAATCAATTTTGGAGATCGACATTTCACGAAATATTTTCGACGAAATGTCTACGACACGATTTAAAGGGATTTGAGATTCTTAAATTTTTATTAGAACAGATGTCATATTTTACGTCTGTTGCATGCTTAAATCACCGAGCGTGTAACGGATGGTTACAACGTGGTCCTCGCGCGCTTTTTCCACGCTGTTCGTGATCGGGGCAGGATATCGAACGAACAAGATGGATCCACGCCGGAAGATAGCCGATCCTCAGACACGGACAAATCGCGTAGCCTGCTCATCGTGACAGGGACTAAGGTTTGAGTGGCTGAGAAGGGAAATATGACTGGACGAGAGAGACGTCGTCGCACGTAACCGAGAGAATAAATCATACACCGCGCATGATGATGATGTTTGCTGAATTGATATAAGTGCAACGATGCAATGACGCATGGTATGCAAAGGATTTTTATACCGATTCTGTTTTCTTTCCCTGGACTCGCATTTTTAAAGATTCGAACGTTTGTAATTTAGTCATCTGCAGCTGGGCAAAATAAAATCAAATTTTTACACAGTAAATAGGTATAAATCTTGTTCCTCTATTTTCCTATAGGAAATTTTGAAGTCGTAAACACCAGGTAATATATACGTAATGTCGGTTTATTAATTTCTTAATATCTGACGGGTTGATTTTCACCGAAGGGAAAATATATATATATATACATCCAGTGAAATTTCTCTTTCCCTGTGTATCCCTTTTACCCTTCTTAAGAAGGCGCCGAAGGGCACGTTCCTCGACATGCTTCGTGAGAAATGCTACGGTTGATGATGCTCCGAGACGTGACTACGTTCAGCACTTCTCCGGTTGGTTTTATCAGTTCCCTGGCAGCGAGAGAAAATATACGACAATGGCGAATCTCGATGATGCCCACTGATCCACCGATTCACCATTTCCACCCTTACATCTTCCAAATAGATTCTTCCCTTTTTCTAAGATTCCAACGTCATTCTTTGAATTGTACAGAACGAAAGAAGATTTTCGAAGACTTCGACGACAAATATAAAAGCTTCCAAATACAAAATACACAAAAATAATCCAAAGAGGCTAAAAAATTCTATCTGCAATAATTCTTCTGAAAGTTGCAAGCTTCGAAATTCTAACCCGAAAATTCGAGATATGTAGCTTTCTAAAGGCAAACTATTGGAGAATAATTAGCATAGTCGCAATTAATTCAGTTTCTTTCACCTTTTTGCAACTCGTCTCTCTCTCTCTCTCTCTCTCTTTCTTTCTGTCTCGAGTAAATATTATCGCGGACTCTCGCGAAGCAAACGCTGCGCACAAAAGTACCGGAGACGTTCGTAAATACGTTCCTTTGCTCGGTGACTTTCTCCAAAGTGTACGACGGTGCTCGACGAACAAGAGGAAACAACCGCGAAACGAGAGAAAACAGCATTAGAAAAAGAACCCAAAAGCAGACCCGGGCACACCATTGGCAAAACGAAACACAGGTTGGCACACAGTCTTGTATTCGCGCCCCTCTCCCTCGCGACTTCGCGAAAAAAAACTAGACAATCGACCGTATTCGTCAAACGTTCAACATTTTCTCTCTCTCGTACAAAAAAGTATGCGACCTTTGTCGTTTCATTTCGTTACGAAAAAAAATTTGCTAAAACAAATAAAACGTAACTCTCTGGCTATTGAATTCTATTCAACGTTTATAGTTGGGATTTCGACGAGAACGGGAAAGAGCCCTTTCAAGGAAAAATGAGTATTATTTTATTTAATTGTTAGTTTTTTAGATTAAACAAGCGTTCGCGAATAAAAAAAGAGGGTGAAGAAGGTGACTATGGAGCACAGGTCAAAGGAAACGGTTTCGGATTGCAATTGGATGGCACCTTCTGGTGTTTCTCTGATGCCTTGGCATCGCATCGCCAGTGTAACGTCAGTGCAATCAAGAACTCATCTCCTGTAGGAAGGGCAGTCTCCTCGGCATTGTGCTCTCGTCATTTGGAGCTTGTCATCAGCTCTTGCAACTTGCCGGAAACGCGACTCAGTTTCTGACTTTGCTGCCATCTGCTCTGTTTCCTATTCTGTTCGCCGTTCGCGCTATCTTCTTTCCCGCCCTCGATTTCCGAATTAACTTTCACATTCATTTTCAATGTTACGCGGTTACTGACAATCCTGCTTTCGAACTCCAACTTTGTTGGAACATCAGCTGTGTTTTGTTCTTACAGTACCAGAGCTGTAACGTGATTGAAAAAAAGAAAAAGGAAATCATCAAAAATCCATCCGAAACCAATTCTCCGATTCCTAGAAAGAAATACGCGTCAAAGAAGTGACGCGAGCACTGAGATCGGCGCAAAAGAAACGAAACTTTCCAGGCATCGTGCAAAGAGAGAAAACACGATAATAACACGATCGTCGTCGTCGTCGTCGTCGTCGTCGTCGTAGTCGGGACTGTAAATACCCGAAAGGGAAAAGCGGAATAAAACAATAACGGGGAGGGGGAGGGGGGATACAATTGGTCCACTTTGGTCCAAGTTTCCGCGGTCGAGCAAAAAGCTTAAAAAAAGAAAACGAGAAGAGAAGGAAAAAGAAAGAAAGAAAGAAAGAAAGAAAGAAAGAAAGGAAGGAAGAAAAGGCAGTGACACACAGCCTTCTCTAGCCGTTGCACGCGGATAAAACGAGATAAAGATAGAGAAACGTAGACAGATAAAACGAGAGAGAGAGAAGGTTAAGAGGAATAGGGAGGAGAGTATGGAGGAAGGTTAGAGGGGTGGAAAAGAGCTTGGAGGGGTTGTCTTGAGGCCGACGCCCAGATCGATGCTCCCGTCTGAGCTTCCTGTAGGCGGAGGCTGTGCAGAATTCCCGACCGTAAGGACCTCCGTGCGTTTCTACTGTTATTCCGCTCGAAAAGAGAATCTCTAACTCTAAACACTGTGTTCGAAATCGAAGGAACAACACGTTCCACGTTTCTTTGAAATAAAGCCTAGCTCTTGCCAGGGATTCAACGATCATTCGCATTGCGAGGTGAATTCGCGACTCAGGCCCTGTGTATTCGAGGAACATATTAACCATTAAATACAGTTTGAATTTCCTTTGAACCGAGGATGAAACGATAGTTACAATTCTGCAATAGAAATAACTGGAAATTGGCGGATGAATTTTTATTAATTAAATAAAACATCGACTGTCTAATGGCATGAATCTTCATTCATCCCAACTTCCTTTCTCTGTCAGATTATTTTATGTTTTTCTATATATATTTCGACGAGCTAACTGTGGCTCAACTTCGAAATTCTTTTTATCCTTCCCGCAGGATACGACGAAATGATAAGATGTATCATAATTGAGAATTAATTGGACAAAAGGAATTTGTAGAATGTAATCTACGTGGTTCGATGAGTATCGAATTTCGAATATTTTATATATATATATATATATATTTATATTATAATTTATATATATATATATATATATATATATATATTATGTTCCGCCATGAAATCCCTGGTTAATCCGCGATCGATTAGTCATCTAAAAAGTAAAAATGTTTCACACTATTGTCTTAGCGGCCAAACAACACACCGAAAATGGGAGTAGAAACAAGGAAAGGATGCCGGTGAAGGGTTCTACGTTTGCCGGACGATTCATCGAGGCATTCACACGTGGAGGGAAGCGACTCCATTGTGCGACGTTACAGCCCTCCAGAGGGAAGTCCAGCCAGTCTTAAGGGCACATGTGACAAATGCCTTTATTCGTTTGCTCACACTCTTGTATACACATACACACATACACACATACAGCGTACCACACGATCGTGGAGCGAGGCACGTACACGCACTCCGCGGGAAAGAAAGGTATTCTTCTGGCCCCCGTTTGCGACCAACTCGATCACGTGCCATTACCAACCATAGAAGAAAATGTCAATAACCTACGACCATACGCGATAAAGACACGCACCTGGCACGATTATTTTCCAGAGTTATTTGCGCAGAGTTGACGGGAATGCAACGGGGAAAACGCGAGACGGGATATGATTTCACGCGATCCCGAGGCAAATGACACGTTTCAAACAGCTCGATTAATTCGAACGTTTCGATTTTTCGAGAAAAAAAAAAAAAAAAAATAAATCATCTCGATTTTAGTCGATAATCGAATACACGCTGAAGTATCGTCGCGATTCGGCAGAAAACTTCGTCGCTCATTTCTGGAAAAGTTGTTCAAGCGAATCGATAAATATGTAAAGAAAAAAAAAAAGAAAAAAAATTGAACTGTTCGAAGAGAAATATTGAATCTGATCGACCGCAACAAGTGCAAGCTGGTCGCGACGCGACTATAACTCGATATTACGGAAACTTAATCAGACCGGATGTTATTTTTTACCCCTCTCTTCCCTCTCGTTCTCCCGCGAGTACGAAATAATTCGATTTGTCAGCGTCAATGATGAGCCGACTCGGTGCAGGCGAATCATCTCTCTCTTTCTCTCTCTCTGCAACGCCTTTCAAGGTCTGCACCGAAATTACGCTCTCGCGACATCCGTAACACGATTTCGTGGCCCAGATTAACCATATTTTCCTTCAATTTTCCGTCACCGAACCTTCCGGTTGCGAATTTTCACATGCAGACAATATTCAATTTAAAATCTAACGGCGACATCTGATCGTTTCGAGCTGTCATTATTGTCGATACGTTTGTTAGAATAGAATTTAACACGCCAGAGACAACTGACTTGTAATTTTCCACAAGAGTCAAGAAAATACAACTTTCGCGGAGAAATTTAATAATACTGCGTAAAAAAAAAAAACGCGTGAGAAAGAAAAGAAATAATAAACTACTAGTTAACGTCCATGTGGCGCTAGTGTCGCGGTATCCAGTGCTAGACGAATCTTAATTTAAAAAAAAAAAAATCGCAACAAAAAAACAGAATGATCGTTTCTTTCATGTTACACTTGAAAAATCAATCAATCTGTGATTTGCACAACGGGGAAGTACAATCCACGAGCTTGTAGCAATAAAATTTGTACGACGAGCAAAAATATTAGCTTGTACATCACTCGCCTGTATATACGAACAGGCGTATTAAAGCACGCCAGAGAAATCTACGAAGCAGCTACGACGTGGCGAGCACGTATTTGGTAGGAAATCAATTTAAGGAGAATTGGTTACAAGCATCGACTCACGGTTGTTAACCACAGGGAACGTAGCATGCACCGCGACAGGAATTCCTGGACCGCAAATGAAGTGTGCAGACTTACCTGTAATAAACATAAAAATAAAATGCTTATCGTTTCACGCTGTGTTTGCGCTTACAATTACAATTAAAGCTGAACGCTCGCGGTTACAGCGTGCGCGGAATCATTCTTGTTAGCCGGGGATCATATAGGAAGGAAACTGGCAAAATTGAAGAAAAAGAACAGAAACACGCGCGCGTTTTGCCTTTGTCTTTGAAAACGAAATGAAAACTTTACTTTGCAAAGTAAAAAAAAGGCAAAGTCGCGATTTGCGGATTATTAAATATAATAGAGCGTGTCCCGGTGAATCGTTGCGGAAATTGAAATTATTTAATTAAAGTTCAAATGCTCCCTTCGTGCTTCGTTCGTTGTGCGTTTGTGTGTTGCAATTGCTCGAAACGGAAGTTTAAAATTCCTTACTACGCGCGCTATACACGATGTAGCGTGTAATTCGTAATTTATAATTTATAAAGTCTCGCGGAATCTTCGCGAAATTGAAATTAAGTTCGCGATTAAAAAGTAGCTCGCAAACACATCTTTCGCAGTAGTCTAATTTATATATAGTTTGTAAAAAACGGGATTAAAATTTACGCTCCTTCCGCGCGAATATCTATCGCGCTATATAGATTCCAATTTAAATGAAAAAAAGAAAAAAAAGTTCGGGGGAGAATTTCGGAGTTGGAGTTGAATTTATTTCTAGAGGGAGACACGAAACTCTATGCGGAATGCCGTGTGGGAAGTGTTGTGCCGGGGCTCGTAAATTAGCGCCATTAGCGTTACACCCCCTCGTAGCGTAAGAAAAGCGCACGTTTCCTCGAGACCTGTGTAACGAATGTGTATGACGCAATAATGGCGCACCGTGTTTATTAATATCAATTATGAAGAAAATAATCAACGGCGTGTGCCCCTTCCGCGTTCATCGTGTAGTAGCCCCCAGTGTCGCTGACACGTCGTTAAATCATTCCGCGAAAAGAGAGAATCAACACTTTACCGACCGGTAGCCTATTAATCGGCTAACATATTTTAACACTTTACCGACCGGTAGCCTATTAATCGGCTAACATATTTTAACAATTTACCGACCGGTAGCCTATTTTAATCGGCTAACTATTCACCGCTAATACACGGTCGGTAAAGTGTTAAGGGTTGCACTTTGTTTAATAAATTTTCGCGCGAGATTCATCCTAGCATTGGTTGCAACAATCTCTGCCGATATTCATCTGAGATATTCATAAAATCACTTTCATAGCAAGGTATTGCAACGATCGAATCGGTGCGAACCGACGTTTAATATTAATAAACGCTTTTCCCTCCCGACGCGAGAAGAATCGAATTCGAAGAATCCGAACGGCGTTGATTTACGATCGCGCGCACAGCGATAACATACTCGTGCAGGCGTTACTCATTGTGGCAAGCGTCCGCTGGTTGCATAACGCCCGATGATGCCTGTGAATGAATCAGAAATTACGCTGCTGCCGCGCGGCTTTATCTAACACAAGCGACGGCCCGCTTCTTTCGCAACGTAACTCGACGATGCCGCGCGTTTTTCAACTGGAGGAGCTCGCCGCCGTCACAGTGCGCAATGACGAACCTCTCTCGAGTCCCTAACCTACCTCTCTACGATTGTGCGTTTCTCCAACAGATTCAAGTGGAAATGAGTAACGATCATTGACACTAGGTTTACCACGAGTTGACATGTACCTATTCTACCAAACGGGTCAAAATGATCTCTTTCGGTATTTAATTAAGAAAAAATATAAATTGACCTATCTATCATGAAGTTAAAGTAGAAAAAACGATAACCTCGATAAAATTACATCGGTTGTAATAATTAGTTATTATTATTATTTTCTTTTTATTTTTGATACTTTCTTGAAGAAAATTAACGAAAAGTTCCCTCAGCGGGGTCAAAGTTTACCACTTGGTAAATCTAGTGTTAAAAGGCACACATCGTCGCGAATACTGTGTGTGTGTGTGTGTGTGTCTCGAGGACGACCAGCTATACTAATTTTCACTTTTCTAAAGGGGGGAGGGGGGCTGTGTCGAATTTCGAAAATGCGATATTTTTCCAAGTGAGCAAACTACGAATCAAAATGGCGATATCGCAGAGTTACCAAATGTGAGTACACAACCTTATTTAAAATTATTATAATTCATTTTCTTTTTTTTTTAAATGAATACTGGTCGCTATAGAATGTTAAGAGGAACGGACAATTAAGCAGCAACGACGTTGTACTACAAATCAAAAATCAATGCTTCTCCCGTGAAATTTTCTTTGGCTAATTAATTTCGCGCGGCGGGACGAAACAGCCGAACAGTCGAAGGCTGGCGCGTCTTTCTTTTCTTTTTTCTTTTTTTTTTCTTTTTTCACGGCCCTGAGGTTTCCTGATGACAGTAGTAGCCTTGAGTAGAGGCCCGAGAGTCGAGCAGTGCAAGCAGGCGTTACAACGATGAAGAGGAGGCAGAGTTGCGTGGCGTGTATCTATGTTTAGAAGGGCGAGTACGTCACATCCGGTAGTCTACGCTCCCCTTGATCGTTCGCTCGCTCTTTCGCCATTCTGTCTCTTTCTTCGCGCGCTGTTTCTCGCAACGTTTCTTCTTCGTCAGCCTCTTTTCTTTCTTTCTTTTTTTTTCTTTTTTCTTTTTTCTCCCCATCCTGGGCTGTTGGCTACCGCGTTGTCACGTGCCGTGACTTGTTTCAACGAACTTTCAGCCGGTTGCGTTGCTGTTTGCGTCGATGCGAGTCGAAATTCTCAACTCTCAATGAAAGGAGAAATGTTTCTTTTTTTTTTTTCTTTTTCACTCGAACACGACCGAAGTGTCGAACACTTTTTAGCTGAATCTCGTTATTTAACCACCTTGACATGCAAATAAAACGGAATTTGATGCGCCCGAAAAATACGATTTAAATCGGTTCAACTGAACTGTTACGTGCACACGCTTAGAAACAGAACGTTTTTATTTTGAAATTTGCATTTCCATATAACGTTCGATCATCACTTTCGTACAATACATTCAACATAGACATGTTACAAGGATTACTTTTAATTTTTACTAAATTCAAATACACAGTAATGGCATTCGCCGTGCGTGATTACCGCTACACCGAACACCGCTTTCAACGTGCATCTTTCTGGTTTATTGGTTTCGCCGATGCGAAATTTTTTGTTGTCGGTACTGTCGAGAAGGTGGGAGACTGGGGCATCTCGAACATTATAAACAAAAGCGAATCGACGCACGAGTGAAATCATTGAATAATCTAATAATATACTGCACGGCGTCCGCTCGAGACAGTTCTGAACGTCTCGGAGACTACGTCAAAGTCTACAATGAAATCAAAGTCGCATGAAATGCCAGACGTCGTTGTACGTCAAGGAGTTAAGTTCTTTACCGTTCCGGTGGAAAATTTAGTGGTTTAAAAATTTCGATAAATAAAATATTCGAACATCTGGATGAAAATAACCTCATGCTTTTCCCCTATAATGTTACTAGAATTGCGCGATCTCGGCGACGCAGCGGCGTCGGATTCCATTGTAATTAGAATTGTCGTGAAACGCGCGATAACAGATCATTGGCATGGAATCTTGGAAATTTCGGCAACACGGTACGAGGGTAAACGATACAATTACGCATCGTTATACACGTTGTGTTCGAACTTTTCACTCGATAATATGCGACAGTACACGCCGGGGTCATAATTAAGCAAACGATTTGTTTTATACTATCGCGCATATTATATTTATGGAAATCGAGTGGCAAGGCGGTCACTCGTACGCGCGTCTGTTCATAAGAATTTGCTCGTACAGACACGACCTACGGTAAATTACGATCCTAACCTTGAAACTGACGTGATGTTACGATTATCGATCGATCTTTTTAAATGCGTCAAGGCTGACAACATCCAGCAGACATTTTTCTTTTCTTCCACAACTGTCCGTCCCGCTTCCACGGAATTGATTTCCCAAGCATGTTACACGTTTTCACTTTAATTTATTTCATTTTCGTGCGTTATTTCGATTCTCGTCCGTTCGTAATTTTATCATTATTCATGCGAATAACAAAAAATTCCATCTCCGTTTTGAGAACACTGCGAGTAGACAGCGTGCCATTTTTCTTTCTTAACACTTTACCGACCGGTAGACCTATTAATCGGCTACTATTTACC
The DNA here is from genome assembly GCA_032399595.1 of Tetragonula carbonaria. NCBI lineage: Eukaryota > Metazoa > Arthropoda > Insecta > Hymenoptera > Apidae > Tetragonula > Tetragonula carbonaria. The sequence goes on along the minus strand of JAUCRC010000018.1, from coordinate 1,643,668 downwards.
GCTATCGGTCGGTAAAGTGTCGATATCGTGTAATAATATATTTATATACTTTAACACTTTACCCACCGGTAATATCGTATATTAATATATACAAATATATTGTCATACGATATTAACACTTTACCGACCGTGTATTAGCGGTGAATAGTTAGCCGATTAATACGCTACCGGTCGATAAAGTGTTAATTTATAGTCAATTTTCAGAAACTCTAAAGGAAAGAGAGAGAGAGAGAGAGAGAGAGAGAGAGAGAAAGAAAGGGAGCGAATTCCTTGCGTGGATTCTCGTCTCAGGCTGAAAAACAGTATCTCAATCAATCGCTAATTAATTCGCAAACAATTACGCGCGGCAGAAACGTTATTGGATGGCCATTTTCAGCAATCGAATCGAACATCGACGTGGTAAGCAACAATTCGGCTGCGAATAGGCATTAATTCCAGGCGCCAATTAAAAAGACGCCCGATCCAATTAAAATGTCAAACAGAATGGCCGCGGTGTAGTCACCCCGCGCTGGGCGCGTGCGCTGGCCGATCCGTTTTACACGCGCGTTGCAATCCGCGTAGGTGCATCGTGTCTATACACCACGAGAGACAGAAAGAGAGAGAGAGAGAGAGAGAGAGAAGCGGAGCAAAGTTTTCATTAACGAGAAAGTGCTCGCCGCGCGTATCGAGTCAAGCCGACTCGAGTTGAATTGCGTGCATGCACGTTAAGAACTCGCGTTCACGGTGCTCGTGTGCGTCGTCGACGACGAGTACGAACGTCGACGAGTACACGTACAATCCCGTTCATAAGCAGCAGTCCGTTTGACCGCGTAACAGTCGAGAATGAACACTACACGCGAGGTATTTATCGAATTTTTCTTCAATTTGCTCGTTTTCTTGAGAACGAAAGCCCTATTCTCAGGATATTTTACGAGCTTTCAAATCTCGAAAATTGTCTCGCGCGCGCGCGCGCGTGTGTGTGTGTGTGTGTGTGTGTGTGTGTGTGTGTGTGTGTGTGTGTGTGTTAAGCACTCGCGGTAACGTAAATTTGAAGAAAATTTAAGATTACGTTTAAAATTATCAAGAGATAGTAATAGGTTTTTTTTTAACATTGCGTTGCTATTTTTTTTTTTTTTTTTTTCGAAATTACTACCAAAATTGAAATGTCACGTGTGATATTGGAAAATTGGAGAAGTATATCGTTGAAAAGGTTTTTTTAATACTACGTTCCCTCCAAAAATCTAGTAGCGCGACACTAGCGCCACGAGGCCATTAACTAGTTCCATACAACGCACTTGTCAATTTACCTTGCCAAAAATCGATCTCTCAATCGCGCGACATGAAATTCAAGGAGTAAATGACTTACTACTTTCTCCGTTTAGATGGATCGTTAGAAGGAAGTGATTTACAAGTAGAAGAAAAAAAAAAAAAAAAAGAAAAGAAAAGAAAACTATATATGTGCGCGTGAATTTTTCTCCAACGTCGTATACATTTTTATCGGAATTTTTCTGCTTCTTGTCGTGATGTTGATTGATAATTCTAAGCTTCCGTGTCGTGTGATTTGAAACGTTCGCAGGAAGGCCATTGTGCTTTTTACATGTAATAACAGTGATCCCGACAAGGAAATGTGAAAGGAAGTAACGTAACATCGCAATTACGTCTGTTGTTTCAAGCCAATCGTTTTGCTTAAGCTTCGTACACGATGCACGTATACATACACACGTACATATATCTGAAAGTAATTGAAATTCCTTTCGACGCATTTTCGTGTCGTTTTCTCGTAAATTCGCCCGGTTGTCTTGTTAGAAATAAATTACACCGAGGTTCACGTGTTTTTTTTTCTTCTTTTTTTCTTTTTCGAAATCTCTGTCATTTGGAAAATTGAGTGGAAGATTGTCTCTTCGATTAAATATCGGGAAAAGTACTATCGTCTGGATCCGGAATCTATTTATCACGTTGTTTGTTTCTTTCGTGTATCTTCGCGCGAAGGATACGGCGAATTCTCTTTATCGCGAGCAGAGTATTTCCGTGTTATAATATAGGAAAATAAACCATAGGAGACGACAATTAACAATGCACCGTCGGCGTAGAAACCGGAGGAGGGAGAACTGATTAAACTTCGCGACTACTCTTCAAACTGACTAAATTCGTTCGCTCGATTGCACCACGCTCTTGAAACTATCTCCTAGTATGTATCTTCTTGTGCTCGAAACTTTATAGTGCATTTCTGGAATCTATTCAAATACAAGCAGCCACTCGATCTCGTCTGTTCTACTCTAAACACTTGTCATTTGCGCTCGAGAGCCCCTCGAAAAGTTTATACGCACTTGTACGTACGTACGTACATTCTGAACTCTGTACACATTTGTTGGTAGAAAGTTTCAAGAAAAAAAAAAAAAAAAAGAAAGAAAGAAAACAGAGAAAATAAAGAATTTGAAGACTGTTTCGATTGTCTCGACATTAATGAAAATGGCTCCGCAGAGAGATTTGCTCGATCGAATGAAAAATAAACTCCAGGAAAGGTAACTTCAATTTCGATCCATTCAAGCTTAATTATTATTAAATTAAGGTATCGAAATTAAGTTACAACAAGAAATTAACCTATTTCGATAAATTAATCTCGCGAGTGACTGCAACCTGTACCGATAAATCAATATATCACCGATAATATAACGTTCCAGCTATCTTGCAATGTTGTTGCACTACTCTCCACGTTCTACAATTATCATTCGTGTCGTGCCATGACAGCTGCAAATTCCAAAAGGAAAAACGAAAAAAAAAAAGAAGAGAAACAGTTACATCGGAGGGAACATAGACGGGTGAAAGACAGAGCAAGCGAGCTTGTCAGCGAACAAATCGGCAAGTTTTCGCGTGGGTTGCGATAGCAGTGGAGGATCGATCGATCGTAAAAGGTTTCGAGGTTCACGAGTCGGCAGACCGCGCGCGTTTCGCTACATTATCAATCGATCTTTCGCTCATCGACTCGCAGCCTACGTATTATATACTTTTCTCGCAACTTGTAGTGCAATGTTGCACGTCTGCTTTCGCAAGCTGGCCAACCGTGAAACAAAGGAAGTCGAGAAGTCTTCCTATAGACAGGCGCAGCCTGTTGTGTTCCACACTGAAGTGTATGCATACGGAACAACGTCGGATGTGTCTGCGCCTCTCGAGATTATGTATTACGCAGTTACATCGCGTTTATCTGTTTATCTGTTTATCAGTGAAACGTCAGGCGTTTTTTTTTTTTCTTTTTTTGGTCTTTGCAGCGAATAAGCTGGAATTAATTCGAACTTTAATGGAAACTCAATTCTCCCCTAGGAGGAATTTTATTATATAATTTAAACAATGTCGGTTTTTTGGTACTGTACAAAATTTTATTTCATTTAACCTGCGTTTAAGCACGGTAAATGGCAATACATTTAACTAGAATAATAATAGGGTCATGTTATAATAAGTTAAATTATTGTCGTTAAATGGCAATGTTTATTAAATTTGAAGGAAACGACATCACCCCTGAATGTTTCGCGTTTTCGAGACGAACACGTTTCACGTGTTATTAGTTGATTATTCAACGTCGTTGTTATCATCGACAATTTCATTTCTACATTGTTCAGCCGGCTGCATTTGAAAAATACACGCTCGATCGAGGGCGTTAATTTTCACGATGCGGACGACAACAAGTACGGCGAATCTAGCTTGAAATTTGTGAAACGCACGTGCGAAACCAACGAGAAAAGCGAGAGCAAGAGGTCGATTTTCAATCGCAATGATTAATCTTATTGCTATTTTTGCCAAAAAAAAGAAAAGAAAAAAGAAAAGAAAAGAAAAAATTGCAACGTAACAGTCTGCTAATTAGCCGAGCCAGCCGGTAAACCGAGCTCCTAGTAAATGATCGTCTACCGAGTGGAGTCTACCTAATTCAACCCCTTCGTTTTGCGCCCCGGCAAAAACCCGTCATATCAAATTTTTTTGCCCCGCGCTCTCCCCTCCCGCTTCTGCTGGTAGTCGACAGATAATGTAGCAGCAATCGCTACTATCTACGGTACGAAGCACGAGGAACGGAAAAGGGGAATTTCTTGCACGCCAACGCGCGTGCAACTAAGGTCTCTCCCCCTTTTACATTGTTGCAATATGGATATCAGTCACGACCACCGCGGCGCGTCTACCTTCGAAAACTCCCCCTTCTCGTTCTTCTCTCTCTCTCTCTCTTTCTCTCTCTTTCTCTCTCTCGGACGAATATCCAGCGAAAGACAATGCGGCAATCAACGTTGTACCGACCGGGCAATCGATCCTTCCAGCAATTTCGCTACAACATAGTTGCTAAAAGATGCATGGCCAGCTTATAAAATTAACAGCGGTATTAGAGCCAAAGGCTAACTTCAAGAACCTACGGTAGGAGATTTTAAACATCAATTCGCAGTTTCTTTTTTTTTTTTTTTTTTTTATCGAAGAGGAACAAATTTTTTTCTTTTTTCTTTTCGCAAATTCGAGAGAATAGAATTTGAAACAAATTCCAGAAGAATCCATCCGTCTCATTGTTTACTGCTTTTCAGAGAAAAGCTTGTCGGTACGGTTGAGAGGAAGCTCAAAAGTGAGACGAGACAGAACAAGAAACGATCGAGCGTATTAAGGCCCCCCATAGACGTTGAAACACGCTGCGATGCATGCATCACTGATGCAGGAATAGACTTCTTGCATTGGTTGGACAAAGAAAGTCCGCGATAATAAACTTAACATTACTATCGCTAATACTGGAGCTGGAAGACGATCCGACATTTTAAAACACTCGTTTCAACTTTGGCGCTCACACGAAGAACTGAAGGATCGGTAGAGTGGAGGCAAGCTGATTCTGAAACATCATCCGATGTTTCACGAAACCTGGGAGTTGATGCATGCATCGCAGCATGTTTCAACGTCTATGGGGGCCTTTAGAGATTGCAACTGGTAATGAACAGAATCAGAGGGTCTCTCTCCAACGTATCAAAAGATGGATGGTCGAAATCGTTCACTTCGGTGATCGCGTAGATCACGCCTAAGTGATCTTCGTTTCTCCCGTGCGGAAGCGAGGCTCGCGTAGACCAACCAACAAGCAACTTTCGAGCAGCCGTGTTAACGGGTTGAGAACGCCTCGCGTCGCGATTTTATTCGCCACAAAGCAGCGAAATATTATCGCGGCGAGGAGAATCAGAGGCGGCGCGCACGCGCAACTCGATACAGAGCGGCCACACTACGGTTTTCCTTTAGCTTCGAGAGAGAGCTATAAACTCGTCGGCGATCCATTTACAATCGGCGGCGCCAAATTGAAACGATAAATAATATTCGACGAGGCCGGGCTGGCCGGACGGACGGACGGAGACGAGAAAAAGCGGGGGAAACCATTATATACAATCCAACAAATTGCCGCGACAGTCTTTAATCTAATTCGAATGTAATTTCTTTCCTCTCCCCCCCCCTACCTCCTTCCGCGGCACCAACGACGTTTCGTACGTTTATTGGAAAATAATTAGGGGGTGTTTCTTCGTGAAGTTGTTGGACGAAGATGGAATAATCCGTGTAACGATTGCTCGCTAGTAAGAAACACGGGCAAGAAAATGTTCAAAAATTCCCTCGACCCCACGCTCGAATCATCCCCGTGTGCTTAATCCACCTACTCCAATAAAACGAACCCACACGACGGACGCGATACGACTACCGGGTGGGTCGCGCTCGCATAATCCGCGAGGAACAGAGATGAAAAAGAAGTTTAATTCGCGCAATTATGAGATTACCAGATGTTCCCGCTCCGTGATCCAGTATTTCTCTACGAGCTTCGAGAGTATGAACCAGCAGCTTCCGAATCTTTCCAAGATTTCGTGCGTCACATAGCCGACGAAGGATCGAGTCGCAGAGAAAGGAAACAAGCTCGAGCGAAACTACAATAATACGTAAATTTCTGGAGAGAAAGAAAAGGAAGAAAATGGCCTTAAAGGGTGGGGAGGAGGGGGAGGGTTAGGCTATTAAATCGCTATCTTCCCTAAATCATTCATCTATAGGCCAACCGTGTACACGTCGCCCCATGTTGGGGCAACGTCGCAATTACTCTTGCTCGTGTCTCCGCGATCGAGTTTCGAGTGTATATATCTGGGAAGAAAGGGGGACAGCCGGGGGGTGGTGTCAGCGTTTCTTTCGAGGCGGCCGTACAGTACAGCCGCCGCCGCGCGAGCCGAGCCGAGCCTTGCCTGGCTCGCTCGCTCACTCGCCTCGCCACGCTTCGCTTCGCTTCGCGAATAAGCGAGTGAGAGAGAAAGAGAGAAAGAGAGAGAGAGAGAGAGAGAGAGAGGCGCAGCAGCAGTTTCTACGTCGTCATGAATCGCTCGAGTAGAACCCAGCGGTGGTAGCTGCCATGGTGGTGGGGCAAGGTGTAGGTCTCGTGACGTAGCAGTACGTATTTCTACTACTACGTTGTAACCTCCGTACATCCAACCCCTCCAACCACCCGCTCCACTTCACTCCACCGCCGCGCCGACGTTCCGGAATCAGACCTGGTTCTCAACCCTCTCGTGTGTAACCGGAATATGAGCAACCACCCCTCTCACCCCCTGTGTGTGTGTGTGTGTTTCTCTCTAGCCAGCCAGCCAGCCATCCAGCCAGCCAGCCAGCCGCCACCTACTCCGCCTCTTCTCTCTCTCTCTCCTTTCTCCTCCACGTTGCACGTCGTAGCCATGGCAATATTGATCGACCGGCTGGCCAGCCAGCCAGGCGGCCAGACTGGATGGTATGCTCGGTCTGCGCTTCCTACGACAGCCAACGAGCTTTCGGGGCCGACGACTATGCCTTCCGAGAGGATCCTTCAATCCACCGCTATACACACCCGCTTTTGTGCGAGCCGCGGTACGCGCTGCGACGTTACGTTACGTTACGTTACGTTACGTTAAGTTACGTTACGTTACGCGGATATGCCGCGATCGTCCGCAAAAATCTTCATTCGAGGGGCTCTGTCTCGATATATGACACGCGTTGCTCCTCACGTGGTTGGAAACGGGATCCGCAGATGCTTGGGGCTTGGCAGGCGTTTTCGAGTTCGAGATTTTCGTAGCTTTGACTTTTTTCCGCTTGTTCGTTATACGCTCGTTCCTTCGTCTCGTTCGTACTCTACCACGTACTTATAGATTCGGCGCGGTTAGACTTGGATTTCGATTTTGCAGCATCGATCGTGTACGGCCAACTTTTGTCCAAAGATTTCGCATATATAGAAGCTTTTATCGTGCGTATATTTTGACGTGTCTCGCAGATGAACAACAGAATGAAAGATTCAGTCGAGAGAGAGAGAGAAATGGAAAGGCAGCTAATTACAGACAAAAAAAAAAAAGAAGACTTCCTTAAACATCGTCCGACTCGATAAACATCGATATCGAGCGTCGTGGCAAAACTCTCTACGAGCGGGGAGAAAAATCGGTGAAAGAAATTACCAAGTATTATATATAGGCGGTGGTTCATTGAGAAAAATTGGTTTGTATTGGGAATTGCGGCAAGGGGGATCCGTATCTCGTGGCTCGTTAGAAGCTCCGCATTCAGGGCCGAGTTTACGAGAGCATCGAGCGAGGTTTACGAACTCTCTCTCTCTTTCTCTCTCTCGGTGCTCTGTGGTTTCAGACGAGAGAACTTTGCAGTTCCCGCGCGCCTCTGTGCTTGTGCGTCGATGATACACCGATACCAGCGCGGTATATCTGCCTCTCCTGTCCCGTGATATCGATACACTCTGATTCCTATCGGTTATATCGCGATAAGTGTCCTTTTTTCTTCCGAGTGTAACTCGCTTGTGTAGGAAAACTCGAAAGTGAATGAAAATCCTCCGGCTCTTGCGCCGAGATAATAAATCGTCGAATACAAGCCGCGTTTCCTCAATGATCCATCCGTGGAATGGTACACGATTTCTCGTGGGCAAGGTCGTCGAACTTTGCGGTCGAAATTTGTGAAAATTTTCAGCGCTCGAAACAAAATTCACCTCGATCGTTTCGCGAAAATTTTATAGTTAGCACGAGACGTATTTCTACCGGCATCTGTCGAAACGCTCGTCGCTGTCACTCGCGGCTATCCGCAAAAACGCAAAAACCGTGAAACGAATCGATAGTTAAGCCCGATCTCGATAAGCCGAACATCAAAGACGCAGCACGCGCTCGAAAATCAAATCTCGATAACGCTCTCTCTCTCTCTCTCTCTTTCGTCGAGTCGAAAAAAGAAAAAAAAGGGAGAAGAAAAGAGAAAAGAAACCGTGAGAAAGGAGCAACTCCGCTCGAAAAATCTCTGAATCTTCCATCTATCTTGAACAAAATATGAATATTTGTTCCTTGAACGTGTAATAGTATAAATTCTTGTTTGTTTCCGAAGACGTAGCCATTAAAAATCTTCGTCATGACTTTATCGATAAATCTCCGCTCAAACAATTCAATATATATATATATATATATATATATATATATATTATATACGCTCAAATATAACCTCCAACTTGCCAAGGGTTACCATACCCATCTCACCCTAACCTAAACTCAAACATGCCAAGTGACTCTCCAAGCAATCCCTCGCTCCTTATTACACTTCCACCAACTTGCCGAAACCTCGTACTCTAAACCAACTATATTCGCGCGTCTATGTCTGTGCGAGTGAGTGACTGAGTGTGTGTGTGTGTGTGTGTGTGTGTGTGTGTGTGTGTGTGTGTGTGTGTGTGTGTGTGTGTGTGTGTGTGTAGGTACACTAGGTTCTCCGTTTCGTTATTACCATTTCGACAGTGGAAATCTAAATTCGGCGGTGCGACCTTTCGATCGGCGACAAATAGGCACCGGAAAGGTCGCGAGAGGTTAGGTTCGGTTCACGGTTGTGTCGCTTCCGTGGCTTCATCTTGATCGAGCATTCGGTCAGATCCGAGAATGGATCTCGGCCACTCGGCCGGGTCAGGTCCTTTGAACCGAGCTTGGTCGCGTGCGCACACACACACACACGCGCGCGCGCACCTGCATACTGTTCTCTGATCGAGAAAATGTGACGAGAGCTATACTCCTCCTTCGCGATTCGTTATCTAATATCTGTGAATTTTGTCTTCCATTCTGTTCCTCTCGCGAAATTCCCTCGCCGACCGAATTTTAATTATAATATTCAATATTTCCGGAGAGACTCTGGCCTATTATGATTAAAACCTCGAATTTTGTCGTTTGCAAACTGCGTTTGCACCGTCACAATGAAAAACCTATACTTATCTCTGGCAATTCGTGTCAATTTGCTCGCTTTTCAATACACCTTTCGCTGTTTAATCTTCGTGTAATAAACTTTATTTCCATCTTAGCTCGGTAACCAATATCCTTTAACCCTTTGACTGCTGATGGGCGCATATATGCGTCCAGCAAAAGCTATGAGTTTACTATTATCTCATGTTAATTTCGGCAATTGTTTCTATCGTATATATGTCCTACACTCTCAGAAACCACATACCTTATTTCTCAGCAACGAGACAAAACAAAATCTTCTTTATTTCGTTAGTTTTTCTCTGTATCTTAAACTCGTTTCATTAGCAGTCATACAGCTGCGACAGCTCTCGTACGACTACGACGAATAAATATCGTTCGAACTTGCCTGCCTCGTAGGCTGCGCAATATTTATATTCTCGTTTTTGCATTCCAGAGAAATTTCGGCAACGACTTTCAACACACTAACATTGGGCCTAGATCCATGCCCAATATTCCAAGAATACTACAATCTACGCACGACGTCACGATTTACGAAAACACGGAGTGGAGATTCGAAGAGACATTTCTTTCCAGTCAGTGTACCGTGAAACGAAAATTATTCGTCGCGATATTGTTCAGATCTGGACTTTGTCAGAATTTTCTAAGATTCGGAGAACTTGCGATCCTCGTAGGAAAATCCAATCGCGAAAATATCATTAAAAAAAAAAAAGTACATCTCACGGACCAAATACAAGTTCAATTCGTACAAATTTTCGCGAATATTATAGAAATTTTTATTTAGCAAAGATACGATTTGTTTTATGAATTACTATTTATCGTCGAATTTTTTCTACAAATATGACATCAAATATGGCACCTCACGTTCTTCTAATATATTTAATTCAGACTCGTCAGAATCTGTCAATTTTTTATAAAATATTTTCATACGATGCACATTCAATTTAGACACATAGATTTCTTTAATTCAGACTCGTCAGAATCTGTTAATTTTTTTAATATATTTTCATACGATGCACATTCAATTTAGACACATAGATTTTATATACGACAAATTTAAACAAATTATATATCTACGTAAGTAAAATAAATTATATATATACATATACATATATATATATATATATAATAATTAACATTTCCATATTAACTATCAAATTTCATTGCAATCTTCAAAGTTCAATCTCGCGAGCAGCCATAGTCAACGATATCACACGCGTACGTGTAGATATTATACTACGTGCACAGATTATCTGACGAGAGAGGGTGTCTTCTCTCGCCGAGTTTACGCGCATCGCCCACGCCTATCGGCCGTGAATTGTATCTCTATCAGAAGCGCGGAAGTTTGGCCGGCGATATCGATCATGCTCCTCCTTAGATCATCGTTCTATTCCAGGGACCTATTTACGTTTGCACCGTACGGTTCAAAAGTGAGCGATCGAACGAGCCAGATTATTGCGGATATAACACCGTCCACCAGGCTGGAAACACCATGTTTCGCGGCGGAACCACCGACGCGGTGATTTCTTATTCAAATCCTGTGCAAACGAATTTTAAGGACGCTCGTTTCTCTCGCGGCTACGTGTACATACATAATAGATTACATAATAGAACGGCGAGCGCGTGAGATTCAAAGAGGCACCCCGGGAAACGACGAAACGCCCTCAGAATTATTATTATACGTGTATAGAGGAAATTTGGAAATCTGTCGAATAACACTGGCGAAACACACAGGCGCTCTCGAATTTGTACGAATTACACGTTGAATAGATCTACGTTTCAGTGAAACGTATTTTATTTAATCGGAGGCTTGGCTCCAGCATCCACGGTTCGTTCTCGCTTCGCGAAAATTTCGTCAACGTTTGTTCCCAGCGAAACGTTCGAGGTTCAATGACAGACTGAAACAGTGCTGAGAATACACTGAGAACGATCGCAAAAAAATGTTTCTCCTCGACAAAAATGCACATGGTACGCGCAGTCGATTTCGCAAAAAATTCACCAAAACGTTCCGCGCATAATATCCAATCTCTCGTACATGAAACAAACTGAAAAAATTTCAAACAATCCTCGCACAGAGGAGGAAACGAGAAAAAGGAACAACAGCGCGAGCGAACAACAATCGTTGGTTTTCGTCGGACGAAGAAATAATCCCGGTTGAGCTGCAAAGACGATCTCACCGCGGTGCCGCGATATTCACACAAGTTGCACGGTCTGAAACGGAATTCCTGGATTCCAGAGTTTCCGCAAATTACCAAGAAGATACGCGGCAGACAGGCCGCGAGTCCGCACAGAACAGACGGACGAGCAAAACAACGATGATAGGCAAAAAGTAGAAGTAGAAGTAGAAGTAGAAGTGGAAGAAGAAGAAGAAGGTGGAGGAAGAGGAGAGAAAGAGAGAGAGGAAAGGAAAAAGGAAAAAGGAAAAGAGGCAAAGCCAATCTCGCTATAGGAAGCGAAGGAAAGAAAGTGGCGGCGCGCAAGAAGGCGTTATTAACCGTCTCGTTGAACAAAGAGAAACAGTAATTTTGTGCTGTTGGCATAAGACGAGGAGGTACGCGTTTTCTAACGCTTCTTCTTCTTCTTCTTCTTCTTCTTCTTCTTCTTCTTCTTCTTCTTCTTTTTGTATATATTCTGCCTCCTCTGCCGGCTGCTTCTCGTTTTGATTTTATTAGAACTCTCAACCTCAAAAGAAGTTTAATTATTTTTCTGTCAGACGTTCTCTTTAATCTCGCCCCCTCGAGATGTTTGATTTTAATAACTGTTAACTCGAGCCCCGCGCGACAGAGACGAGAGACGACGTGCCAAGCACACGTATTTCGAAAGGAAATATTCATTCCCACAATTATGGGAGCGCTTTGAAATTTGATCGAATTTATAATATATCGCGAGAGATATTGGGGAGAAACATTCACGCAGGAATGGGAACAATCAACGACGAACGCGCGGATTTTAAAGGAGAAAGCAAAAAGAAGAAAAAAAAAGAAAAGAGAAGAAAACTGTGCAAAGAAAAGGCACTGTGGGAAATAAGATTCGACTCGATTTACAAAAGGACTCTCTCGGAGTCTGTGAAAGCAGAGTTGGCTGGGTTTCAAGCTGAATGTCGTTTCATCCTCGCGGCCGTAATCGACCTCGATTAATTAGCCATCCAATTAACGCGACGCGTGATCTAATCGCGCGTCGATACATTATTTATCCCTCGAGAGCTAATTGATCAGCAACTAGGATGCCTGTCTTGCCTCTGCTATTGCACCGACGCTTACACGCCTCTTTCTCTCTTTCTCTCTCTCTCTCCTCCTTCTCGATTCCTTTTTTAAAACCCAGCGATTTCAATGCCTGGACGTGCGTTTTCGTACGTGCCGCGTTTCCCAATGTTATCGAGCAAGCTGTTTCGAGACAAACTCCGATCATTTTTCTTGGCCTTCGTTCGTTCGGCTCCATTTTCTGCCTATAATGAAGCAATTATCGTACGCGAGTTGATTAATTTTCTCGACTCGAGCTGCAAACACCACGAATATATATATATATATATATATATATATATGTGTATCATATTTTCGAACGAACATTGGTCAGTTTATTTTTACAGATTCTGCAACGAGTAACATGAAGTTATTAACACATATCCGTTCGCATGACGAAAATTCGTCGTTTGTATATTGCAGTAGATAATTGATTGTTGTTTTATTAAATCCGAATAAATTAAAACGTAACTTTTACCAAACGGAGATAATTCTATGAAAAAACTGATTTCAGCTTCAGTTGCGTCGTACAAACGCAAAAAAAAATTAATTTAAAAACGTGTTAGTCGGTACTGCGTATAGAAGAAGTTTATTCAAAGTTTAAGCACTTGGGTGATCAGATATTTAAGAAATTTCCGGGATATTACTGTTAATTTTCTTAATTTTATTATTTTTATCAAAATCAAATAATAAAGTAAATCTAAAACGGAGAACGAAAAAGAAATATGTGCAGACAATTTATCTGATTGTGAGTCTCTAGTGATAACATTGAAGATCTTTTAAAATCTAATTTTGATAGTGACTGCAGGAAAGACAAAACATCCTTTAAAATATTGCAAAGTTTGTAAAGTTCACAACAGAAAAAGTAGAACTAGCTACGTATGTGACTTTTGCAACATTCCCCTTCATGCTGGAACATGTTTCGAGCAGTACCATTCGTCGAAGAACTATTAATTATTGATAAAATTAAAGTTTCGAAAATAATTTACTTAGTCTAATAAAATAACGAGTGTGTTTTCAGTAATTCGTTTCAACTTTTTTGTGGATTTAATTTTTATTTAACTTTTATTCAGAAAGAAAAAAAATCAAAAATAAAGGTGTATATATAAACACAATATCATTTTATTTCATTTCCCAAAATTTCACTAAAAAATATATGACATTTTAAAAGTTAGGTTGTTTTTATATAGAGCATCTCGTTTCTACAAATGGCGTGGAAAAATGCCGGCATTTGGTCAATGGCGGTGCAAATAATGCCGGACGGATATGTGTTAAGAACGATACGATACAAGTGTAATTAATTGTAAGTTACGTTCATCTTTGAATTGTTTCGTAAAAATTAGTTTCCAAAATTTAAAAAAGAAAAGAATCTTTTCCGCGAACGAACATCCTCCGGGCTCTCGAGAAAGAAATATTTTCCAAGTGAAAAAATAAAGTTTCCGCGCCCGGCGGAATAAATATTCTGGCAAGGAAAAATGGAAAAGCCCGCCGTGTAATATCTCCGATAAGAAGTTTCAATCTTCAAAAAAGGAGCACAGAGTGTCCATTGAAACGGCGCTTATGAGCTTTAGCGTCTCTCGCTCCACCTGCCATGCTATTACGTATTATCGAATTATGAATCGCTCAGCTTTGCTTTGCGTTACCTTAACTTTCAATTATACGAAGATTAGGTTTTCCCTTCAGCCCGTTTCCCAGGCGAAAGAGAAATGGAAATTAACCGAGATCAGATTCGACGCTGAACCGACGCTAATATTCGAACGTCATTCGCGAGATGAAGTATATACTCCGCCGCGTGGAATGCTATAACTACGGCCTGCTACGATTCAAATTTCCCGTCGAATAGACACGGAGAAACATTCCTCAACATTTGCAAGAAACAAACTGTTCACCCATTGTTACAAGCTCGCGAACATTTTTCGACGTGCAAAAATTTCTAACGAACTGGGTAGAAAAATTCTCGAAGTACGAGAAATCTCTCGTCACTCGGGAATGGAATTCTTTGAATCTTTCGAACTACACACCAGAATGGTCAAAATTGAATCAAAATTTAAAGTTTGTAAAATATTTTCTAGATACACGAGTGATTTTTTAATCGAATATATCGACAGAAGCTCGCGTTCTTTATAGCGTTATCAAATTTTTCTTGCACCTCTTTGCTTTTTTTGGTCAGAGCCAATTTTGGACCAAAGTTTATAATTTTCCGTTTGTAGAAGTTTTATACATTCGCGATACTTCTTTTCGTCAGAACGACCAAAATTTATAATTTTCCATTCGTAGATGTTTTATATATTCACGACGGCATACCTTTCAGATACACGAGTGATTTTTTCAATCAAAGAGAAGCTCGCATTCTCAGCTTTTTCTTGCGCCTCTTTACGAATGTTACACACCTTAGTCGTCGGTAGTTGTAGCGTTAAAGAAACTGTGAGATCCCATTGCTCTCCCAGAGAGATGAAAACGCGAAAGTACGAAAGAAAAACGAAGAAGAAAGGAAAGAAAAATTTGCGAAATTCAGCGCAGACCCCCTCTCCCTTCCCTCTCATCCGTCAACGTGTTTTCCTATCGGTTCTCCTTCTTTTTCCTATTTTTTTTTTTTTTTTTTTTTTTCCCTCTTTTCAAATCCCGCATTGGCGGAACACGTTGGAGATCGCTGGCAACGCTATATTTGTAGTGAAAGACAGGCGCTGAAACGAACGCTGTTTCCACGAGTGTACAGTTATACCCGCATGAGCACGTGCGCGTGCACGCTCTGGTGGGTGGAAAGCAACCGAGGCACGAAAAGTCAAGCAATGCCGATCCGACGATGGGCCCACACGTCCGCCGCGCGACGAGCTGCACAGTCGAAGAGAGCGCTTTTTTAAACTTGTCAGTCGCGCGCGTGATTTACCGCGCGCTCGTTCCGAGGCCTACGAGACGAGCAAGGAGATCTCCCCCGTCGTCGCGCGAGAGACGATTTTTCAATTTGCTTTTTTTTTCCACCGGTGAAAGAAAAATAAAGAAAAATAGAAAAAGAACAGGAAGGTTTCTATATATCGTGTCAAGAATATTCCTTTCGCATCAAAACTTTGTCTCTCTTCTCGCCTATTCTAGTACTTTGACGAGCGCGTGATTCAAATTCTTCCAACTCTAATTTTCATAACTGTACAGACAATTTTTCTTCTGTCTATCAAACGAACTTGACGAACGACATATTTTCGTGAAGCCACTGGCATCATCGCGTGTTAATCGTCGTTCCAGTGGAGGGATTCTTTCAATTCAAAGTCTCTCGATCAATCGCGAAAGGGGATACGTTCCCACTACAGAGAAATTCAAACTGCAAATCCCGCGGATTCGCGTGGCTCGTGGCTCGCGAAAAAGAAAGTCGAGAGAGAGGATCTTTCAGAATTTGAAAAAATCCCGGCTGACGACAAACTTCGGAGAAATTCCAATAGACCTGCTGCGAGGTTCCAACAGCGCGCGTTCCAACACTTTTGCCGAGCGCGTACGTCCGTACGTTGCGTACTAGCGACCCACACAAAGCGCACGTTTACAACACCGCGCGTTGTACTACGCCAGGCGAAGCGAGCAGGAGAGATCGCGCAAGAATACGCGAGTTCTGCTCGTAAAAGGCGAGCCGGAGGCTAGCAGGGCGCGGCACACGCTCTCTCTCTCTCTCTCTCTCTCTGGCTCGCTACTTTTATGAATGAATGCAGTTCGAGTGGGTGTGCGTAGTTGTGACTGCGCCTCGACTTCCCGTTTTCTCTGTGTATGTGTGTGTCTGCAGCGTGTACGTACGCGAACACGCGACGACGACGACGACGACGACGACGACGCCCAATGTTCGACAGCGTCACTGTCACGTCGTTCCCGCGTTTTGCACAGGGTCGATTATTCATTGACACTGTGTCCAAGCTGTTTGTATACTCGCTTTTTGAAACATTCTCCCACCTTTTTGTTCTCCGACAAAACTCCCAGGCGAAAAACTAGGCTCTCGATGTCGAAAATACGAAATACTGCGAGGGGAAACTTCATCGAAAGATTAAAGATTAAAAGTTCCTTTGCCATATTTATTGGAGCGATAATTTCATTTCGCGAGGACAACCACTCGCTGCGCGCCAAGAATTATTTGAAAATTGTTCAAAATAGTTGGACGATGATCTGATTATTCCCTCGGTTCTATGATCTCTGTTGCGAAATTTCTGTTTTCATCTGAAATCGTGACTTACGAGACTTGTGTTTCCGACTGCGATTCTATTGAAGTAGAAAATCAGACGAGATTCCACTGCAAAGGCAAGTGACTCGGTGCCAAGATTGATAATTATTAGATCCGACTGCTCTATGATTTTACGATCTTGCGGATCTTTGTTGGAACAGAGCATTGCGAGATTTCTGTTTTTAGTTTAATCGTACGAGACGATGCTATTCTTGTGCTGCGGCTGTACAATTTCATTGGGAGTAAAAATGGGAACAAAATTTCATTGCAAAGGCAATTTATTCCGTGCCAAGATTATTGATCAATTATTAACGTTAGAACTACGACACCAGTGAAAATGACTGGTTTTACAATTTTATTTTAAAATTTCTATTTCACGTTACAATTTTTCCCCCCGCAATGATGCAATGACTTTTACAGCGATAACTAAAGAAATAATATAATGAATTTTATTTTATTTTTATTTATTAAAATAATCAAAATAATTTTGGTAGAAATAACTTCGTCTTAACTGTCGGTAGCTCTAGTGTTAAACGGTGATTATCTTCGGTTCTACGAGCTTGCACGCGAATCATTGTCGGAACGGAGCATTCGAAAATTTCGATTTTCATTTTAATCGCCGTCTTGCGTATGAAATATACGAAAAATAAGCAGACCACGATTTTCGAAAGATTCTTCCGCTATGACTGTGATGATATTTACTCGGTGCCAAGATTGAAAATCACTTCGTTAGATCCGAGATGATTTCGTTAAATTATCTTTCGGTTCTGTGATCCTACTGGAAAATAAAATATCGCAGGATTTCGTTGCGAAAATAATTCGCCGTGAGCCAAGAATGAAAAATTCTTATTGTTAGACGATGACCTAACCCATCGTGCACGCTTTCACGAAGCGATGGAATGACGTATGGAACAATTTCAGAGATTTTAATTCGCCTGTTAAAACTATGCTGGCGAATTTACGTAACAGAACGCGTGGAAGAAATACTTGGTATACACGGAGTGTATTGTTCAACACGGGTGTAACATGTGCCTTACAAACGAATCTGCTTGGATTAATGTGTAATTTTCTGCCGGAGTGAAGCAATTTTATGGCTACCATATGTTATCCTTGGTTTTAATGTCGTAAATTCGATTCTTTTCTTTTCTTTCTTTCTTTCTTTTTTTTTTTTTTAATTAGCATTTTAACTCTTCTGTAACTTTCACTGCCGCGAATGACGATGATTTTTGTATCGAAAAACATCGTTGCGAATTAAAGATGAATTTTGAAAGAAAACTTCTCGACGATTGGGTATAGATTCCGAATCCGATCTATATATAATATATATTTCTATATATATATATAATATCTTATATTATAAGTCTCCTCCTCCCACCATCTTTATCACCGAAAATATAGATTCGGAAAGAAATGAGAAAATTACGAAAATTCGATTGTTTAAATTAATGCGTTGCGAAGTTAAATAGCAGTGGACCACGAATTGAAAACAATAGAAAACTACGAATATAATGAAATTGTGGAACATTGTGAATCGAAAAATCGCAAGGTTCAGAAATTCCGAATCAAATTCAAAAATCAAAACGGAACAGAAAATGAAATTCTTCCCGCAGCGGGCTACTGATTTTACAATCTCGTTTCAAAGTTTACACGTTCAAGTTTCGTGATTGTTGTCACTTCACTACAGATTGGTGCATCGATCTCTCTCGATCTTGATCGTTTCGTTCATTCTACACAGCAAGTACGCAATTATCGTGTACAATATATTACGCGATATATAAAGCCAAAGTGTAATTACATGGCTATGTTTTAATTGCGCGTTCACGTATTAACTCGTTCTAAATAAAAACACGTACCGACAAACTTTCAAGTTACTCGACTAAATCTCCAAAAAGATCGAAACTTGATCCATCTCCTCGATAACATTAAAATTCGTCTACTTCCAAAAAAAAAAATTAATAAAAAAATCCAGTGAAATATTTCAACATATAAATTATATATATTGAATAATGCGCAATGTGGTTGTTAAAATATCCCTAAACAAAAACTACATTAACACGTGACTGACATTAATCACGTGAATTACAACTGAGATTGAAATATAATTGAAGATAAAAAAAAAAAAAATGGAATCTAAGGTGCTCCAAATTTCCCGCAATTTTCTAGTTACTTACTTTATAATTGTACAACTATGAAAAAAAAAAAATTATGAAAAACGGGATCATTACGCAACATGGCCTGGTATTTCCTACATATATGTACGACGAAGTACACATACGTAGGATCTATAAAAAAACGTCACGCAAAGATGTATAAATGTGCGAGTGACAAGCAGAAAGTGCCTCTAGAAGTTTGAACAACCGCGTTCTACACCTGTGACGCAAACAACGCTTCCACCGAAAACACGTTTCTACGTTCAAATACCCCATTATTCTGGGTTTTCCCCGTCAAACGTGTGTACATGTACGTACACACATATACACCGTGTTCGCGATTTTGCCAGTCGCAATTGCGTTGTCGCAGAGACACGCGACTATCCTTATATATCGCGTAAATACGCAATCTACTGAACTGAGCTTGATCGTTCTTACCGTGTTCTCTTCACCTCGGCTCCTCCTCGTCGTTCCCTCGTTGTCTGTACGCACGACCCGCTTCAATACGCCCCGAAGAGAAATTGCGTGCTAATGGCTGATCGCTATCGATGCAAACCCGGCAAACCTCACCGTGGTAAATTCGACCTGTACTTCAACGACCGCTAATCGAACATTGTTACCTGTTTTCCAAAAACGTGTTTTGTCGCGAGACACTGAGCTCGGCCGCGCAGACGATTTTTTGCGAGACTAGAAGATTCCAGTTACCGGAGGTTAGAAAATGTCACCAGTGGACATTTCGTAATGGAAATTTCGTAAAAATGCTGATTTTTCCAAGTACAATTTCACATAATTTTATTACTCAACAACACTTTACCGACCGATAGCGGTAAATAGTAGCCGATTAATAGGCTACCGGTCGGTAAAGTGTTAATTTTCAACAATTTCCTTATATATATAATTTCACGTGATATTAGAAATAAGAATATACAAATCCATAGAGCTTCCTTTCTCCCATTCATATACTTTTGAAATATACAAAAATATACGAATCAAAAGCTTGTGATTTTTTTCTTTTTGTTTCTATCTCGTTACGAAAATATGAATCCGCGAAGAAGGATAACGCGACCGTGCGTTATAGTAAATTCCAAATAGCGCGAAGAGTGTGTTAATGCACATGCCCGATGCAGTATATTTGATATGGGCAAAATTTTAGGGAAATCGAGGAATCCCAGAGCGTTCTCTTGCCACTTCCACCAGCTTCCTACGTTGATATCGTAGGACTCCATTTAGAATCTAGAAGCGACCACTCGGTCGGTGTCTCCTCTAGTATTCCAAACACGTAGCATTTGCAACTAACGCGATCGAGAAGTGCATTTATCTCTACGCTGTGCGTTTAATTGAAGCCCGGGATAATTTCGCTATTACGGTGTCTTACAATTTGTAAATCAGAGCCTCGTTGATGGATCCTGATCTATTCGGGTAATTATTTTCATTCAAATCAACTGAAAATGAATTAACGTTCAATATGCGAGAAGGATATTTTTAAGGAAAAATACGAAACAACGATAGCTTCTCGCTAAAATAAAAAAAAAAATACGTCTGGCCAGCCTTGAATTATTTTTAAGCCTTCATATTTGAAAAATCTACTAAATACACGGTATAACGAGCTTTTTTTTGTTTTTTTGTTTTTTTGTTTTTCCTTCAAAGGAGACATCTGCGAAAATACAGTGTTACTGCCAATATTTCCCAATTATTCGCTCAACAATTGCAAAAAAAAAAAGAAAAAAACTACAGCCTTTTTCCTTCTTCTGGCACCGATACACCGTTGCTATTTTCGCACACAACCACAGACAAAATAATCAGCAAACGTTTCCGTTCGAAATACATATATTTCATGTCGGAGAAACGACAAGACTCGATAATATACCGCTCGCGAAAAAAAAAGAAAAAAAAAAGAAAAGGAAGAAAGAGAAAAAAAAATCGGAACTTTCAACGACAGCGAGGGAAAATTTGAAAAAAAGAAATCACCAGACCTCGCGAAATCGATCTCATTCTTCTCGCTGCTCGAACAACTAATTTCTATATTTCTAACGAACCACTAACGAAAGAGGCTAATCAAACGTCAAATTATCACGATGCGATTGTAACTGCGAATGAATAAATCGACACTAAGATTAAAACGATTCAGACGAGATAGAGATTAAGCCAGAAAAATTTCCGAAACGTTCAATTTTCCAATTCTGTTGTACTGTCGAAGGATTGAGCATCTAGCCACGCCCAGCGTGTAGTTCGCGCATAGGCGAACAACATTCTGTGTGTACACACGTGTACGTTTTACGAGGGCGTAACACCATTCATTATACTACCGCGAAAACAAGCGCACGTTCACCTAAAGAAGGTGTTCCGAGCCTGGCGGAAAAAAAAAAACGACAATTGCCTCACAGTGTTCCATAATAGGCGATTTCTCGTGATAAATGAACGCTAAATCATACTATTCTATAGAGCAGAGTTACATGCAGCAGGAGAGAGAGAGAGAGAGAGAGAAAGCTCAGAAAGTAATTTTTAATTTTCCTTCGTTGCTGAAACTCTAATATTAAACTTTAGACAATTATTCAGATTTTTTTTGATTATTAGCAGATATCTTCTCAATTTTTAATATTCTTTGATTTCCAGAATTTAATTCAGAAATTAATTTTCCTATGCTGGTAAAACTCTAACATTAAACACTAGACAGTGTTTAGTTTTTTTTTTATCGTTTAAATTAAACCTTCTCAATTTCCTTGATTTCTAGAGTTTAATTCAGAAATTTTAGAAATTAATTTCCCTTATTGGTAAAACCCTAACATTAAACATTAGACAGTGTTTAGATTTTTTTATCGCTTAGATTAGACCTTCTCAATTTTCAATATCCTTTGATTTTCAGAATTTTAATTCAGAAATTTCAGAAATTAATTTCCCTTGCCGGTTAAACATTAGACACTGTTTAGATTTTTTTTATCGCTTAGATTAGACCGCAATTTTTAATTAATCTTCGATTTCTAGAGTTTCCTGTTAATTTCAGAAATTAATTTCCCTTTACTGCTGAAACCCTAATATTAAATATATAGATACCATTCAATTAGATCAGACCGTTCTCGATATTTTAATATTCTTGAATTTCCAGAGAATTTCTATTCATTTCGCTCAATCAATCGGCGTTCGACTCAGAGTTTTCGCGATATACTTCCAATGGCCAACTAACATCATCTCACCGTTTCGAAATTCCCCACTGCTCGATTTCGAATCTCCTGGAATCGTCCAATTTTCACGCGAGTACAGGCCAACTATCTTAAACTGAAATTTCCGCAAATAAAAAGCATCGTATCCATCAATTCGTAGCTTCTGAGCTACGACAGAGAGAGAGGTGGCGTCTCGTTTTGACCATTTTTTTCTTATCTCTCCGTACGTAGACAGCAAACGCCGTGTGTAATACACTGACTTGATACACTGACGCGGCGTAGAGCGTGTTGGCAGCCTCTATTCCGTGGTCTCTCGTCTTAATTCCCCGATCGACCGGTCGACCCGACAACAACAACTCTGACTCTGACCGGCTCAGACTAGACGATGTAACGACGACGACGACGACGACGACGACGACGGGGAATAAGGAGAAGCAGCGAACGGTGCCTGCAGTCGGCGGTTTTCTACTTATCGTGTTATATCTGCCGGTGGGTGCCGTTGCGGTTGCATTTGCGGCGTGCTTCGGCTTTTTATACGGCCTTGAACGCGGCCGTCCCGATCAGAACCAGGACGAGAATACTCTGCCTCCTCTGTGTGTTGTATCCGGAGATAGCCAGCTGTCTCGCGAGATCGCAAGTCGCTCTTATTCTCTCCTCCCCCATCGTTCGTTCCCCGTTCCGCTCGTTCTCCACAACTTCTTCGACGTTTATCCGCCGATATCTTCGTCATGAACACGCTCGATATTTTCCAATTTTTTTTTTCTGCAACACTTTCATCTCGAGGCAGATTTTTTCCCTCTGATTTTCTCAAATCATCTCGCAGCAGATCGTCAGTTTCTACCATTCGAGCGTTTAAAATTCGTCGTTTCTTCTCCTCGTTCCGGTTGCACTCCTAATTCTGACTCAATTGCATCGCCTAATTGAGAGAAACGCGAGGAACACGTGCCCTGTGTCAACTTCACAAAGGAATCCCGAAACCTTCAACCTCGCTGACCGATTCCACGACGTGGCTATTCCGTTCGATCGGAACACGAGTACAGAGAGAGAAAGAGAGGGAGAGGAGAGGAGATTATGAGAGAACCGCTGTGGCCCATTGGCCAGAAATCTTTGCACGAAAAACCAGTTTTGCAAAACTGCACCGGCAACCTCGTTATCTGAACTCGAACACACGGTTTCGTCCCTGTGCAACCACCACCACCACCACCACCTCTCGGGACGAGGAGAGACCGGTTTCGTTCATGTACGCCTCCTTGGTATTTTAACGTTCCTCTACTCTTTCATCCTCTCCCCCCCCCCCCTACGGGCTCTTCACCGGTCTCTTTTATTCGACGTACCTCGGCAACATTTTCCCGGGCGGCGACGTAATACCACTATTAAATTCCAGCGAACTCCAACGGCTGATATATTGGCACGGTTTAACGAGACGCGTGTGATTTCGTGGAAACACATTTCGTGGTTTGCGTGCAGTTTAATGCGATATTTCTTCTCTTCTTCTTCTTCTTTTTTTTTTTTTTGCATGTTCGACGGATTGACAAGAAAAGACAGAGAAAAGTTCGCTTTTTTGAAGGAAAAAAAAAAAAAATTTACTTTGCTTTGGAAACTGATTAGAATTTATTTATTGTTCGTTGTTTAACACTAGAACTGGTTTCTACCAAAATGACTGATCTAAAAAAAAAAATACGTAATAATAGAATATTTTTATATTTATTACTTTCTTACGATAGAAATTACTGTTAATGCGAAATTTGTCGGGTCTATTTGGCAAATATTGAATCTAGCTTTAGATGGGAAGATTCGTTTGTCAATTGTAACATTTGCACCTAGTTTGTAGCTGAACTCTGACAATTTTCAATAAACTTATCCCACACAGAGCTGATATCAATGCGAATTTGTCGCTTTGTAAACGCTGACTTTATCACTTTTTTTTTTTTTTTTTTTTTTTAATCAAAGCGGATAAACCTGAGTATTTCGGTGAAATCATTTCACGGTGTTGGAGAAGAAGTTTGGTCCCCATTTTCTGTTCCAAATTTTTTGTTTCGTTGCTCCCCGCGCATACAAAGTTCCAAATTTTTTTACCCAAAACTCGAGAAGCTTCTAATTCCGTGCAAAATAATATTACACGTTCGAGCACACGGTCGTCAATTAGTAAAGATAATATCACCATCACATCGAACAATATAGCAATATAAATTCTAGAAACGTGTGACAAGTTGTACGAAACTGATTGATTGACGATACAAGTAGCCGCGAATAAAAAATTATTTCGACTTCTGATAAATGAAAAATAAAATTAAAATCCATCGTATCGTTTCTTTGGTCATCGCTGCAAAAATTAATATCACATCATTAAAGCGTGGAGGGGGAAAAGAACACGAAATAGAAATTTTTTAATAAAATTGTAAAACCAGCGATTCGGTGTGGTAGCTCTAGGTGTCGAACCTCGCGAAAGAAGCGAGTATCGATCGATAATCTTCGACACAATAATTGCTACGATAATTTCTCAGCGTCTGCTGAACGAGCTGGCACACCGTACAAAAGAGCGGAGAATCGAGAGGAGACGAGAGTTTCATTCCTGCAAATATGATTTTAAAACAGTGGACGGAACTTTGATGGGAAAACTCCGGAGCCAATAAACTCCGGCGGGTGTCTGTTCACCGACAGAATATTAAACTGGAACCGCGCGGGCCTCCTCCCCCATATCTTTAGCAACTGAAACGCGATCAATTTTTTTTACGGTGGAGCTTTCTTCACTACCGTTAAAGATGGAAACGATAGTTTTCCTTGCCTCGTGCTCGCTCTCTCGATTTACTACTCGACACGTCGGCAATCGATCGTCGACTTTATATAATCGATAGCATTGAAACGCCGAGGAGCTTTCCGCGAGTCGTTAAATCCGCTGCGGTGTCGCCGGCGTTGAATTTGTAAAACAAACGACTCCGTTCACCTAATCGTTGCGCTAACAGCCAGGCGCGGGGATAAGAATGATTTCTTCCTCTCTGGCTCGCGCGTTGCCTCCTACTTTATCTTAATTTGCAATGAAAATTTACGACGCGAAGAGAGTTTGCACGTTGCTCGTGAGAAAATAACGAGAGATCTTCTTTATCGAGCGAGCCTGGCGGCACATACAACAAAACGACACAATCAGAATTTCTGAAAAGGGGGGCACGAATTCTTTGGAGAGCGATAACGAGATAAAATTAATATGTCGCGCAGAGAAACGAATTCGTCGTCGGAAATATTTCGAGGCCTGAACTGGCTGTTCGTTTCCAATCATCAGTTGGTCGAATGTTCACGTTGAGCGAGTGTCGATCGACTTCCGGGAGACGGGGCGTAATTATGCAGAATTTTTATGGAAGTTAACGCTGCTCCCATTTATTTTTATATCCCCCGCGCTCCAATTTACTTTTACGGCGGCGGATCCCGGTGGTTCAGGCGATCGTCGCGATATAATTCTCACGGAGGACCAACCAAGAAAATAATAAGACGTTTTCTTTTTTTTTTTTCTTTTTTTTTTTTTGGCAAACTAGACCAAAAAAAACTCACTCCGAACGTGGAAACTTTTAAATTGTTTTCAACTCCCGATCTTTACTGCGAATGTTTCTTTTTTTTTTTTCCAATTCAGTCACAAGCTAAACAGGTGTTATTCGAACATATCAGAATTCGAGGATTCACCTAGCCGGAAAGTGAGAGAACTCGTGGCAAGTTGTCGTTCGAATCGCCCTCGGAATAAAGCAACGCACGACCATCACTCCGGAAACACAACTCACCGCGTCGCTCCTTGAAAATTTGCAGAATCCATAACAAAAAAAACAAAAAAAAATACTCTTTCGACAGATGAGAATAACAGAGGGAGCACAGACAAGAGAGGAGAGGAGAAGAGAAGAGAATGGGCTATGCAACATTAAGCGGTCTGAAGAGCAGAAAGAAGAGAAGAAACGCCGCGGTGCACGCGAGAGAAACGAAGAACGCTTGGGAAAAACGAGACAACACTGGCCCAGGAAGGAGAAAGCCGTCGCAGCATAGTAGAAAGAGAGGAAACCGGTGTTCGACCGGCTGGGTAAGGTTGAGGTTGGGATTAAGTAAGGTTAGGTTGGCAACGTGGTAGACGACTGCAGCAGCCTGAAAATAGCACGGCACTCACTGTCTGGCTATGTGGCGTCTGTACTCTCCGACTCTCCCGCCAGTCGGTTCGTCCGTTTGTCCGTTTATCCGTTTGTCAGTCCGTCCTTTCTCATTCGTCTATCCGTCGATCTGAAACCGTATACGCGCCACATACGAACAACACACACGCACACATGTGGCGTGCCTGATGTGGTGTTCTCTCGCGCGTTATTCTGGTCGTTGTCATCGTCATCGCGTTCGCTTCGCGTCTTTTCTCGTCTCGATGGATTCGCCTATCCGTTGCTACACGTTGCACGTTGCGATCTCCTCGCCACGAGATCGATCCTCTTTCTCTTTGCTTCTCTCCAGATACAGAAAGATCGGTTTGGCAACTACAGGCTTCAAATTTATTTATTTCCGGCCTTGATCGATCCTACCTGTCCCTGATCTCTCTTACTTTGCGACGATTGATGATTGACGATTGATGATTTATGAAAAAAATCATAAATATTCCGCGAACGAGAGAAGTAAAAGCACAGAGAATATATACAGGCCCCCTTTCTGTTCGTCGTGCATGCACGATACGAAGGAAGGGCGATTTTAATTATTTTTAATCGTGGAAATCGCCCAAGACAAAGGCTTGGCAAAGTGGCAGACGTTGAAAGGAGTTAGGGCTCACGTGGCGCTAGTGTCGCTGTCCGCCATTAACCAGAACGACTTGAAATTACTCTGCGCCTCCGCTTCGTGTAATTAAGGCGCCGACTTTAAGCAAACGTAGTTACAAATAAATATTACCGTGGAATGGTAGTCGAGAGGCCGTGCAACGTAGAAAATTATTTGCACACTCTCTCGAGAACCGCATTTTGTGCGAACGCAACACGTTGATCCGTTGGAGACATCCGAGAACCTAGACGACACACACCGACTGTGGTCAGTCAACCGATCGTACCCGCGAAAAAGCTTGCCCCACCCACTGGCTTGTGAAACAGTCTCGAGGAAACGTAAAAATTCTCGTGTCGCCGACACGTGATTAGTATCCCGCTGGATTACTTGGCGAATCGAAACGAAACGAAACGAAACGAAACGATGTGATTTTCTCACGCTAATTGGCTCAAACGCATCAAACCATCAAGTCTTATCGGCGTAACACATGAATGGACGATAACATCACATTAAAGGTCAATATTTCTTTTTTCCTTTGACAATGATAAAACAATAATAAAAGTCGGTTAATGGAACGCTGATGGAAGATAATTCTACCCTCATCAGCGATATAATATCCAATCACGTGTATCGTCATTCATGTTGCGGGAACAAACTCCAAAATCATACTCCGCGATTTAAACAGTCAAAAACTTGCTATCGATCCTTTTAACCGTTAAAGAACCACTTCATTTCATTCGCAATTCATTTTCCTTTTCTCGATCAATTTGCAACATTCAATTTTATTTCTGGACATCATATCAAAAACAAAAAAAAAAAAGAAATTTCTTCGTACAGAATAACATTGCAGCAAATGATTTTCACGTGAATTCGCAGATATTTCAAAAATTTTGATTTACGCTTGAAACAAACATTCTCCGTTAAAGTAGGAGTAAAAAATGATTTTTCAGGCGAAGTTTCGTCGCATGTACGTGTAACAAATACTTCGTCCACGGCGATCTAATCTTAGCAGAAGGGCGTATCGAAACAATCAAACAAAACAAATTGCATTTTTCGGTGGAAATTGCTCTTCGACCGCCGACTCCGATAACTGATCTTTTAATTAACTCTCTGGAACTGTTGTGTTCCATTAAATGCTTTCGAACTGAAAACACAATCAAACAGAGCCCGTGTCTTCGAGATAGAGGAAAGTGGACGAAACGCGAAAAATAAACAAAAAAAAAAAAGAAAAAAGAAATAACGCAGGAGATCGATTTTCGGCAACAAGCAACCTCCGGACTGTTGGAACTTTGAAATTCAAAAAGGTTTCTTCCAATTTTCAGATTCTCTTCGAACCGTTCCGATTCGAAAAATTTGAAAAGTTCCAAAGTTTCGAAACAATTTCAATGTCCAAGCACCCGGATTCTTAAATCTCTGATTGATTTTTTTTTCGACGACTGCGGTAGGATCAAGCGCAACGCCTCCGGACTTTGAAATTTTGAAATATCCAGGTTTTCCAAATATCGAGATTCCCTTCGAACCCCGTCGAGAATTTGAAAACTACCGAGTTCCAAAGTTTCGAAGCTTTTCATCGTCCCGGGATTCTGAAAATCCCTGAATCACCAAACTGTTGGATCCCGAGTTTTGAAACTGTCCGATTCGTCGATTGAAAAATTGTCTCCGACGACATAAGCCGACTCTGCTCTTCGAGATACACGTGCATCTATGAGCGACTGTGCATTTGTGAGAGCGCGTCGTTAATTCGTTGAAAGAGAGGAGGAGGAGGAGGAGGAGGAGGATGAGGAAGAGTTATTTAACGGAGCGGCGTTCCGTACAAAACAATCCAAACTGTTGTCTGCCAGTGTGGCTCGTAAAACTTGTACTTGACCCTATTTTCACCGCGATAACTACCGTTGTTGATGTTATTGCCTATGGACTCTATGCGCGGGCTGACCATCGATACGTAGCCGCAATAAACGAGGGTGAGCGAGCGAGCGACTGTACAATCAGAGCCGGAGCGTTTATCGCGCCGCAATTGCACATTCCGTTCTCCTCCATAGATTATAATCCAATTTTATCGCCTTTTAACCACCGTGATAAAACAGAGCCAGGTAATCGGAAATTATCCCGGCCGCGTGAAAGAGAATTAACTCTCTAGAAGGGAATAATAACAATGCATATAACAAACATTGCACACGAACAGAGACAGAGAGAGAGAGAGAGAGAGAGAGAGGGAATTTATTTTGGGATATTAATATCGTTATCGTATCAATTGGAATTCGTCGGATTCTTCTGCATCTCTGCAAAACTGAAACGCGCGCGGATGCGTGGTGAAATGTGTACCCTACGGATTTATTATTATTATTATTATTATTATTATTATTATTATTATTATTATTATTTTACTTTGGAGAATCTAGGAAGTTAAGAATTTAGTAATTGGGAAATACCCATCACTGGAATTGAAAACGACTTTGAAAATGTTCAGAGTTAAGGGAAATTCCAATCGTTTAATCGTCGACAGAGAATTCTTCGTTGATCGTTTTCTAACTCTACGCTTTTTTCTTATATTCAGCTTCAATCTCGATTTCAGCAAGTCCGCGACGACGAGAAGAAGGACGAAGAAATAAAAGCGCGTGAAAAAGAAAAATATCTGAAAGCGATGGTCTACATTCGAGGAACGCGCGTGGAACGCGAACGTGCAACAACTGCATCTGATTTTGATAATGGTCGGTTTGTAGAATCAATAAGCCAACATTCCTCGGCTAACGAGTTCCCTTCAGCATTCTTTCACGGCCGGCCTAATGGCTCCGGAGAATGTAATCGTATAATATTCGCGAAATACACGAGCGTAGACCCGCCCACGTCCATTGGAATGTCGTACGCACAAGCAAACCTGGAGCAAGAGAGCAAAGCGCTCTCGATGAAACGATATTTTGCAAACCTCCATACGATACCCACTTTGCATCCAGTTGCCTTGCCAAGACGGAATTTCTGAATTCTCGGACTCCGAAATTGCTGTTGTAATCCTTAAATCCTCAAGATTCGTAGACTGCGTAAAATCCTAAAAAATGTCCTAGACTGTTGAACTGTCAAATTCCTAAATTGCTAAAAGTCTCAAGTTCTCCGAATTCTAAAACTCAAAAAATTCCCAAATTGCTAGAAAATTCCCAAATCCTCAAATTCGTAGACTGCGTAGAATCCTAAAAAAGACTTAGGCTCTTAAATTCCTAGACTGTCGAATTGTCAAATTCTTAAATTGCTGGAGTTCTAAATCCCTAGGCTCTTGATTCTTAAATTCGAAAATTGCTGAAAGTCCCAAGTTCTCCGAATTCTAAAACTCTCAAATTCCCAAATTGCTAGAAAATTTCGAAGTCCTAAAATATCCTAGATCGTTGAAATGCTGAAATCCTGATTCTTACATACTTGAATTCTTAATGTCCTCAAGGGGTCGAATTCCCAAAATTTTTAAATTCCTAAATTTACTTGGCTTCCAAATCTCCAAGTTTCTCTAAACTCCTAAACTTTCCAAAAAAAAAAAAAAAAAAATACCAATTCAATAAGAATTCTGAAATTCTATCACTGGACATTTCTCTCTCTCTCTCTCTCTCTCTCTCTCTCTCTCGGCTGAAGAATCTTTAAATCTTATTTCCTAGAAGAAATTCAGCTTGCCACTGATAATATTGAAAAAAAAGAAAAAAAATAGAAAGAAAAGAAAGGAGAGAGGTAAAAGATGGGAAAAAGTAAAAGATGGGACAATCGATGAAAATGTAATTTCTACATTCACGTGTCCCCTTTACGTCGCCCTAGATCAAACGATCAATAGCAATAGGTAGTCCATATAAATATAACGCTCAGTTCAATGCTCAAAGGACTCTTTTTTAACGAGTTCTCTCGTCTTCTCGTCCAACTACGAAACGTGAAAAAACCAGAAGACCAATATAAGGTGTTGCGAATACACGTCCCATTGTGGCGTTTTTATTCCGCGGCAAAGAAGGTGCTTTCGCGCGTAAATAGTAGCACATAAACTCATTCATTGTTACACGAAAAGAATCGTTGTGGAGAAATTCAGAGTCAACTCGTGCGATACGAAGTTTACAATCAGAATCGCTCGCCGTGCGCGTGAACAATTTTAACTGACTTTCACAACGCGATATACACAATTTTATCAATGAAAATTCGTAGTTTATATATATATATATATATATATATATATATATATATATATAAGTTGGTCACATAGACAGGGAGGAATTGAAAATGTTTCGCACGAGGGACAGAGCAGAATCGCTGATTTATGGAGAACAGATCTCGATAGACCAGTTTCACGACGAAGAAGTAGCTTCTAATTGGAAAAGAAAGTTTCGTAGCGGTGTTCCATCGTTATTATGAAATGTGTGTGTGTGTGTGTGTGTGTGTGTCTGTTAGGCGACGTTTAACGAGGCTCCCGACGAGGTGAATTTTTTTTGAATGAATTTCGCGCGCGCTCGAACTCAATAACTAGCAAGAAAACGGAATGGAAATCGGAGCGAAGAATTCTTCAAGTCCGAATCTGAATCTCGGTGATTCGGTGAAACTCGACTCGACGACAAGAGAATAAACAAACGCGTACGTTTAATTTCACGAGTCCACCCGATGTCGCCCGTGGACGACATTTTCGCACGATCGAGGGAAAGCTAAGAACGGCGGCCGGCTATTCGGTTCTTTTTAATAAACAGACGAAAAAACGTCTCGGCGCAACCGCGTACGTCATCGTGAGAACGTTCCTTCCATTCTCGGGTTCAAACCTGATCCGAGAGAAAGCTGGTTTGAAAACGCGATACCAGACTCGGCACAAGCGAGCGTGATCGACTTGGATCGGTGTAATATCGCCAGAGTCTCTGATCGATATTATACACCGATCTACACCACGGAACATGCACGATGTTCCAACAGCTGAGAGAAAGGTCCGCCTACGTTGCGAAAAACGTATTACAGAGAGAGGGAGAGAGAGGGAGAGAGAGGGAGAGGGAGAGACCTTGAAATTTCGGGATCCGAACACGTGTGGTACATACGTAAGAACTCGGCAGCTTCGAATGTTCGACGATTGAAAAATTTACAAATTTTCCCATTGGAAATTGTCGGAATTCCACGGAGACCTACCAAGCTTAGCGCAGTTTCGAAGATTCAAGAGTCCCCTGGAAATATTTCGGAATCCCGAGGATATTCGGGAATTCGAAAGCAGTTTTCTTGAGAATTAAAAAGCAAAGGCACGGAGGAGGAACGAGCCAAAAGGACAAGAGAGGCAACCGAACGATCGCGAGTCGCGCATTTCGGCAGTCGAGGATTCGAAAGGAGAAAAAGAGGGGAGAACAGGAGAGAGAGAGAGAGAGAGAGAAAGAAGTGGAATTTATAGAAACCGCGAGACCTCGTGTCGTTTGAAAGCGTTTCATTCATCGAGACGAGTGACTGGTCGCGCAAATACGTGCCTTGGTACACGTTACGAGCACACCCGAGAGAGAGAGAGAGAGAGAGAGACCTCGTTGCTCGCCGGTTCGGCAGATTAGGATAAAACGTACTACGCACACGTAACCACGTCACACGCAATAATGCAAACGTGTTCTTCCTCCTCTCGTTCTTTCCGTCCACGTAATCAGCGCATTTCCTTATCCGTGCTTTGAATCGCAGAAAACATCGGCGTGTGTGCACCAGCCAGAGAGCTTCATTCACGTTTCCATTTAGTGGCCGCTCATATACATATACATATTACTATATCTATCACTTACTACACGCTTCATGCCTATGCGCTGAATTTATGCAATCGCGGACAACAGCGATGGCTACGAACCGACCCCGATGCCAGAAATAAATCAGACAAGGCTAATAGCAAAGGCATTGATCGTGGTTAGAAGTTTGTCGTCACCGGCACGGATGGTGGATCTTTTTTTTTTCAGCTTTATTTATCGGTATGTACTTTTGCACTTCTTTTCTTACTTTTTTCAGGCAATGGTTCGATCTTTGGAATTCTGCGCGACCGTTCCTCGGGCCTGTAATAATTGACACGTACCGAGCAGCTTTCAGAGAACGGAAACTGTCGAAAACTTGCAAA
Source organism: Tetragonula carbonaria (assembly GCA_032399595.1). Classification (NCBI taxonomy): domain Eukaryota; kingdom Metazoa; phylum Arthropoda; class Insecta; order Hymenoptera; family Apidae; genus Tetragonula; species Tetragonula carbonaria. Next base: position 1,610,901 of record JAUCRC010000018.1, on the reverse strand, counting down.
TTAAAGAATTACACGCGAGAATTAAACGACCGAGAGACAGTAATTATTATTATTATTACAAGCAAACAACACAAACCGTTGGACAATTCGTTGGACAATTTGGTTGGTTTCGATTGCGAGCGAATGGAAATGACGAGCCGACCGACAAGTCAACCAAGATAACCGCGGTTTCAACAAATAAATCCGCGAAATTCCGCGAGCACCGAACCGACGATGATAAAACCGTTGCATGGAGAACCGTCCAATATTTACGGCGTGACAGTACATCTAATTTCCCCTTAACTAATTAAACACAGGGAGAGAGAGAGCGAGAGAGAGAGGGTGGCGGTGGTATCTTTTTGCTCCAGGCGTGCATCGGCGCGAATTTATTCTCCCGGCGTGTATCGCGCGCTTTAATCCGTGAATTTACAACGCTATAATACACGGCCGACCGAGAGAGAGAGAGAGAGTGGTCGAGGATTTCGCTAAAATCGGCATCGAGTGTGTACACAGAGAGAGAGAGAGAGAGAGCATTTGCACGCTTGCGTGTAGATTTCACTAGAAGCCATCTCTCTCTCTCTCTCTCTCTCTTTCTCTCTCGGCCTGTAATCAGCTTGCCACTGCGCGTGAGCATGTAACGCAACGTTAATTACAATTAATAACGTTACGCAATTTCTCGACGTCGGTTTGTCGTCGACGGCCCCGCTCTGCTCTCTGCCTACTCTACCCTCTTCTCTCGTACACTCTCGTGATTTTCCCTCGTCGAGGGGAACCCGCAATAAGGTTAACCCTTTTACTTGCAAAGGGTTGCCACGTGTATTTTGTCCACGCTGAATAAACGACGTATGTACGTACGTACGTTCATTAAATTACTTGCAATCTGTTGCTTTTTCTGTAGTTTCTCCTTTTCCTCTTTCTGTTCTTTTTCTTCTTCTTCTTTTCCTTTTTGATTTCGTACGTCGTACGAGCGAAAGTGTCCCGGTTATTTATTTGAAAAAATACCCGAAACGAAACGCGACGAACGTGCAATTGAGATATTTCATTTCGTCCGCGAGAAACATTTGCCGATTATCTCCAAAGACTTTCGCGCAAATTAGAATTCTTTAAATTGTTCGGTTGTAACGGAGAAGGAGGAACGTTTCAATTGTGTAAATTTTTCATTTCGATATACTGACGCGCTTAAAAAAAAAAAAGAAAAAAAGAAAAAGAGAGAAAGAAAGAAATCTTGAGAAATTCTCCAAGATGCTCAAAACTCTCGATTACGAATTACGAAACGCCATAGTATTTTAATTTTGTTCGAATCTCAGTGGGTGATCTCAGACTGTCTGTTTCGAGAGAAAGGGAGAGAATTTGTTAATTTGTTTCGCAATTCGAAGTTTCGTTTCAACAAAGAATTTCCTACTTGAACGTGCGAGTCGAATGCGAATCGTAAACTCGAATCGTAAACTCGGGAAAGTATCGATCTCTTCTACAATGCAGAGAGATACCGGAGCCACCACCAATAGTAAGAAGCAACCAATCATCATAAATCAGAGAAACTCGATTATCGAACGACGTAAAATAAAAATAAAAAAGGGAAGAATAACAGCACGCCGTCTCGTCGTTCTTCTCTCTCTCTCTCTCTCTCTCTCTCTCTTTTCTTTTCCTCCCTCAACGAAAGAGCAGTTTCTCGAAGAATTAAAAGAAAATTCCTCGGCAAATTGAAGAAGAAACGAAGCTTTCGATCTCAGACGATTTCTTTTTATCTGGTAGACTGCAAATGAGTTCTAACTGCAATCGATCTTCACAATTTTCTCAAACGAAATTAATCGCGAAATACACTCGAAACAGACTCGATTATCGCATCGGCGACACACAGTTATGATATTATAATATAAATCCGGCGTTTGCACGTCGATTCCTCCCTACGAAATGAAATACACGCAACGAATAATTCACTAGCACACAGGGAAATAATTATGATAAAGATATTCCCGACTTTTACAAAAACCGTTTTTACCGATCGAACATGGCAAATGATGCTGATCAATCACCTGACCTAAATTTTCCCTCTATTCTCCTCTGACTGTCTCTCTTCCCTTCTTTTTTCTTCTTTTTTCTTTTTGTTAATCTTCCTTTGCAAAATACATTTACATTTTCTTAGCAGAATTAGCAGAAAAACTAGAGTACAGAGTAAGAATGGTCAACGAAAGGTGGCGACGAAGGTTCCGACGCGCCGGCGATAAAACCAGCTTGGCTCGTTCAATTTGTAAATTAGTCGTGCGTGGACGAAACGGGGCCAGGTTCGTTCACCGAACAAGGAGAGCCCGACATACGTAAAGTTTTCGCGACATGCCGCCGACTGTACCGCGAAATTCGGTGCACGTAAATGCAGCGGATCGGGCGCGTGGAATGGACGATCGATCGGTAGGATCGAGCAGTTGAACCGCTCGAATTCCTTGCGGTTCGATTGCAACGTTGCACAGAGAGAAGGAACAATGCGAGCAATGCCCGCGAGGAGACACACGCCGAAACGAATTGCATTCCAATAAAACGACCAATTCCAATATTTATCCCCCCCGTTTATTCCACTGTTTATCCTCGATCGTGTTCTCCTTTCTTGCTTGTTGAATTTCCCCTGTCCCTTCCCCTCGTTTCTCTTTCTCGCGAGATCTTTGTCGTAAAAGTTGCCGAGAATCTTTCGAAACAAAGGAGACATAATTTGGAATTTTCTCTTCAAAATTTTTTTTTTTTCTTAAATAATTTTAATTTCCAAGAGAACTTCCTCGCCCGGATCAAGTAGCAAAAGAAGCGAAGTATTTTCGCCTTGCCAGCGTTCGTTTCGAGCCTCGATCGCACGTAAGAAGAGGATTCAAGGATGGCGAGTAGCTAATAACGGCGCCACGGATGTCACGAACGTTAATAAATGGCACGAACCACGGAAGATTAATTGCAGTAATTGACGGTTGATGTTACGAGTCATCGTTGATCCGCGTGCATCGTTGATTCACGAACGAACTCTTCCTCCCGCGAGAAGGTGCGTGGATTCTCGACGTGAGTGAAAAATGGTAAAAAAAAAAAAAAAAAAAAAAAAGAAGGTGAGCGGGTTGAACGATCGCGGACGATTCGTCGTTTGGCAAACGTAACGGAGTTGGCGTAATGAACCGGCCGCATTTGTTGTTGACAAACAACTCCGTTTACAAATAGCGAGACGAGACGCACAGAGGAGCACTCTTCGATGACGAACGTATAATTACTCAGACCCCTGTCCCGATGCCAAGGGTTATGAAGGTTCCGCGAAACGGACGAAATCCCCTTTCGAAAACCTGCAGTATCGAATTTTTCTATAGAATTTAGACTAAAAATGTCCGCACCGACGCGAACTCTAAGGCTGAAGAAATTCAATAGGCAGGGATATCTTCTGACGACGTATATTCAACGTTCGACAAAGTGTTTTCTCAATTCGGTTATAAAAAAAAAAAAAAAGAGGTACGAATGAACGGCTGAGAAATATTTTCCAAAGTATAGTCCTCTAAATTAAAAAAAAAAAAAAAAAAAAAAAAAGGAAGTTACTCTTTTAACACGTTGATCGCCGAGCGCAAATCAGGTAGTAGGTTTGTTTACGGGACTACGAATCCCTAATTTTATCTTTATGTCTTTTCGTTTCTTGTTCTTTTATCGCGTTAAATTTATGGCATGTACTATGTGCTTCAGTGTCCAAGCTTGCCAGATTACAAGTCTTTGCACATTGTTTGCATCCCTCGAATATAAGACTAGAAATTTAGAGAATTTGCAACGAGGCTCTCCTAAATCCCATAATCCGTTTCTCAATATGTCACAAATAACTATTATAGTATTGTGTATTTTTACGTAAATAGTGTGATTATAGCTGCCGTCGAAATAATTCGAAAATTGACTATGTTATTATTACTATTCGATATCGAAGTTTAATTGAAAAATTACTCGACTATTAAAAAACTCGTTCTTTTGCTAAACATTTCTTCTATCATCTGCTAAATATATCTTGCCTCAAGATTTAAAAATATGATCGTCGTCCAATGGAAACTTGACGTGGCGATCAACGTGTCAAATCTACTCCGAAAATGAGAAACCAAGGAAATATCGTACGAAAGATACCCCGCGCAATTTTTCAAACCCTAAATTAAAAAAAAAAAAAAGAAGAAAGAACATTTTCCATCAAAGGAGAAAAAAAAAAAGGAACATTTGCTAAACTAAACTCTCCACCGTGCTTCCCACCTACCACATTTTCTCACGATAACTCACCGCTAATTACAAGGCAGCTTTAACGTAACATAACCTAACCCAACCTAACCCAATACGCGGTATAGAAAAAATACTAGACGCACAGCTGTTCGCCTGTGACATCGCCGGAAACATAACGGGGTGGGAAAAGAATGCGCGAATTCTGGTTTCTCTCTAACGAGAAGAGACACAGAAGAGACACGAAGAGGGTGAAAGAAGGAGGACAGTAAGGAGAAAACACGCGCGGAGAGAGAGAGAGAGAGAGAGAGAGATACACACACACGTATATCATACCACACGAGCGTAGTGTAACGAGCGAGAGAGGCGGCCAGGCCGATACTCTCTCGATCCATTTGACCGAGTTTTTCTTACGTGGTGCGCCTTTTTGCGCCGATCTGTCGCTGCCACTCGTGGCACGAACCCGCCTTGCGAGATCGTTGACCGAATGACACGGTGAGCAAAGAGTACGCGCGGTGAGCCACTCGTTTACTCGCGACGTCGTTAAAACCCGAAGGAAAAGAGAGAGGCAGGGAGTGAGAAACAACCGACTTGGTTTTATCGACGCACGTGGGGCAAACCTTATCGGATGCACATCCGCTTTACGCGTCTGCGTTTATCACTCGATGAAAAGTGCGCAAACGTGTCTTTTCTGACAGTATTTTTTCCTTTTTTTTTTTTTTCTTTTCCCCCCACAGAACCAGAAAGGAGACAGAAGAAATCCTCGTCGACTTTGGAATTTTTTTTTCTTTTTTTTTCTTTGCGACGTCGATTTTCCCTTAACTTGGCTCGAGATGAATTACGGTTACGTATGTGTTACATTCCTATTTTATTCGCCGACATTGGCCATATTTCTACAGTGTTCCCGATTAGACTGTTGCGAAATTGAGAAATTTTGTCGCGGATTTGTCGTTGTCACAGAGGTAGGGAGTTCCACCGAGTGAACGCACGTCTCGGCGACGTCACGGCGATTTCTTCCGGCATTCGAGCGGACAACACGGCCTCCGTTTGGCCACTGTTACCGCAGACTATCGGACGAGCGGATAATTTCGCAGCCAAAGAGGTAAACAGGCCAATAACTCGCGTCTGCGGTCGCTTTCTTCTGTTTTTCTGCGGCTTCTTCTTCTTCTTCTTCTTCTCTCTCTCTCTCTCTCTTCCTCGAGATACCTTCAGAGATTTTTCACTCTCGCGAGTGACAGATTTTTCTTCCCCTTCAGAGACACTTTTTTTCAGGGGGATTCATGCTCGAAAGTTTGGGACTTGGTCAGAATTTAAAGAAGAGAAAAATATCAATCGTTTCAACCTCTTGATCGCCGTATTTTTTTTGAAGGGCCGCGTATTTTCAATTTTAAGAAAAATGTACTTTTACTAGTAAATAAATAATTTAAATATTTTTTACTTACATGATTGGTGAGACACGATCAATTGGTATATAATTTGCACAAAAAAGAAAACACTTGATTTTCACTAGGCTTGCCACACAATAGATCAAATACTAAATATTAACACTAGAACTACCGACAGTTAAGACGAAGTTATTTCAACCAAAATTATTTTGATTTTTAATAAATAAAAATAAAATAAAATTCATTATATTATTTCTTTAGTCATCAATGTAAACGTCATTGCATCATTGCGGGGGGAAAATTGTAACGTGAAATAGAAATTTTAAAATAAAATTGTATAAACCAGTCATTTTGACTGGTGTGGTAGTTCTAGTGTTAAAACAGTTATATGCATGTTTGTTAAATTTGAAATGTTATAAATTTATAGTTTAAAAGATACACATATATATTATACACAATGAAACTAATATTTACTTATGGTGTAGTATGCTTTGAAGTAAATAGCTGGGCAGAGTGGAATTTTACAGTTTTCGCACGCTTTACAATTTTGTTTCTTGCCTTTTTTCTTCGAATAAATCCAAAATCAAGGACGAATATATATATTTTTCGATTTCTTTAGCGATAGAAAATGATTCTATATGTCACTGTTACGAAATCGAAATTAATTTCACTTTTAGTATTAAAATGGCATTTACAGTAATTTTTATCGAAAAATAAATATAATTAATATATGTGAAAATATTTAATATGTTATGACCGAATAGTCTAAGTTATCATTTTTGTAATAAAAAGTGATATTAAACATGCCAAAATTTTATTTTAAAGAAAACACGAGATTTTCCAAAATATAATAATACTAAGTTGCAGATTTAGTATTGAAATGGCATTTATAGTAATTTTTATCGAAAAATAAATATATAATTAATATATATGAAAATATTTAATATGTTATGACCGAATAATCTAAGTTATTATTTTTATAATAAAAAGTGTTATTAAATATGTTTTATACACTACATGAAATTTTTATTCGTCCTTTCTAATAATTCCTAACTCAACCGGCAATAAAAATATTCCCTTATCAATTGTAATCAGTCTAAACTTGTAGCGCAAACTACGAGATATCTCGTAGTCGGCAGTCAATGGTTTAAGAAAGAAAATTGATTTCCTGCTCCAAATTTCTCAGCTACGTACAAACACCGCGAAACTCATCAATCACCAGTGCTCGAAATCTACTACGAACGTTGCGAAAACCAACACAGTGCTCGTTCGTAAAACTCCACGATATATGTGTTTCTTTCGTCGATGCGTGAACACGTCATTACAATCCATCGCATTGTGCCCCACGTAACCGGCGATGATTATTTGCATTGTGGTTAACACGTTAGCAACTTGCCTTTCACACTTGCCCCAAGTATGTTCACGGCTGCACACGTAGAGATATACGTGTATATATTACGCAGGTATATATTACGCAGAAACAATTACCGCGAGACGATTGAATGGAACGAGCGAACGCGAAAGCGCCACCTTTACGTAAGAACAATAATAATAAATTATTACAACCGACCGGAGCGATTAGCAAAACGAGTGATATTTCGTGGAATTGTCAGCGTGCATCGTAAATCAAATCGAATCTGATCGAATCGATTTTCTCTACACTACTCTCTCGAGACTGTTTGACGTTCGATGATTCAACGAAGCAGCGATCGTTCGATTGGATTTTATTTTTAAAGTGGAGAAACAAAAAAAATGAGATGGAAATGAAGGATAAGATGTAAAAAGACGAAACTGTTGCAAACCGATGTAACATTCAGATTTTTCATAAATAATTGATGAGCTTGTTAATCTTTGATCGTTGCATATGTTACTCGCCGACTTTATGGAAAAAAAAAAAAAAAAAAAGAAGAAGAAGAAGAAACATATCGTTCGAAGTAATTAAGTATGAATGTCGCGATAAAATACTGTGAACAGAGCGAGAATAGCAATAGAGAGAATTCATCGAATTGAAATTCACTCGAGGTTCCCTCGGGGCTCTAAATCATCTACCACTGAGGCTGAGGCAGCGACAGAACGTCTTCAAGTTCCCCGCAACATTTACGTAAGAATTTTTATGTAACACTGCGCCAAGCAAATGACAAAAAGAAAACACGCGACACAATTCTCCGAAAGCGAAAAATCGGCCGTGAAAAGCGATAAACGTGATTCTTCGTTGGCAAAAAAAAAAAGAAAAAAAAATAATAAAATCGCCAGGGAGATAGAGATCTCGCAAAGTGTCTCGTGACACGTGGACATGTTGATGAGAAAAATGTCAAAGCGTATTTTATCAGGCGGCACGCGTGTTGATACACGGTGTTCGTTAAAAGTCAAACCCGGCGAAGAAAGTTCGAATACTTCGTACGCAGAGAATTTCGAGAGCACGCACGAGTCTCACGTGTCACGTGCCAGTGAAATGGAAGTTCGCTCGACTGTGTCACGAAGAGAGGGATCTCTCTCTTTCTCTCGCCTCTCCTCCACAGTTAGGGTTGTCGTTCGTGCTAGCACACACATACACACGCGCGCGCCTTGGCATGAAACACGCGGGGTGAATAGGAATAAAAAAGAAAAAAAAAAAAAAGAAAGGAAAGAGAAAAGAGAAAAGGAGGACGTCGTTTTACATGCCTCAGCATGAAGTAAACGAGTGTACGTAATACAGTGTCATTATCGTCGCACGCGACGAGACTTGGCGCCATGTCCAGGTCCTGCACCTTCGTGTTGCCACTCGCGTATATTCGTACATTGTGCGGTATAGTTATCATGCGGACATTCTCATGTATTTATGCATGTCACCGTGGCGCTGACACACGAGACGTTCCGCGAAAAATATTTCCACGCCGCCGCCGTCTCGCGTTTTCTAATCGTGTCCGAGTGTCGACACAGAGCGATCGCGACGAGAAACCGATTTTCCTTTCAACAACGAACAGAAGAAGTTACGTCGTCCTCTGGGATTACCGAGAATTTTAATTGATTTTCTTTTTCTTTTCTTTTTTCCCCCGCCCCAGCAGATCTGATAGCTTCGCAGCTTATTATTCATACACTGAATCATTTAGCGAAGAGAAACTGCAATTTTGTTACTGCGCCTTCGAACGAGAATTGGCTCGATTACTGGTGATTCTCTTTTTCAGCTGCACATCTGATAGAAGGAAAACACCTCACCGAGAGAGAGAGAGAGAGAGAGAGAGAGATTCGAAACGCTAGAGAGACGTAACGAGAAAATATCAAAAGGCCCTGTCGCCTTTGAGAAGACAAGCAAGAAAGGAAATAAAGAGAAGGATCGTATAATTTCGTATTTTATCTGCTTCGACACTCTTCTAAGTTGTGCCTGAGAGAACGGCGACATCCGCAGAAAATCATACATCGACGTCGAGGAACGGCCGCGACTTTTAATACTAGAACTACCACACCAGTCAAAATGACTGGTTTGTACAATTTTATTTTAAAATTTCTATTTCACGTCACAATTTTTTCCCCGCAACGATGCAGTGACTTTTACAGCGATAACTAAAGAAATAATATAATGAATTTTATTTCATTTTTATTTATTAGAAATCAAAATAATTTCGGTAGAAATAACTTCGTTTTAACTGTCGATAGTTCTAGCGTTAATATGATATATTATAAAGCATGATATAATATTAACATGATATATTATGAAGCATGACATAACATTAACATGATATATTGTAAAACATGATCTAATATTAACACTAGAACTACCACACCAGTCAAAATGACTTTTATTGTATTTTTATTTCTTAGAGATCAAAATAATTTCGGTAGAAATAACTTCGTCTTAACTGTCGATAGTTCTAGCGTTAAATATTCACACGCGTGACGAGCGCCGCGCGGAGGCTCGGTCTATACCTAGAGCGTGGCTTGGTTCGACGACCACCTCGACGGGGCACAGCAAAAGTACGTCGTAAACGCGTACACGCGTTGTAAGTCCCCCTGGAACGTTTGTGTCGCGGACGAGAAAAGCATAATATACACGACGCTTGTGCAATTCGTTTCAGCGTCGCTTCAAACGACCGAGAGAGTCCTCGTCGTCGCGTGCCGTCGAACCGCCCTGACACGACACTTCCCGATCGCTCAGACATGCGCGTTTCATTAGCATGAAAATAGAGGAGAGCCTGTGAGAAACATCTTATCTTTGGGAAACAATTTGAAAGAACTAGCCATTTCTCTCTGCTAGAGAGATCTCTCGTCAAGAACAGAGGCTCGAGACAATTCGTCGCGAGACCAAATTCACCAATTTATTTAAATAAACAAAATTTTGTTTATGCTGTCGCAAAGTGATGTGTCGCCTGTCGAGAGGACGAATTCGACTGTGAACAAAATGCCACGCGTACGAAGTTACGCGTGAAAAGCGTGGCGTGCGAGAGAGATTAATTCGAAGTAACGAAGCACGCGTCGCGCACGAATTGCCGATCAAAAACGCGCAAATGTTGCATTTATCATCGTGAGAACGAAATACGTAGATACATGGAAGATGAAGATGATGGACAGACAAGAGACAAGGACAAAGAGAGAGGTGAATGTCACGGATGTCTGTTCACGTGACGTAAAATTACGACTGTAAATCTGCGACTGTGAGAGCTCGAGAAAAGGAAGAAAGCGCGTTCCGACGTTTCGCGTAATGATTTGTGGCCTAAATGATTGTTGTGTCTTGAAATTACTCCAGCCAACCGCCCTCCTTTCGTTCGAGACGACCTTCGTTGAAATCCAGAGAAAATACCAGACGCAGATAATCACTCGTGATAATTTCGAAAATTATTCGTCGAAATTATTTATGACGTCGCCGACGTGATCGAAGATTAAAGAGAGGGGAGGGTTTGTTTCCTCGGCACGAGAACGAGATTTAATCGCGAGACCATATTAAAAGTAATTAATGAAGTCCGACGTACGAAACATCCGGTCCGTTTCGTCACGAACGATCGTGACGACATTTCTCATTCGGAGGAGAAATCTGCAACGCGTCAGATTTAAAGCAGGCACCACCCTACCACCCTCCTCGCGAGTGCGAGCAAACTTATCGGATTCGAATCGAAATTCTGACGCGAATTCTCTCACAGTCGCGTGTCGTTTACGATTTTTCTCTTTGAACGCGAGAAAGCTATGTACTATTCGAAACTTAAGAAAATTCCCCCGCGCGTTTAACGTGTGTCTTTGCGTTCCTTTCTTTTTTCTTTTTTTTTTTTCCACGACACTTTTAACAAAACGATCGATACGATTTGAAGGATTTTTCCATTTCATCGTCAGATGAAATCTGAAGCTTCTAACGCCAAGGAATGTTAACGAGCGGAGAGACCATTTCCTGCATTCATGGTCGTTCAATTTTACTTAAATGGCCGTTGTTCACGCCGCGTTGCGAACTTTTCGCGGAATTCATCCGCGGTGCGAATGCATCCGCGTGTTGCGCAAAATCGCAATCGAAAGGAGAAAATCTTTGAAAAATCTCCACGCGCACACGCGCGAAACGCCTGTGAAAATATATACTCGCAGGTGCAGCACAGCCGTTACGCACAATGGCGTCATTAGGATAACTTGTTACCGACAAATGGCACTACAATCCCTAGTCACGTTCTATAAATACGCGCGATGACTCCAAACTGCAAGGTGTGTCTGCGGACAGGTCATCGAGAGAAAGACTTGCATACATTTTCTCTCTCGATACGATACTTTTTCTTTTTTTTTTTTTATGGGAAATTGCAAGAAAATTCGAAAAATTTCAAGAACGCAGAAAAATGAGAGAGAAACTGCTCGAATATATTCGCTGTCTTCAGATCTCGCAACTTGCGCGTTAAAATAAAAAAATCCGTAATCTTTTTTATTTTTTTGTGGGTCTGAAAGTGGGAGCCGATAAAAAAGGAAATTCAGAACGGGTATCTTGCGAGGAGAGACGTCGCCAGCGAGTGGAATTCAATGAAAAAATATATATGAAAGTGATTCGAGAAACGATCGAGAAGCCTGCTCAGCGATATGTTTGTGAATACGTTTCTCATCGTACGTTCACCGAGCGCGATCTGACCGTGTTCCTGATAACTAGAACGATCTATTCTTTTCACGCTGTTACGTGACAAAGCAAAGAGAGACCGATTTCTGTATGCGCGACGCGTGCAAACACGTGATTTACCACAGAGGTCCGCGGAGGAATTAATCACGGACGTTAGAGTATTTTTGCGCTGGTCATGAATCGCGCCAATTATTCGCCGTCGACGTTCAAACCGTGCAAAAATCATGCTGCTGGCAACGCCGTTCTGGAATCTCGAGCGCATAGGAAATTCGCCTCGAGGCCAAATCGCGCGACAGTCGTGCAAGCATCTGATTTTTATGTCGAGCAAATCGTTCAGTCAGGCGTTTTAAGATCATTAACCCTTTCGCTTCGAGCGCCGGATAGATCCGGGCATCCATATGATGCGTTTACAAGTACCATCTGTAGTCGATCATAAATTCTTCGTAATCGGCAGAACATTTTTTTGTTGATTTTATTATTGACATATTGGATTAATCACATATTAAGACTACTCTTTGTTGTTACGACATCAAATCATTATGTTTTTATCATCTATCATTATGTTTTTTTTTTAAAGACCAGTCATTTTGACTGGTTTTGGTAGAAACAGCTTTGTCTTAACTATCGGTAGTTTTCTAGTGTTAATGAGTAGAGGAATGAAAGATTCGCTATTTCCAACAAATACCATAGCGCTGACTGACACTTTCTTCTATTATTCGCCAATGCAAACGAAAGGAAAGTAGAAAATAATCTGCTCGTAAATCGAGCAAGAATCTGTGATCCACCGTATCCGACTCTGTCTCGGAAAGAAGAAGATAATTAAAACTAATCTCGACTCGAATCTCTCTTCGTCGCGTACTTGGTCAAAAAAACGTGATCACTGAAAGTCGAAAGTGTAGAGAGCGATTCAACGATTCGTATTAACAATCGAGAGGTTGGAAACGAGATTAGAAAAAAATTCGGGGGAAATTTCCTCCTTGAGGATAGAGAGAGAGAGAGATTGAGATTCTTCGATATCGGGAATATTCGGGCTGACATTTTTTCGTAATTTCATTCGGTTCCGCAATCGCAGAAATATCGAAGCGAGAGACATCTCTGAATCAGCTTGTACGCTCCGCTTTTGTATTCCAATCCAATTAACGCGCTGGTTCACACCTCGCAATAATGCAGGCGCAGAAATACGCTTGCAAGAAAAGAGAAAATGAGGAGCTAAGACTTCTATTTAAGCAACTGAACACGGAGTTTTCTATCGTCTAACTTTGTTGACTCTTTGAACACGGGACAAATTGTGATTCAGAAAATAACACTGTCTAATCCTAAAAATGTAGCGCGAGTTTTGCACGACTATTTTCAAGACTCTTTACGCCTCTGCGCGTTTTTCATTTCAGCTCCAAATTGTTCGAGCATGTTGAAGAGACAATTATCTATTCAATACTTTACCAAAAAGTTACTCTAGCCAAATGTCTAAGAACTTTAGTCATTTCTGCGCGTTCTGCGTGATGTTGAAAAATCGAAATCGTAATTACAGTATCCCTGTGTCGCTCGAACTGAATAGTTTTCAAGTTCAAGAGCGAGCGTTTGGCTGCTTATGGAAAATCATATATATCCTCGAGCGGTTGTAATTTAAATTTTTTTTTTTTGCGATTGACAGATTGTTATATTTCGCGTGCAGCGGACGAAGGCGAGGAAAGCGTACTGCGTATATATTTTCTGCACACAGCGGTCGTCGCTGAAGCTACAACGTTATACGAGACTACGGCTTCGGGTTTCCTCCTGCATTCCTAGGTGACGAAGCAGCGCGTGCATACTCGAACCAACGACACGCTTCAAAACTGCAAGGCCGGAGAGCCGGGATTATAATGCAATCACGGCGTTAATTTATTTCTGCGGATGACTTAATTATACCGTTAACTGCCCCCCTCTTCGACACGTCACTTCTTCCCCCCATGTCACTATTCGCGACGACTCGTACCCGCCAGTATGTTTAACACACATAACACGCACATAATAATCGCGAAATCCGTTCCAACACATTTTCACTCCAAGTTTTCGATCGCTCTTTCCTTTTTCCAGCCCCTTGATTGGGAGGGGGGGGGGGCTTTTATTCATTTGTGAGTACCCGCCCCCTTCTTTCATAAAGAATTCTCTCCCACTAATCCCTCAAACCAGTTTTTTCTTTCCATTTTCTTTTATTTTTCTAATCAATCGAATTAACCTGATTTCAAATCAAGACTCTGTGACTTTGTTTCTTGCATTTTTATTTCAACTCTTTTTTTTTTTTGGCGTTCTCCGTGTTGAGGAATTCGGCAAGCAGATGATCAAAGAGGTTGCCAAACCAGATCGGTTAATCGAGATTACTTGAAATTTAATGTCATTAAAAATTCCAATAGATTCTTAGTATCAACTAAGTGGATCATCGAGACACGAGACACTTTGTATAGAGTGATTTTTTTTTTGCACTTCTCAATTCTGAAGTGTTATTTCGGGGGAAAAAATTTCTACGAAATTCTTGTAACTTTTATATCAAATCCGTTTCAATTTCATCCACGTAATCACGTCCGAATGGAATAATCGCGAAATTTTTCATCGTACACACTCCTCAAAAATGATCGATCAATCGCCATTTTAGATGAAGATAAAATCAAATTTCCTTTCGACTCTGAATTATTATTATTTATTATTATTCATGGAGTTCGCACGTGTAATTTCAATTATCCGCGTGCTAGACAACTCTTCTTTTTTTTTTTTTTAAGTTGTAAAACATGGGATACCTGAAGGGGGGGGGAAACAAAACTGTAATCGAGGCGCTAATAATGTGTCGAAATTGATCTTGTTAACCGGAGAGTGCTAACTGTGTTCACAGAAGAAGTTTCGAGGTCAAGATTATAAATAACAATCGGGCGGGAAATTTCGTATTCCGTTTCCTCCTCCTTGGGACCCTCCCCCTCCAATGGAAAAGAGTTGAATAAATAATCCCGATGAACGAGCCAAGAATATTCCCTCGACGTGGCAAAGCGGCTCGAGTGACTGAGTAATCTACTCAGTTCGACGAAACGATTCGAGTTTCAACCATTCAGAAGCTGTTCTCAGTTGTGTCAAGTTCAACAATAAGTTTTCAATATTATTCTACGAAAAATACTACAGGACGATTGTGCGTCGCGCGTACACGAAGATTACAATGACAATTGAAATTGATCCGAATTAAAATTCATTCTCCATTCATTCGCGCAGAATAACGAGCGAGACTCGTGGTGTATTTTTGTGGCAATGATATGCATTAACGTGCGCTGTGTTATATCGCCACTGATTTTGAATAATAATTATAATGTAGAAATAATAATGTAGAAATAATTTTGAAAAGTGCGATGAACAGACTTTTTTTACAAAGGCAGGAAAACCGTATACGTTTTACGACGTATATTTTCCGAAGATTCCGATAATGACGATGCAATAAGAGCAAATGAAACTTCGACAAGTGAAAGTAACGCCGATGGCTGGAATTGGGTTCCCAAAAATAGTAATCGAAAAAGTGTTATCTTCGCGGAAACTCCAGGTATAAACCCTTTATTTTTGAGAAAATTAGGAGATAACATAGATTTATTCAATCTGATATCGATGGATGATTATTGGGACGTGATAGCTGTTGAAACAAATAGATACGCAGCACACAGATGCTAAATAGTGAAAAATTACAAAAAGAGGAGCGAAACTAACTTGGGAATGTGAACTTTGTTTGGTAGCTTTACACGCTCCAGAATGTTTCAAAAAGTATCATACTGAAATAAACTATTAATACATATACATATATACATATACATATACATATGTGTGTGTGTGTGTGTGTGTGTGTGTGTGTGTGTGTGTGTGTGTGTGTGTTAATAGTTTATTTCAGTATGATACTTTTTCAGTATGTTTATTTCAGTAAAGAGAAAAATGAAAAATACAACGTATTGCTATTTATTAATAATAAATTTTCCAAAGAAAACTTCTTTAGTAAAGAAACAAAAGATCGTGTGTGTGTGTGTGTGTGTGTGTGTGTGTGTGTGTGTGTAAAATTTGCCACTCTATTCGAAATATTAATTTAGAACTAAAGCTTGTTGCTCATCTTTATAAAAAGAAAAAAAAAAAAGCTGCAAACGAGTCAATAAACTACAAAACACGTGCGTGTCGTACCCACACACGGGTCGAGGGGGAGCCTTCTTCTTCACGCTTCCATATTTCCTCGGTCGCGTTAACACGTGAAATATAAAATTGCATAAATCATGCGCAGCGTAGCAGTAATCGGAAACTGCGAAACGAAACTCAATCCCAGGACGAAAGAAGAAAATAAAACCGTGAAGCTGAAGAGGCGGGTGTCGAGGTGTAGAGACCCGCGGTCTCAGCCACGCCATCATCATCATCGTCATCGTGGGTATCCCGCGCCCGCGTGCAACTTTCTCTTCTGCTTCTGGTCCGTGGTGTTGGGACACCTTGTAGAAAGCAACGGCTGTATCGGCTCGCCGCGCGGCAGGTATATACCCGATGGCAAGACCTTTGTCGGCCGGCTTAACCAGAAAAGAGGGACCCAGCTAGGGAAGAAGCTCGAGACAAAGGGACGAAGCCCCCTTCTTCCTTTGGGGGACCGGGGCCCGCGCGGGGAGGAGAGCAAAATGACCCAGATGCTCTTGGGCCCATACATTTTCGTATGCTTCGCGTTCAACAGCCAACCACCGATCTGATCTCCAACTGGCCAAACGCGCAGAGTTGCTCCCTCCCTCTCTCTCTCTCTCTTTGTCTCTCTCTTCGAGTAACTTGAAAATTTTTCGCCGCTCCGATTTTTTTTTCCGACGCGATACTTGGAAGGATTTTATAAAAGTAGAAATCTCAGAGAGAGAGAGAGAGATTTCGACGACTCTTCGACGAAAAGTATACAGATGTAGAAGGATCTTTGTAAACGAGTCGGAGAATTTTGCACTCGATACGAATTACAATGCCGGCATTTTTCGACACTATTTGTAGAAACGATATGCTCTATATAAAAACAACCTAACTTTTAAAAAGTCATATATTTTTTAGTGAAATTTTGGCAAATGAGATAAAATGAATTTGTATTTATATATACCACCTTCATTTTTGATTTTTTTTCTTTCTGAAGTTAAATAAAAATTAAATCCGCAAAAAAGTTGAAACGAATTACTGAAAACGTACGCATTATTTTCATCAGACTAAGTAAATTATTTTCGAAACTTTAATTTTATCAATAATTACGATCGTCGTCGTAACGGCGATTATCGATATCTCGAATCAGTGTTTCACCAATTTTACCAATTTGATTGCAACGCGGAGAAAATGGAAAGAGAATCCTCTCAAATGGAGGAACTTATCAATAAGCGTGAAAAAGAAGAAGCCTGGTTGCGGGAAACGATTGGTTAGCGGGCATTAATCAGGCAGTTTCAATGCAAATATAGTTAGGCGAGGGCCGTGTTACACGCGAGATCGATCTCGCGGCGCACAAAAGCGCGATTATACGCGCGAAACAACCCACGCACGCACGTACACGCAGCGCGAGTTTCGTTAAAAGGCTGACGAGAACAGAGAGAATGAGAACGAAAGAGAGAGAGAGAGAGAGGGAGAGAGCGGTTTATTTTTATTTTTGTCTGGCGAGCGCTAAATGAAAATGGGTCGAGGCGTCTGTGCTCATTTGCGCTCCTTCTTTTTTATTTCTTCGTTTCCAAAGAGCCGCTACAAAAGGCGCGACAACGATCCTTCAGACAACGCGATTACGCCCCTGTGTCACCTGTCTCTTGCCCCCTCCTCCTCCACCAGCCCCCGGAAAAATGATTGAAAATTTCTAGCAAAATTTCTCACTCGCTGTAAGAATTGATCAACTTTGAAAATAATATTTAGCGCAGCCAATTATTTGTTACGTCAAATAAATCTCGACGTTCAATGGGGATGATCATTGCACGTTTCAAACGGCTGTTCATGCATGAATACATGTCGTTTGCAACAAATGGCTGCAACAGAAAAAGAAAAAAATCGAGCGAGTTCTCTAACAATAAGAGTCGCGTTGTCGCGTGTAACGAGCAAAAAGTTCCGCGTTGATAAAAAAAAAGAAGGAAGAAAGCATCAGGATGAGTTCGTATTTGGACATCGGTCACGTTAATATTCCCTACGTAGCAAAAGGGAGCCGAATCACGATACACTACCGATCAAAAGTACCCGCACGCTTGCTTATTTCTCGCGGTGTACTGCTGATTTGTTCCAATTGCTTGGTCACCAATGATCGTCCGGTAGAAAAAATGTCGACAAAATGATGTCGTGGCGCTGTAGCGAAGCTTATTATTTTCAAAAATAAAATAAAATAAAGACAGAATCGATGATAAAAAAAAATCAACACGTACGTACGAAATTAAAATATTAAAAGAAAAAAGAAAAAAGAAAATTCAATTCCGGAAAAAGGAGAAAAAAAAGAAAAACAAAGGACAGCGTAGGCTTCATCTTACTGTCGATACGAATAAATACATCATCGAGCAAAAAATCGAATAAAGCGTACTCTGCTTATGAAAGACAGTGTACAAGAGACACGTGTGGCTGTTAGTGGGCCAGGGTTTCGGTAAAATTCGCCGGCCAAGCTTGGCCTTCGTCCCGCGGAGCGGGTGAAAGAAGAACGAAGAAAAGATGGAGGCAAGCGAGGCCGCCGAATGCAAAGAAAAAGATAAAAAGGACGAAGAAAAAGAGAGAAAAAGAGAGGGTGGGAGAGCGAACGGCGAAAAGGAAGGGAAAGAGCAAAAGAACAAAAGGAATGGAGCGATCTCCTTAAGAGAAATGCGTGGGAATTGAACCATGTGGCCCCGAGGACTGGCTCGCGAAATATCGCATTGCGAAAGTACACACACACGGGCCAGGAATGTTATAGATGTGCATATATATATATATATATAGTCCACAATCTGCGTTAAAAAAGGGTTTCCACTTATTTACAGATTCTAAATTCCACGAATTTTACTTTTCTATTAAAAACACTTCAATTCTCGCTATTCATTTTAAAGAGTATTTCAAAACTAGTTCTGTTCGTATCGTTATGGTTTCGAGAACATTCTTTACTCGCTGCAAGATTAAAAAAGAAAAATACATACATATATTAAAATTAGTAAATCATTGGATACGATTTTCAGCGAAAGAAAGTATTCGCTCGTCGATCAGAGGGAAAACTGGAAAATTTCCAAAGTTTCCATTTCGCGGTTTCGCGAGAGAAGAGCGCGATGAAAAGCGCGGGCAGAACGCGCATGCCAATCGGTACAAAAGCCTCGTGACTACTCGCGGCAACAACCGCTGTGAATTAACAGCTGATTTTGCACGTGCGTGAATGCGCGTGGGTATCCCGCGTGTGTGTGTATACGTGCGTGCATATTACACGCGTTGGCATTCAGATATCGTCCGCGTATATCGCGTAACCAACCGGCAACGACGAGCACAAGCAAATTGCTCTCAGATAAAACGCGAAAATTTACGCAATTGCAGATTACCCCGCCGGTAAGATCGCCTCGCGATCGCGGACCTCCGCGAGAAATCGTTTCATCAAGCTCGTTAAGATGTCAGATACGCGCGCGTTTAACTTTCAGCGCGAGGAGATTAAAGAACAGAGTGCTCTCGCAGTGCACTGGTCCGTCTGTGAATGATTTTCGAGAAAAGGAAAGTCAGAGGGACCGATTCGAAAAGTTTGGAGCGTCCATCCGAAAGTTCTTGCTGGCTCTCGGCACTTTCGAAACTTCCGAACTTTGGAAATTTTCCAAGAGTAGAGAAAGAAAGTTCGGTGTATTTATACGTTCGAACGTCGCGCCAGAAGTTTGAAAATGCGAGCGAGTGTCAAGACTCCGACGGGCGAGAGGGTTTCATCTTCAATTAAATGATAACGGGCGTGTCAGCTGATGTTCGCAACGTTCGCGTCACAGAGAGAGAGAGAGAGAGAGAGAGAGAGAGAGAAGCAACCGTATAAGGGCAAACTAAAGCGGTCAGTGTCACAGAGTGTTGGAGCCACGGACGAGACACGACCGATTAAAGCCACCGACAGTGACTAGGCGTGCATAACACGAAAGAGAGATAGAGAGAGAGAGAGAGAGAGAGAGCGTATTCCGGACACACACAGAGATTGTCTAGTTTAACAGCGTGGGATCGGACGACGACTTTCACGTGCTAAAATTAGCCGGAACAACGCGTCCACACACACACACACACACACACACACACACACACACACACACACACACACACACACACAGTGGCGACAATTCGTAAAAGCTCGCCGCCACAAGCTCGTTGCGTAATATTTCGCCAACGGGGCCGATTTAACTTCGCCCGAGAGAAAACCAGCGACCGCTTCCGGTCCACGTGTTAATCTCAACAGGAACGAGATATCCTGTTGAGTCGCGCGTAACGTGACAACGAAATACACGCCGTCCTGATGACGATGATAATTAATAATAATAATACAATTCGAACAATAGAACTGACCAATTATTACAACTGTTATTTAAGAACAAATTACAAATTATGATAAATTATATTTATGAGCAGCTTCGTTAATAACAGGCTGTTAATATCTCGTTGAACCACTTACAAACGTACGCATATATTGGCATTTAAATGAAACGCTGAATAATTTCAGTTCTCACATATTGTAATACGATGATTACGTACTTCGTTTTTTAGTACATTCTATGAACTGACATAACTGTCAACTTGCTTTAGCACGTGGACGTTTTGTTTAGATCTTAGACGAATGGGTTTCGTTGAACGAAACACATAGATGTGCTTTGTGCATTTTCACTGAAAGAACTGGCGTAGATGAAAATCATGTTTCAACTGTTAAATGTAAACGGTATTGGCATACATCGTTACACATTTCTGCGTCTATTTGCACGTTCGATATGTTTTTGAAGCTTTGCGGGAAATTTGATTTGAATTTATATCGTGATGACGGTGATGCGCGAGCGAATAGTTCAAGTGCAATTGAAAGACAGTGAAAGGATTGTTCATCTCAAGAACACGTTGAATGGAAAAGTGAATCGGATGAATGAAGTGTCGCAGAATGGTACTATTGAACAAACGTACACCAGTGCCACACACACGCACACGCACACGCACATACACATGTAATGTTCGAACACGTGCAAAACGTGCCGCATAATAAGAATAACTTTTTGTACGCCTTGCACATTTTGCACTGACTTCAATCGGTATTAGCGAAATCAATTTGGTATTAGCTAAATCAAACGTTTACTCTAGACGAGCGAAAGAAAAAACAAAAACAAACAAAAAAAAAAAAAAGAAAGACAATTCGCGAATGAAAACCATAGAAAAAAAAAACTATGACGAACTTTCGTCGTTTCTCTCCGACTTTAACACTGAGAGTAGCTGAAAATGAGAGAATCAAGTCCAAAAAAAGAAAGACCACGAACGGCTAATTAATAATCAGCGAGATCAGCGACTTGTAATTTTTCTCTATGGCCTTCATCTTGATCTTTCTCTACGTGCAAATGGGCGACTAGCTATCTATTGACTACTGTATTCGGTTGAACGGATCTTTGAATTCGTTCTACGATGCAACGCGCTGTCGTCTATTTTATAAAAATAAACTACGCCTAAAAGGAAAGAAGCTAGCCCCCTCGAGTGTCAAACGCACTACGAATTCAAGGACTCGATGAAGCGGTGAACTAAAAAAAAGGTGGGGTGACTCTTCCTCCAGCACAGATAACTTATTGGTAGGAAGTCAGTACGCCGCTTTCGATGACACAATGAGTTTGGAACTACGGAATGTGAATGAAGGAAAGACGTTTGCTCGGAGAGATCGATCTCTCCGAAAATCCGAAATTCTACGAAAATAAATTTTAAATTCGGTTCCTTTTTTCTTTTCTTTTTTTTTTTTTTTTTTCCTTAAATACACATCGCCATACAACTCTCGAGTTCATGCGAAATTTTCTCAAAACGTGAATGTTCAACGTCGGATTCCAAGTGTGAGAATGATGACGTTTTGTACGAGGATGATTCCGTTTAATCAGACACACCGCACAAAATAATTAGAAAAAGCCGTGAACGAAGCGACTGGTAACGAAGAAAGAAAGAAAAAAAAAACTACTACCCCGTTGCTATATCGTTGATGATGTTTCCAAAACTTGCAAATCAACACTTCTCTACCATTATTATTTTTTCTCTCTCTTATTTTTCCCAACATTCCAAACCGTCATATATCATACATCCCAGTAAGCACAGTTTAAACTATGATAGTAACTACTCGCACAATAAAGTAACAAAACTAGTAGTAGCACCAAAAATCAGGAAAAAGAAAAAAAAAGAAGAAGAAACTGGATTGTTAATTATTCTAGTATAGAAGCTAGTATAGAAGAAGAAGAGGCACTCACCTTGGACAGTTTCTCGCCCTCGTGGTGCGGCAGCAACGTCCTCAGCGATTGGAAACCGGCGTTAATGCTCTGCATGCGACGTCGTTCATTGCTGTTGGCGATTTCTCGCCGCATACGCTTCTCCTGCTCCATATGGCTTCGCGGTGTGACGCGGCCGACGTTGCTGGTACCGTTGCCGTTGCTCAGCGCAACGTTCTGGCCAGCAACACGGCGGGATACCGCGCCGTTGCTCTTCGATTGCTGTTGCTGTTGCTCCTGCGAATCAGCGACCTCGGCGACCGTCACGCTCGTGGTCACCGAGCCCTCCTCTACCGTTCCAATGCCTCTGTCAACACATCAGAAATCGCGTCTTTTATTGCAAACCAATGTCACACGTGTCACGATTGCCGATTTTTACTAAGCTTGAACTTTGTTTTACAACATTTTACACACACACACCAACCAAGGGTGGTTACACAACCAAGAAAAATTAAAGCAAACCTTCCTGCTGAAATAAGCAGTGAATAAGCCTGCGCGAATAAACTCCGAGCGCGTCGACAATTGAAAGAAATACACCCGGTCCCTCGATTACGCGGCACTTTTTTACCCGAGTATTTGTTTCACGCGGCAAATTTACCTCAATTTACGCGGAATTGATTCACGCGATCTTACTTTACGCGGTCAGATATGTATACACATATGCATATGGCCACAAATAGTTGCACTAGGCCAGTGATGGCGAACCTTTGACCCGCGGGTCAGACACTGATCCGCGCAGGCTTTTTAAATGACGCGTTGATTTTTATAAACTTATCATCATATATATATACAAAAGAATTTCAATTATTTTTCGAACCCCTCTTTTCCAAAAAATGTTAAGAAATATCAAGCGTCTAACTAGAATTTAAAAATGAGTAATAAGTGCATATTTGTAGTTTGTGGAGTGTTTCAGATTTGATTATGTATATACATTTTGCTAAATAAAGTGTTGTTTGGTAGGTTGAGTTGACAAAGTCTTGAAAATAATAAAACGAAGCTCAAGAATGAATAGAAGCGTTTAAAAAGTAGAATTAATACACAAACGTTATTTCCCATTCTCAGAATGGGTTGCTTTGCTAGTCATATATATATAAAAAGAATTTTAATTATTTTTCGAACCCCTCTTTTCAAAAAATGTTAAGAAAATTACAAAGTTATAAAACAAAAAAGAAACGTAAACTTTTTAGAGGATTATAAAAGTGAGAACCAAAAAAAGAGTAGTTTTTAACCATCCTCCCCTCTCTTTTTCCAAGCGACGCCATTGACTTAGTGATCCACAAGCTAGTACTAAAAAAAATAACGAACAAAATTTGACCTACTTCTCAAAAAGATTCGCCGTCACTGAACTAAGAAATACTGTTCCGACAACTGAAGAAAGAGTATCCAGTGTTATTACTTTATCACAAGAGGTTGAAACAAGATGCTTTGCCAATTTAAACGAGTGTGACATTAACGATTTAGCAGATCGTGAATTAACCGATACTGAATTAATAAATATCATATGTGAAACCCAACGTCATGATGTATGTAGCAGTGACAACGAAGAAACAGATTCATTCACTGCGGAAAATCTTTGTAAAAATTGGAATATGCCATTATAGACATTGATTCAAACATTCGACGAGCCTTAAAATTTCGTCAATGTTTCATGAAATGTTGCAGCGAGTATCAGCAAATTTATGAAAACTTAGTGACAGAAAATATCAAGAAAAACTCGTTCGAAAAAAATTTACATTCACAATGAAAATGAAGACGAACTTGCAAATATTTCAAGCGACGAAGATGATGAGTTTATCCCTGAATTAAAAAGAGAAGGCTTATTGTTTTGAATTACAGTAGCGATAGTGATATCGAATAAAACTTACATACTTCTGTTTTCTGAAATGTCTTACTTATCTTTTTTTTGTTAAGTTATACGAAATAAATATGTACACGTGTATTTCTAAAACTTTTACTAGCTTTTATTTCCAATAGTTTTCCTTTTATAGTGACAGATTCAATTTACACGATTTTTACTCGCGTAAATTGAGAGACGGGTGTAATTTTTACAAACGCGATGGGAAAAAAAAATCACGTTTGAAGTTGGATTTAATTCGCAAATTAGTTCCTTTCTTACAAGCTTGATGTTCAACCTGACTGTTCGCCACGATTCGATGAAAATGACACATTTTCGATCAACTGTGTCGCTGTGTGTGTGTGTGTGTGTGTGTGTGTTTCAATGTAATTTTGAGAAAGAGGCAACAACGAGGATTCCAGACGCAGAGACGAACGATTTAAAATGAAGCGAGTGCTTTGATCCAGCTGGGCGTTGAAAAAAAAAAAAAAAAAAAAGAAAAAAGAAAAGAAATAGGTTGACATTGAAACAGACGTCGCGTGCGTGGAAAGTATCACCGGCTGTGATAAAAAGCGTTTGGAAAGCGGGGGTGGAGCATGTACGAATAATTTCATTGCGTGTGCCGTCTAGATAGCTAGCCTTTGATACTATATACCACAGAACGATGATGTCTCGCTTCATTGACCGCGCGAGTTTAACTGTCGATAGCTCGCGAGAGCTGCCACGCTGCTACATCCCGCGAAACAAACCAGCCCCGACAAGACGACCGCTTTCAATTTCCTTAAAAGCCCTTGGATCCAGACAAAACAAACCCGTTTTTTTTCCTTTTCTTTCTTCTTTCTTTTTTTTCTCTTTACATTTCCGTCTGCGCATTCCGTATTATCTTCTTGTAAATCAAATATTCAGAGCCGCCGCGAGGCTCGACGAGCACGGAAAATGATACACGGCGAAACGAGGCATCTCGCGTCTGTTCGCCGAAATGGCGGACTTTGCGCGAAAAATGCTCCTCGCTGCAACGCTCTGGCAATAAAGACTTTTACTTTGTCCCGCCTGGGTCAGGCGATTCAACTGAGTCGACTTGACTCTTGAAATTTTTTTTTGTTTCACCCATCCCTGTCACCAATCTCTTATTTACCGAATTCGAATGCTTTGAATTTCGCGGATAGAATTATTTAAAATTTGAATGAGAAAATATTGCTTCCAAAGCTCGAAGTTGCGTTTAATTTTCCCACTTTCCAAAGACGAGGAACAAACGGTACGTATCTTGCTCTCTCTCTCTCTCTCTCTCGCGAGAGGTTAACAGTTGAAGAAAACAGTGCGCCATTACGCGGAGGAGCAGGCGTGATGAATAGTTTAGAACGCGAGGAAGACGAGAGAGAGAAGAGGTTTCTTTTCGACGACGGTGAGAGCGAAGAGAAAAGAAAAGAGAGGCGGGAAATGGGTGGCGCGTCCGCTGTTAGGAAACATCTGGTGAAATTACACGCGGAGACGCAACGGAGACGCAGCGGAGACACGATAGGGAGGAAAGAGGGAAAAGATGGTGGATGGCGGATGTGAGATGAGTCAGCAGGGAAAGACCGTGACCTTGTGCCCTGCTCTCTGAAACATTCGTTCAGCGCGTGCCGATAATAGCACCAGAATGTGTGTATCCATATGTATGTATCGCACAATGCGTTCGCATTCGCTCGATTGGGTTTCGTTCGATTTTCTGAAAATCACCAGAATCGGTTCCCCCTTCGGCGTTGCGTTACACTTTGGATATTTTGAATATCCGAACGACGTTTCTGTCATCGATCGTCGCTAATCAAACTTACGCTCCAAAACCAGAAACTTGAAGTTTAAAGTTCAATCGGAGCGCACGCTAAAATTGAAAACTGAGAAAGTCGGAGAACTGTAACGAGCAAGGGGAAAATGGCTCCTCGTTCCACAAAAAGACAGGGAATCAAGTAAATCTGAAAGGGTGGAAGAGTGACTGCTCTCTGCTGCAAAAAGAAAACGCTGAAAACTTGCATTGGCCATCGTTCGACGAGCAATGATAAAATTTCGACAGGGGAAATCCGGACAAACGCGAGGGAAATAATTACGAAAAGAAATCGAGAGTCGAACACACGTGCGAAAACGGGAGGAGATATCGAGGGGGATAAAAATTGCGAGAGAGAACTCGTAGAGGAGACTGACGATGAAATGAACGGCTGATGAAGTCATCGTACTTCCTGCAGGATATGCAATAATAACACGTGGTCCACGTAGCAGAATTCCACATGGCATTCTCCCATCGAGTGGTTACATTAGATCAGCTGGTACGCCGACGGCTTACCGGCTGGATCGTTGGCTGCTGTGACGTCAGCTCGTTCGTCGGATACCCGCTGAGTTCACTCGGATCAGTCCCGCTGGAAGTAGGTCGACTAAGTAGGTGGCTACACCTTCCTTTTCATCGTGGACCTTTGTACATGTACGCGCGCACACACACGCGATGCACATACACGTCGGCCTTTCGAAAGGAGTAAACACGATTTTCGACCGAGGTGTTGAAGGTTCGAACTGACGAATACTCCCCTTTGCACCCGATCTTTCGGGCATCCTTTCCTCCGATCTACCGACAGATATTCCAGAGATATTCTAATATTCCACCTGACGTAGATTTTCGACGAGTAAGCGCGAAAAAAGAATGCTCAGGCTCAAGCGCAAGGATTGAAGAGTTTTCGAGATTCTTCTCGTCAGGTCTTCTCGTCAGGTCTGCTTTCGAATCGGTGATATAGACATTGTCCCGTGGTAAACCGAAGTTTATCGCGTGGCGCGTGTTCGTGGAACAGGTGTTATCGCAACAGACAATAAAATAGATAGAGCGTTGGAAGCTTTTTTCAATTCAGGCGCGCTCGAGCAAAGAGGAAGAATTCTACAGATTCCCATTTGAATTGCAAAACTGTACACGATGAGAAATCTCATCGCGAGAGCAAATTTTAAAGTTTAAATCAGGGGTAGCGAGTTCAAGAAAAATTACTTGCGAGGCACGCAACGCTTGATTCGTTCTGGTATATATCGAGAAATACATGTCTCTCTTCAAGAAACGACGTGTCGCCACAAATCATGCGACTGCCAATAGCGAATATATGTTCAATTATCAATGAAACTCATTCAGATATAAATAACAACGATTCTTCGAACGACACATGCGTCATACATAACACATGAATCATTCCTCTTCCTCCTGGTGCAATTTCCCTCTCATTATCAACAGCGTGTGTCACTATTTTCCGTTGAAAGACGCGAAATTTGCATTCGCATTCTTCTTCTCATCTTCGAACTGATCGATCCCGATGGTGGTGTCACTCGTTCCTCGACATAAACGAACGTGCTGCGAACGAAAGCGAATGGTACATTCGAACTGTTCTCTTGCAACTATAGACGCTATAGCGCGACGACGTTGGAGCTACACTAGCGCCACGTGGATGCTAACTACGTAAGACCAAAGTACCTTCCCTCCACACGTTTCCCTAACGTTATTTCTTTTCCAATTCCTCCTTCGACGGAGGCCACCATTTTTTTAACAAAAATGTGCTTCGCAAATTTTCTCCTCGAGGATTTCGTCATCGAAGAAACGAACCTCGATGCCAATGGGATTTCCGTAAATTCCCGTAAATTACGGCCGAATGTTGGAATTCGAATTCGAGCGTCGCCATGCCACGTCTGCATTTCGCGCGCGCGTGTACGTGTGCAGCGATGGTAGTCGCGTCTCTCGCGCATGCGCGCGAGAACAGTGCGTGTCAGTGAGCGGAGCCGCGCGAGAGGAACACGCGGATTGTGCGGTTGTGTGTTATGTCGGCGCGGCGCTCTCGCGTGAGTCACCAACAGCTGATGGCTGGCGCCACTCAGCTGGTTGTTACCGGTGCCTTCGCACGAGCCTCGCTATCTCTGGCTGCCTATCAGCTGCGAGCAACTAGGAAACGACCGGAAAGAATGCCTTGTCGAGCTCTGTGGAAAAAAAAGTCCCCGGACAGAGAGAGAGAGAGAGAGAGAGAGAGAGAGCGACATGGCTGCTCGATGATTACGATAGCACTGCCTCTAGCTGGACTGTGGCTGCCTCTAGAAACTTCCTCTCGGTCCTCGGGATCGATAAAACGCGTTGACGAAACGCGTGAACCACGATGATAGTTGCTCGCGGAAACATTTCGTAGCGAATACGCACTGTGGATTTCTGAGAAATTTCCATATGGCAAAGCATACAAAAGTATTTGTTACAACGTCCGTTTTCTCCCTGTAGAATCCTGCAGGAATTCAATTCGACGCGAAAGAAGATTGTATTTCGTGTTCTCCACGATTTCTCGAACGATCATAACTAGCAAAACTAGTTCAACTCAATCTCAACTCAAAAATATTTTAATCGCCCAGCCACGTGTTACGAGATTTGTACTCTTCCGTTTCCAATTGATTCCGCAGCCGAATCGAGGCACTCTAATGGAAATAAAGTGACTACTACGTGGCTAGACGGTTTGTCGTACGACATAAAGGTCAAGGTTCATTGAAAAGTTGAGTAAATTCGTGGCGTTCGAGAAGCTTGGTCGGTTCATTCATCGCTTCGAATACTCCGCTCCGGATACTATACTTTGGTTATTTTAGACTCAATCTGTTTCACCGCCGCTGGATGCAGCGATCCGGCATTACTATTATAGATCTGTTTATCGCGTTTATACGTTTCTTCGTACCTGGGGAAAGATATTCTACTAGAAAAATTCCAATGTTCGAAGTTTCGCGGAACCTTTCAACTTGAAAATTGGAGGCTTTTCACATTGAAAATTTAAGGTTAACTTGGAATTAGATTTCCCGAAGGTGTTCGAGCGTAACGCTAAAACACGCTAAATTAAATTAATCCGCCGAATGTGCTGAAAACATGGCACATTCAAAAATATCGGTGACGCCGAGAGGGGAAGAGAAGCGCGAGAACGGATAACGTCGAACAAGCTGAATGAAATTTTGTCGAGTCACCGAGTATACGAATCCAAGGCTAAGTTTGGGTAGAACACGGGAACAGGGGAACCGAGCACGACGCTCTTCAACTGCTCGTACACGTGCTTGTAGAAGTGTCTGTACCTACTACAAGTAAGTACGTTCATACGAGTCTGTTGGTTTAACGTTGGGGTTTGAACACCCTAGCCAAGCTACCCAACCTCGAAGAACGTCTCTCCCCACGAGCGAAGCCTGCCAGACGCACTGCGGAGACCTATCTCTTCTCTTCCCTTCCGTTTTCTTTCTCACGCTGGTTTGAACTCGGTTTGAAAAGAAAGAAAACACAACTGTTTTTTTCCGTCCACGTAATTTCATTCATAATCTTTATAAACGACGACGTGTTCTTTCTATAGCGAATAAAAACGCGACTAGAAATACATAAATCGCAGCAGCTTCGACTCATTCATTCTGATTCGAAATGTCATATCGTTGAATAAATATCGATCGGAAATTATGATGACATCACCTCGGAGAAATGGTAATTGAACGTGTTGCTGTGGAACGCGCGCCGGTTCGAACGCCCCGACCCGAACATTGGTCATTTCGTCTCCGATACTCTCAATTGCAGTTCGTTAGCAAGATATTTGAGCAACGCGGTTTTTTTCAGTAGAAAAAAAAAAATAGGAGCGAATAAGCGTAAAGATTGCGGCAGCTGCCGGTGACAGCTGCCGTGCAGGGAATTTTTCTAGAAACGAAGCTGTCGACGACAGATGTTAACAGGATCAAGACCAAAGCCCAAAATGGAGCAACGTACAAGCCATGACCTCTTCTTATCCTAGATTCTTCCTTCTCGGTGTCTACGGCTTAACAAATCGCGAATTAAATCTCGACACCAAAGTGTTGAAAAGACTTGAACGGCGGCTGCGGCGTTTCAAACATTCGCTAAACTTATGTTCATCGGTTCTCCCAACGTGTGTTGGGAATTTTAATTTTCACAGGAGCAATTTGGAGTCATGCTCTAGAAATCTCGTATTTTTAACAGATTTTCGCACTTTTCCGGGGGGGGGGGGCTCGCTAGCTCATATCATAGCAGTAATATCTTTGTAATATCCTTGTTACCACTTTGTCAAAAAACCGACAAACATACCGCGCACAATAAGTAGTTTCCACGAATTATCCACGAAATAGCGAGAGATTCATCGACGACTCTGAGTCTTGTGATTATGTGCACCGAGCCAGTAACAAAACGACGATGAATGAACTTTCGATCGAAGAAAGTTGGAAAAAATTTTACGCAGAAAAAAGAAAAAAAAAGGAAAAATTGCATAGACGAAGAGGTTGGAAAGAGATCAAGTTACAGAGAATGGGCAAGCAACAAATCGAGAGAGAGAGAGAGAAAGAGAAAGAGAAAGATGGAGATCAATTTCGCGAATGTCTTTGCCAGAGTAAGGATGCCTGCCGTCGTATTAGCTCACACGGGATGGAATGAAGAACGAGAATGGGAATGAGATTGAGAACGGCCAGGCATATATTTAGCTGTGTGACGTAAGGCACAGGCCAGCGGGCGCCACGTCGGGTCTACGTGCCTCTTCTCAGTCTCTCCTTCTCCACCTCCTCTTCCTGGCTCCTCTTCGTTTTGCACGAGTCGTCCGCACAGTCAGTCGCCTGCCTCTCCACCTTCCGCCGCGAAAATCCTATTCCTATTTTTATTGCTTAACCCACTGAATATTTTCTAAAGAAGAAGACCGAACAACAAAGTAACCTATCTCTGATCATTTCTTTTCTTTTCTCTCTGTTTTTTTCTTTCTCGTGGATCAGCGCGATCTTTTTAGAGATCTCCTTTGAGAAAAAAAGAGAGAAATATACGAGTATGTATGTCGTGATAAAAATAAACCAACCTCCTAGGAACGTTTCATAGAAATTTTGTAGATTTACGACGTATTTTTTTCTTTTTTTTTTTTTTTTTTTTTTTTGGAGTCAGAACGATTTTTTGGAGAGAAAACGTTTGTTCTTTGATAAATCCAATCCACCAAAAATCATCTCCAATTCCTATTAATGTTTCACGAAAATTTGCCGATTTCGTGGAACGAAAGTTTTCGTTTATTTTTCTTTTCGTCGAGATAGTCGATATAAGATTTTTATGAAAAATTTCTATGGAACGTTTTGCTCGCTCGAATAGTTTCAGCACTGACTCTACAACAAATTCGAAGCTTTCGCACGGGATGCAAAACAAATCTAACAGATCAAGTTTAATTTCGAATTGACAGATTTAACATCTGCTCGAACTTTATATATATTTATAGAAGTAGAAGTTCACACAAGCATTCGTCAATCTATCAATCATTCTCTCTCGACTGATTGCGAGAGACACGTAATTTCGAACCATATTTTTAAAAAAAAAGAAGTCTCCGTCTCTCTCTCTCTCTCTCTCTCTCTATCTACCTATCTCTCTCCCTTTGTTTTAACAAGATTTGCCGCAGGAATTTGTGGTTTCTCCAGATGATGATGCAATCGAATCGTTTATAAGCGATAGACGAGTTCAAGTGAGCCTCACCTCCTGAACGCGGGGCTTCGAGTTGAAAATCCTATTAATCGTACGAGTATTAAGTGTATATAACGTGTATATCTCTGTGTACGCAGCGTGTATATTTCGCAAATAGCGGTTAAAAATAAATTGTCAAGTAAGCGAGACATTGTCACACACTGCCGTTTGGAACAAGATCGTCCCTCGCCCTCTCTCTCTCTCTCTCTCTCTCTCTCTCTCTACACACTCGCCTGGGTGACAGCGTTGCAATAAATGCGTGATAAATTGCACTTTGCATATACGTCCGCGTGTATCTCGCGACTAATACGAAGCGCGAAGATTATTTAATTTTAATTGTAGCATTTCGTAATATGGCGCAACATTATCTGTCGCCGGCGGTAATCGCAAACACGACCGGAGCACGATAAATTTCTGCTCGCGAGAAAGTGTTCACACACACACGCACCCCGGAGTGAAACTTTTGCGCACTTTCGACGTACGTATTCAAATGCTTTCGTCGTGTTAATTTCTCCCCAATATTTTTAGATTCGTTCCAAACTCGACCAACGCGATCTCGACGATCATGACGTGATCACACGAGTCCACACGACACGCGCAATGTTTTTATATATATTCGTGAAATATACGAGTATATCCCATATACTTTGGTCAACAACTATACGTACGTATGTACGTGCGTACTTTAAAGCGATAGAAGCATGACGAACGAGCTTACATGCCGATTGAAATGCCACCCTTCTTTAAATGCAGACACACACCAGGTTATCGATCAGCGTAACACCTGCGACGAAAACAATGACAATTTATATTGATGACGATCGGAATGCGAGTGCCATGGTGCGTGAAACGAGCAGCCGAGTCGACCAGCTGTCGGATTTTGACGCAACCACCAACGACAGCCAGTAGTTTTGTACTATCGTGGCCGCGCGTCAGATTCCAAGAATATTTCCATTCTCTCTCTCTCTCTCTCTCTCTTTTGCTTTCATTTCCCATTCATGCATTCTCTCTCTCTCTCTCTCTCTCTCTCTTCAGCCTGTTTACACCGCGAATAACAACCGACGTCGTCAATATCCTCATCGAATATCGACTGATGAAGAAACGAATATTTAATTCGTTAATCGAAAATTGAGAATCTTAAGGTTTCGATCGATCGATCGATCGAGAGAGAGAGAGAGAGAGAGGGACCGAAAGGGAAAATTTTTGCTTCTCAGTTTGCTAAGAGTTCATAATTTTTTCGAAAGAACCGATCTTTTTTAACCTCTTGCGCTGAAATGGAGCGCCACGCATCTTTTGTTCCAAAATTGCAATAAATTTTCTCAGTTTTAAGTATATTTAAATATAACCCAGACAAAACAAATAATAAATTTATTACTTCTTAGTAATAATTTCTATCTAGTGATCGTCATACCAACGAGTTCGAAAAGAAAGCGACGAATTATTGTATACGCGGTTATGGTCCGCGAACCAATTGCCAGCGCAAGTGGTTAGGTTAGTAAATCTAATCTAATTTCCGTAGAAATGACCTCAGTAAATCTAAGGGCATTTCTACAGGGCAAAATCTGCAGAGCGACGAACAGAAAGAAATCTTTCGCAACCAAGAGCCAAAGCCAGAAAGATAGCCAGTGAGTAACGTCGAGAAGCTAAGCAGCTCTTTTGAAAAATCTTTCTCGTGTGAGAGAAGGTCACTTTTCCCGTATTACGGAGAGAGGGGGAGAGGGAGGGGGTTTAAATCTTGCTTTTGAAAATCCTGCAACAAGACCATGTCCAACGGACAAAGAAGCACAACCGGTTGTCTGCTATTTTATCTTGCGAGGACGACTGAAAATCCAGATGGGAGGGTGATCCTGATAAGCCTCACAAGCTATCCTTTACGAAGGCCTAATCAGGACCAACTAAATATATACATATATAGACACGGAAATGGTGTTAAACCGATCCCCAAGTGCTCGACCGACTGTCGACAAAATTTGCCACTCTTGATTCTATTTGAGAAACTTGATTCTATCGTTTTACAGACTATACGTTTTTCTCCAATTAACAAATCCTCTTTGAAACTCGAGAATTTCCAGGATGTACAGTGAACTATGAAAAATTATTCGCGAGACTCTTTGTAATCAAACTTTTATGTTATCGAATGACACTAACACAGTGGTTTTACAACGAATATCTTTTCCGTAGCTGTTGCGCGTATTACGAACGTCTGAGAAAGTTTAGAAAAGAAAGAAAAATTGAAAAATGCAATTTCATAATATGCATGAAAATTTAAATACTGGCGATTAAAATGCTATCATTAGTTAGACGATGCTGTAACAAGCAGCGATACGGTAAAAAAAGAAAAAAGAAAAAAGAAAAAAAAAGAAAAATGTAGAAAGAAAATTTCTGCGAGTTTCAACAGCAATGGAAGAAGATGAAACGAGAAAAAAGGGAAAAGAGGATGAGAGGGAAGGGCGTCAGACAGAGGCATTACGTATTTCTGTCTGAGGTTGGTCCCTTTGACTTTATCCGTGAGTAATACTCGCATAAACGTGTGTATGTAACGCGAGTTTGCGGTGCACAGTGGATATGTGGAGCGTAAGAGGTCAACAGAGAAACCATTGTTGTCTGCTGCCAGCCTCCGCCAGAACTGCAAGCCGTTTCAAGACCGTATCAGACGATTTTCGCTCTTTAGCTGTCTACTGCGATACGATAAAAAAGAAGAGAGAAAGAGAGAGAGAATCAGCTTTCGTCTTAATTTGAAAAAAAAATCGAATCTCTTCGAAATTCTCACATATGTAAGGAATTCAACTCTATGAACAAATCCAACTCTAGGAGCAAAGATGAGCAACCTTTTTTTTTACAACAGGCCAGCTGTAAATTTAAGAATGTTGTGCAGGCGGCGTGTAAGAAACTTACGATATAATACAAACACTAAATGACGAGCTCAAATTATCTCTTTATTAACGAAATAAACCGAGTATAAAAAATTACAGAAATAAAACACGCATGCGGCCCGCGCATGTTGCTCATCCCAACAGATCGTAGAAAACCAACTATCCTTTGAATATTTTCTTTCTACAAACTCACGGAGAATCCTCGTGTGGATCTAATTATCATCGGAAAGCTATCTATCGTACCACGTTAGGGAGTAGATAGGTTAATTGCAGCTGCATATAACGCGGACGGAGGAGAATCGATAGGAGACTTAACCCTTAGCCGCAAGTACAGAGAGATAACGAGATTTGAAAATATACACAGTGTGCACCGGCAAGTGTTAAGTCCATTCCTAGACGAGGCCAGGCAAGTGCTGAGATTTTGCAGTGCAACGACGTGACGCCGTTACGCTGTATCGTGTATGTTTGCCTATTTTGCATACGAATCCAGAGAAATGAGATATTATCTACCGCATTTCGCGGTAAGTCGAATTTTTATTCGATGCATACGCATTCGATCGCAACCTCGACCGAAAGTTCGACGAGGAACCCGACGGTGGAACTCTCGTCGAGGTCCAACGCTCCGTTGCAACGCACGTCACCCAGGAATTCGTTAGAAAGTTTCGCGATATTTTTAAATCGGGCCCGTTTCCGTAGCGGACGTAGCGAACGCTCGATAAGAAGATCCGAATTTCGCGCCAAGACCTCTCGCGATCACGGTTAATTATAGAAACACGCGAAGCGAGATAACGAATTTCACTCGACTGATAAACGTTCTCCCTCTCTCTCTTTTTCTCTCTACGAAAAATCGTAGTCGAGTTAAATTTCATTTAAACGAATGTAGATTGCAGTAGATTGCAATTGTTATTTCGAGGACTGTATCGTGACTTTGTTATTCCAGAAACACTCTTGAAACACTCTCGCGCCGTCTTTCATCCACGTGCAAAGTGGAAATTAATTAGCAGAAATAAATCTGGGATGTAATGGCGAATGAATAAAGTCGCAGATAGGATCCTGACCTCGGGCAACGTTAATATCCGCCGACTATAAGCGTTGCTGAAATTTAAGATCTCGACGTGGACTGTGCAGCGATTTTCTTCGTGCCCGGCGATTAAATAAACGGGGGCATTTGCATATTCGGCTCTAATTTGAAATGAAAATTTCTCTTTTAAACCTCAAAGGCCAAAGACGAAGAAGAAATTTAAGGTCGCACGTTCACTTTCCGCCGTGCCCACTTTTTACAGCAACACCAGAGAAAAAAAGAAAAAAGGAAGAAAGAATTAAAACGTGAACGACTTCGAAAACACGAGGCTCTCTGTCGTACGCCACGTTCGCGACCATTCGAACCATTAAATTTTCACCGACGCGACTTTTCGTCAGGCAGCCTGTTTTCAATAACCTCGATGACGCCATTACGATTGAAATTGCCGCGCGAAATCAAAGGCAAGGAAATGAAGAGGGGAAAGAAAGAAAGAAAAAAAAAAAAGAACACGACACTCGGTACACATCGCGAGCCTGTATCAAGTACAAGTGCACTTGCACAGAGGAGATTAATCCGGTGCAAGTGCAACATGCAATCCAAGCTGTGTCTGTCTGTCTGTCTCTCTTGCTTCCCGCGCGGTTCATTTTCACTGTCTTTGTCGACGTGCCCGCAGATGGCATAATTCCCATTTAGAACAACGAAATTCCAAACTGTCTGAATTTTAAAAACTTCCCCGAAGTTTCAGGAGTAGATTCGTTGAAAAAATTTAAAACTCCCGGAAACGTTGAGACGTGTGAAAAATTTCAAAAAATTCCCAAAAATACTCGAAAGCTCCGAAAAAAAGAACGGCGTCTCGATTTCGGAAAACTCGGGACAAGAACCAGTTGTAGTTGTATTACTGGTAGTAGACTAATTTCACGAAGCAAACCCTGACCCATTGAGTTCGATCGAGATTTGCAAGTACGTATTGAACTTGATTCCATCGTAACTCTCTTAATACCACGAGTATATATACATACATACATACATATATATATATATATATATACACGTTTAGGTGTGTTACAGGCACACATGTGAGTAAAAAGGGTGCTACGTACACACGACGTGGTGCAACCACGTTGACCGTGGTCAGGATTGGCTCGACCGATTTATTAAATCGTGCAAACGAGCGGACGAAAAAGTAGCATCAGTCGAGGGAGTTTTATTTTCCCAACGCTTGATAAACGATGTGGTGATAATAACTAGCGTGAGCGTAGCGTGACACGCACACCGACAAAGGAATTAGCTGACGTAAATACCGAAAGAAAATCGATAAGGCATCGAGCGATAATAATTTTATCTGTGTCTCGAACGTGTGTGCAGGAGAGAGAGAGAGAGAGAGAGAAGAAAAACTAGGCGGCGGGTGGACAGTAACTGGACTTTTCCTTTTTATACACCAATAACCTCATAATATAACCTAACTTTGTTAGATTGGATCATGATTGATGGCTCGTCGAGCGATCAACAGAAGAATATAATCGGTAATTTGCTATTATGCAAGTTTTTCTCCTAGCATACATAATAACCTATAACGAAGCTAGCTTTATTAACGTGAAATCTTATATAGATTTCAATGCAATGTTAATGAGAGACGACTCGATTGAAAATTACCTTTAGAAATAAAAAGATGCTGATGTAACCTACGAGACAACAAACGATCGAGATATTTTCGTACTGCTTATGTATTCTGCTTAATACATATTCCATCGAAATAAATTACAAGCGAATTTTGCGAATTTGTTACGTAAAATTCGCTTCATTAAGTGCCGCGACGAAAGAATGTCGAAGGAAAGAGCAAGATTTAGAATAGACCACGTGCGCTCCAAACTTTCGCACCAGCTCAAGTCGAGATCTACGACAGCGTTAAAAAAACATGGAAACGATCGCCTCAAGTGGCTAATATTTGTCCATAATTATCCGGCTAATTATAAATTCGTGACGCGTCGCTCGTTTCCAACGAGCAAATGGCGCATTGAGTGTCTCCACGTGAAAATCGTTTGATCGGCGTGCAAAGCGCGACGGAGAGAGAAAATTGATCGGTGATCGGTGAGAAGTGTGTAGTATCAATCGTGCCCGATTACGTAACAGCAGAACGTTTAATCAGCTGATAGACGGGTCGCGTGATGAGAGGATAAACACATATCAGATGTTCTCGCAACATTCCGGACTATCTTTTTCGGCAGTACGAAACGTGTATTCATCGGCGAATATCGAGCACAATAATAAAACGGTTAGTATACGCGCGCGTATAGCGCCGAGCGTATAAATAGGAAAAATTCTTGCGCCGTGAACAAATCCACTCCCTATTTACACGCTCGTTGTAGCCGCAGCTGTAGTATTACCACGAAAAAGCAAAAAAACAGAAAAAAAAAGAAAAAAAAAAGAAAAAAAAATATCTCGCGAGCGTGAACGTAAGGTATGTCGCGTGCATTAATGCAATGATTTACGCTAAATACCTCTGACGAGCCTTTCCGTACGCAACATGTAAAATCGTACGTACGTATTTCCCGTGTTTCTCAACGCTCCTTCATTCAAGCTGTGTATCAATTATGGCGTACTCTGTACAGCGTTCCTTTACACCATATGTATATACATACTACGTGTACGAGTTACAGGCCGTGCTACTACCGGCCTGTAGTAGTAGTTAGTCTCGGGCGTTATCGCGTGCACGTCTCACCACCAGCACACGGCGAAAGAAAGCGTACGTGGTGAAGAGACGCCTATGCCCTATGCCCTATGCCCTATGCCCGGTGTTGTAACATGTGTATGTATCGACGAGTAACGAGGAGAGAACGCTGTGGCAAATTTCACGAGTAGAAGCGGCGAATAGACGCGGCGACCATGCGACCCGGAGACAATCGTTTTACACATACGTTAACCTAGACACGACAGATCGAAGCCTAACTCCGTGTAAGTGAACGTAACGCGCGGCACGGTGATGAGCGTATGTAAACAAGAAGTCGCGCCGATGCGGCCATGCTTCGAGTTATTTATAGAGGCCCATTATTGTGCAACAAACGTGGCTTTACGTAACGCACATAGTATATATCCCGGCTGGTCTGTCGGTCACTCGGCCGTATACAAAGGAACTTGCTTTCCTCGTCCTTTTGTCTTCTCTTCTCTTCCCTTCTTTTTTTTTCACCAGCGCTCCTTTTCTCCAGAGCTAGTAGTAGTTGCGAAGAACACACACACACACGCACGCACGCACGCACATACACTGGAAACCGCGTCAATGTAAACAATGATCGAAGAAGAATTCGCGTACTGCGAGAGGGAACGTAGCGACGAGCGTGGCTCCGAAATTTCCGGCAAGAGAATTTTTTCATATTTCAGAATTTCGTTTCCTACTGACGTGTTTGTATCGTCATAGAGCGTTAGCATTTTCGTTCGTAATGATTCTGAACTTTCGACGGCCGGAAAGCGTGTAATTTTACAAATTTCCGTTTTCGTTTCGGGAACGAAATGGCAGATTTTATTTATGCCGGCAACACTGGCTTCGCGAGGGAAACGAACGCGCACAGAGAATTAATGCAAACCTGTTTAGAGATAACGTTCTAAGAAGCCGATTAAAAAAGCGACGACGTGACTATCCAGTTACCGTTTAATGTTACATTCGTCATAGCAAATCACTGGAATTCCTCTGCAATATAGTGTCCAACAAAAACATTCAAAATTTAAATTAAAATATTAAAATACACACACACACACACACACACACACACACACACTTTAAAAGTTAAAATTAATTTATGCGAAATGTAATAAAATCAAAGTTAGAATTATCGTCTGCCAATATCGCGGACGACTTTTTCAAAATTTCCCTAGATATAGTAAAATACACTATGATATACCGTAGAGATGTAAAGTTAATTAACGAGAATTATAAGACAATTTCAAGTCGATCCCCGTCATTAGCCAACGTCACAAATAAATAAAAAATAGAAAAAAATAAGAGACAACCACGAAATCTTTGAATCTCGTAACAATTCCACGTTAATATTGTTAGAAAACAATTGATATCGGCAGTGACTCCCGCGCCATGCTTGTTTGGGCGTGAACGCACGAAACGTCCGCGGTTTGACACAACCTCATCGCGAAATTGTTTCCGAACCTCTACTCTAACTCTAATTGCCCCGGCGATGAAACTGAAGCCCAACTTTGAGAGAAAAAGAAAAAGAAAAAGAAAAGGAAAAAGAAAAAGAAAGAAAGAAAAAAAAAGAAACTTGAATTCGTAACAAACTCGAAGAAATATCACGCAGTAGTGGTGTCGTATAATACGAAGGCTATTGTGCCGGCCGGCCGGCCGGCCGGCTTCGCGACAGCTGGCTATCGAGAGAGAGCCAGCTAGGATTTTATTTGTATTGTATACACGTTTTGCGTCCGTGTCACGATTACCGAGTCTTGCCAATGCCACCGCGACGTCGACGACTAGTGCTAATATAACGACCATTCGCGATGGCGAACGGAAAGAGTCGCCCGGCTGAAAATGTTGTTAGAATCGGCGTGACTTAATAAGGAGGACGAGCACGCCTTCCTTTGCCGATAAATCCGTGTCACCGTTAGGCACGATTCGCGATTCACGTTGAACGGATCCAACGGACGTCCGTCATTTCGGACGTGGCCGAAGTTGACAAAGAAAAATTATAAATTCGTTGTGACCACACCAGTCTCGCTCTCTCGACCCCGCCATAGTATTTCGCGGTTCACAGTCCGCGGAGAGTTAAAGTCGCAAATGACGTGGCGTGTCAAACCGCGCCGCTCTATATACTATATAACGCTGACGTACACGCGAACGCGTATGTAACTCGTACGAGTTTTCCCCCGGTCGACACATGGCCGATCGACGTGCGGCGCATTCCTCGCCAAATTTCGCGATTCTCGGCGTTGCACGTTCTCCCCTAACGATCCACGCAACAGAATAAAATGAAACACTCACCCGCACAAATTGGTCTCCTGTTCCTCGGTGGTTTCGACAATTTCCTCGAGCAGAATACGATCCTCGCCACCAAACACTGACATATCTCGCTGGTCCGCAGCACTGAGAATCCCGCCGCGCGATCCCGCACCGTCCCAGCAGCCGTCGTCGCGGCAGCGAAAAGACGACGGGCCTGAGTTCTTCCTCTCTCTCTTTCTCTCTCTCGCAACCACTCCACACGGAAAAAAAATCGACGCGCACACCTCACGCCAAACGCGGCACGGATACTCCGCGGCAACTCGTTAATTAACTTTTTCTTTTTCCTTTTAGACGACGGTGGCACGCACCGAGATTCGTCCACGGGACAGCCACTCCGCGCGGCGCACACACAACGCCCGAACGCGTTTTGTAATGGCGATCTTTGGCGGGAAACAGCTGAGGGCCCCCACAGAGCGCCGCGAATCACTCCGCCGCCGCCGCCGGCTTCAGGGCCGTCAACACCTATGGTCCTCCTGGCACCCCTCTCTGTCGATCTGTCACTTTTTATTTCGAATTCTTTTTCTCTACCAATCCTTTTATACCTTCTATACCGTAGAAACCGTTTTATCTTCTAACACTAGTTACTTCTAACGCTAGTGACCGCGTGTTCAACACGATATTTAACACTGCTATTGGTAATCGTGTACGTTGTTCGACCCGAATGTATCGGGAAATTTCGATGAATTGTACGTTCGACGATGAAGCAGCGTAAATTAATTTGCAGCTACATCTCAGAGAGATCGTCTCACGAACCTCGTTACGAAACGAATCATTTCGCGCGTGTACACCAAAATCATCACGTGGCACATGCTGAACTTTATCGTGAAACTTTGTCGATGGTAATAACACTCGCGCACTGTAGAAACGACAGGCAAAAAACGAAGATATAATCACACGATCGAGTTCGAGTTGTCTCAACGGAGTGTTCCACGATCAGTTTCGATTGGGGCACAACAACATCGACGTGATTCACGAACGCTGCCGAAGCATTTTCAAGACACTCGCGACAAGTTTAATGTACGCGGTTAGGGTGAACGGTACGCGCTACTCTGCCCTGAACAATGACTCTCTTTGGACCAATCCCACACCAGCTCATCTTCGGTTTCACACGGAGTTTCCACGGTTTTCCGCAGGTAGTTGCGAGCAGACTGCGTACCGCTTTACGGTGGATCCACTGGCGAGGCTAGCTGTCTGCTTGGCGAGCTATTGTTAGAAATATTTAACGCGTTAGAAGGGACTATTTTCACGTCGCGTAGGTTTACGCTAGAGGAATGGTGCGGCCGCGCGGGAAACATCTGCCAGCTGGCAGAGGCCCCGCCCATAGAATACGCCAGTCTCCCCCACTTCCCCCACCTGCGCGAGTCTAAATCCACGCACACTAACCACTGACCGTCACTACATACGTGGCCATGCGCGCACACATTCGAATACCTTCTTTCTATCCTGGTCCTTCATCGAGCTCTCTGCGCAATGTTACACGATACGAAAGTTGACAATAAAAATTCGCTGCTTCCTCGCACATACTATACACATCCTAAGGCCCTTGTCCTGTATTTCATTACATTGATGCGCAGCCCAATGATCAAAGCCATGTGTAAACTGTGTAATGAATAAAAATTTCTGCACCATACTCGTTAATGATTTAGCCTTGCTCTGATGTAATTTTGTAATTTTAACAACTATTTTTGTATATCTCGTTACACGTGTAGAAAATTTTTGCTTCATTGTGAAATTGCAAACGATCTTAATGTACTGTCTTCGTTCACAAATCATTATATTTTTCGAATATTTTTCTATCAATGTGTGGAAAATAAATATATGACTAATAAAAAAATAATGAGTCTCAATAACATCTTATATGAATTACTCTGATCAAGCAGTAGCAACTCAATCTACACATCTGTAAATAATTCTGTAAATAATCTGTAAAAAAAAAAAAGCTGTATATAATTCGAGTTTCCTTAAGTTTTCGGATATTTTTCAAATAATTTTTTACATGGAAATTGCGACGAGTTTGTTTAAATCGATAAATTGTAGAAAGTAGTATAGCTAGTGCCACCTGGCGGTCAACGATTGCACATGCAAAAATAATGGATCGGCAACCGAAATACAAACACTTAAATGATTTAATATAAACAATGTACTTCCATCATTATTTGCAATTTTTTTTATACAATATACGTGAAAAACATTTATTTTTGTAATCATTTCTTTTTTAATTCTATAATATGAAATATAGGAGTGATGAACTTACAAATAAAAGAGGAAATAAAAAATATTCTCACTTCCAAACCTATTTTATACCATTATAGATAAATACTAAATTGATTATTTGCGGAATTCCTTTTTTTCCATTAACACTGTAGAATGACACAAGCTAAAAATAATATTCAAAGAGACCGTGTTCATAGTTATTGTTTGTATTAATTATATATTGCATCGTAAGAAAATGACGGTTTTTATATCTTTTATGACTTAAAAAAAAAGATAACTATGAATACGTCTTAAATGCAATTCAATAAATGAAAATAACATTAATCTTCTTATTTTTCGATTCTCTCTCTATCTCTTATTCTATTATACTCGTTAATCCGGAGAATTCTAACCTCAATTTCTCGAGTTAGAACTTTAGAAACGTAAACATGTCTTTAATGAGAATAGGGAATGACATATATGCAAATGTGAAATCACGAAGCATTTTTACTAATACTTTATAAAATAAAAGCTTATTTAACCAGCACTATTCGGCTGATTATAACATTCTTTTCAAAATAAGTGCATTTAGACATTCTTCGATTTTATTTAAATTAATACGTAGTATTATTTCAAATGCTCGATGATTTGATTGTAAAAAAACATTGCATAAATACACGTATCGCTTAGATTTTTCATTCTTAGTACGTTTGTATATTTGAAATTGTCTGATAATTATAAAGCAAGTAACTTTTTTTAATCAGAAAAAATTTCTTAAAATATTCATATTTCAAAATTGAATATTGCCTCCGAAAAAATTTTAACTTTTATATTAAATTTTTATATCATTTAAATTTTACACTGGACGTTATTTTGTTCTCGAACTAAAAATGATCGATACAGTACGTAAAATCTGTTATTATTTGTATTTTTAATTCATAATTGATATTGTTTTTTCTTCTTTTGTACTCACAGTTATGTGACTGATGTATTTAAAGCAAAATTCAAACGTCGTAAGTTCGTAATTATAATACCTATTTATAATGCCTCCCAATTTGTACACAATGATGGTTTTAAGAAAACTTTTACCATTTTTCCTTCGATCAGCAGATATAGATATTTATATGTATATATTTATATGTATATAATATTCTCCAAATTAATAAATTTTTTTTAGGATACTAATGTGAAATCGTTTGTCAATACAACAAAAAGAGAAAAAAAAAGTTTCACTATATACGTTGTAATTG
This sequence comes from Tetragonula carbonaria, assembly GCA_032399595.1. Classification (NCBI taxonomy): domain Eukaryota; kingdom Metazoa; phylum Arthropoda; class Insecta; order Hymenoptera; family Apidae; genus Tetragonula; species Tetragonula carbonaria. Next base: position 1,567,214 of record JAUCRC010000018.1, on the reverse strand, counting down.
AAATGCTGATACGATTGTCATAATAAAATCTAAGTGATTATTAATCAAATGTTTTGCATCTAACTTTTTATCAATTAAGTGCTAAGAAAGTATTTAGGACCCAAATAGAATTGGTACCACATGAGATTCCAAAGTATTGAATAAATAAAGAAAGAAAGTAACCATATTATCCTATCATACTAAAAATAGTATTTAAAGAGTCTAAGACAAATCAGTCTTAGACTTTGCTCGACTGGTTTGATTTACTGTAATGATTATAAAGCTACATATAGATACAATATGTGTTATACAAATGCATCAACCACTTCCTAATAGTTATATTTCTTTTCCATTATGATTACATTTTCCTCATTTTCTTTTCCTCTTTTCAGAAAAATTAGCTAAACCTAATATTGTGCTAAATTCTATATTTACAAGATTAAAAGTTGATCGTTTCGTTCATTTAATTATGTACAAATGTGTAACTCTTGATTATAATAGAGAGTAAATCAACAAATCTATTAAAATATATAAAACTATCTTGTTATTGCGAATGATATCGTTAAGGCAAATATGATTGAAGTTGCAGTAAATTGATACTCAAGAATTAATTTGTACTTTATGATTCATTTTTATCATGTCTCATTTACTTTTTCATATTAAATATATCTTTGTTGATTTACTCCTAAATTTTCCTCTTTTTTAAATTACATCTTTTAACTTTCTGTCTGTTTAAAAAAAGTTCTTAAATATACATTAGCATTTTTTTTTAATGTGGTTCATGCATCTGCAATCAATTTAGTGCAACGTGAAAGCATGGATTTACAAATAATGGCGTTGTGAAAGAAATGTTGCTAAAATAGTAAAATAATTTCCGATATTTACGAGAATCTTTAAATGCAATATGTGTACATGAATTTCTCTTGATATTTTAGGTAATAATTTACATAGATATAAATATTAATGAGTGTTCTTAATTTTTCTACCAAATTATTGATATTAATTCAAGCTGTGTGAAATTATAAATTTGTATTCAATTTGAACTACCTCATTCTGGAATTCATTCATTTACTCTCTCTTAAAACAACTCTATCGTATTTCTATCACTTTGAGAAAATAATTCATAGTAATTTAATAATTTCTAGATAATCAGAAGAATATGATTTCAGAAGAATAGAAATTTTTTAAAAGATATAAAATTAAAGCTAATATTTTATCAAATATTAATTTTAATAACCGTGAACATGTATAAATGCATATTTTTAGTTTACTACATTTACCTACTTTCCAAAACGAAACAACATATTTTTGTCTTTTTCTTATTTTTTCTCATTTTTTAAATAAATGCTGTTCTTTCCAAATACATGCTAGATTAGAGTAGAGTAAGATCTCTATTTTTAGCTCTTTCTAGTTTAATGTATGTATGTGTATATATATTTACACACACAGACACACATATATACAGATTCGCGCGCACATACACACACATATGTGTGTGCATGCGTGTGCGTGTGTGAGTAGATTTTTATTAATAAAGCATATAACAAACACTGTATATAACCATAATGAAATATGAATTTCTTAATTATTTGCATCTACGTGCCTTACCTGTAAATCCATGTTTATTTGTATGCAATGATGGAACTTATTCATGGTATTAACTATGTACTATCTTTGTTATAATAATTTTTTCAATCCTAATTTCAACCTTTCCTGAGCTGGATTCACTTTGATTTTCAATTGTTGAATAAGATCATATATTTTTAAAGAAGGCCCAACTTTAAAACCGGTTAGGTCTATTATTTGGTCCTTAGTGAGTGTTAATAGAGTTTTTCCATCTATCTTACGTTTACTAAAATTATCGCAATATGTTGCACAATCATTAACACGAAGGAATTGTGCAACATCAAACACATTCCACTCAGATGGCACTAAATCACCAGATTCAGAACTTTTTTGAACACCATCTGCTAGCCTTGGGATATATTTGCTAGAGGCAGACGTTACCTGTAAAAATACCACTTTAAACACTCATATTCAATATCTAAAATCTACTTTTTTCTTATTTTTAATTTCTACAAAGGAGAAAGCAAGTAACATTTTAATATAGTATAAATTTATATCATTCACTAATATAAATTTACTATATAAAATATCATAAAACAATGTAAAAATATTAAATTATACTTACATTAATGTACGACGTCGCAGTTCGTTCTTTTGGTGGTGGAGGGCTTTGTATTTCACTTTGAGTATCATTTAATGCTTGACCTTGTCCAGTGGTAGGGCTAGGTAAAGTTTGATCGGGCCCAGCTGGTTCTTCTGCTGGCTCTGGCTCCCTATTTCTTTGTTCTGGTAAGCTTTCCAAGTCACGCTCTCTTTCAATTTTTATTCCTTGGGCTGGCTCTACTTCTCGTTCACGTTCACGAGCCATGCTAATACGTTCACTGTGCCGAGGTAGAATGTTTTTCGCGCAAAATACTTTGCTGCTTTTTTTCAATTTTCTCTTAGTTTTACGTTTAAGGCCTCTTGGTGATTTTACTAAGAAAAAAAATGAATATATCATATTTATGGTGTTCAGAAATGGAAACTGTTACATAAGAATAGTAAAAAATATATTAGTAATACTGAAACAATCTTAGAATGTGAAAGAAGAATTTACCAGTAGGACTAGTGTTTTTATTGAGTGCACGGGGCCCTTCTAATTTATGATCAACCAGATCACACCATCCGACTGGATAAATGTCAGGACTCTGACAATCTAACCATTGATCATATTCGTCCTCCCAACCATCAAAGTGTACTCTTAATAACCTTCCGATCACCCTAGTAATAGTAGCAACACAAACTAATCTAGGATCCATTAAATCAGCAGCTTCAAGTCTCATTCCTTCAATAAATCCATGTTGAGGTATTTCCTGTAATCCAAATTACTGTTTGTTGAAAAGTAACGAATAAAGCATATAAATCATATAAAATGTAATAAATAATACAAATCCTTTCTTCAGTATTCCTAAAATTTATCACCGTTATAAAAAATATCAAGATCGTTTCGGTAGTTAATAGTTACCCTATTAAATAACTGCACAGGAGCAGGTGTAGTATTCGTCTCTACTAAATATGTATCCCATGTAAATGTAGTAGGATCATAGCCCTTTGGTGGTGTAAGTGGTAAACCATGTTGAGAACAAAATCCAATTGGAAAAATACAAGGTGAACATGAATGATAGCAAAACCAATCAGCACCACTTGCATCTTCATCGTAACTATCAATGCGGATCATTATATAATCCTCTTTTAAAACTTGCATAACTGTTGCTGCACATATGGCAGAGAGATTAAGAGGATCAATGGCTTCTATCTTCATTCCTTCTCGAAATGTATATCCAAGGTGTACATGATGGTTCTTTGGCACATAAAAAAGATCTTCGGTTGCATCGTCTTCACATAGTTTCGATTTTGATACACGCTCCAAATATTCCGGGTATGCGTCCAACGTCTGTCCTACTCGTCTGGCCCAACCAACAGGATGTATAAGAGGAGAATCTTCGTGACACCAAAAACCATTGTCTTCCGGCGGTGAATCGTAATATCGTACGTGTAATCGTTTGCCCACAATTTTTTGTATCGTTGCTACCTTTACTTGCGAAATTCTATTTTTATCTACAACTTCCAAGTGAAGTCCACATCTAAAACGCGACTTCATACTATCATTAACTTTATTATAAAAATTAGTTGGCAGTGTTCTTGCACCTGTTAATCGTCTCATTAAAAAATCCTTCCAGTCTTTGTACTTGTTAGCAATTGCTGTAAAATATCGTTGACACCATTGTTAAAAATTTTGTATCAAAATAATAAAGTTTAACAAATACGCATCATAAATTTTTACTTACTATTAGGTGGAATAAGAGGTTTTCCAATAGTTGCACACCAACCTACGGGGTGTATATCATTCGAGCACAAAGATACCCAAAAATCTTTGTCAGCATTGAGTCCAAAGCCCTCATACCTTAATAAGGCTCTATATCCGGATATACGTAATACAGTAGCGACCCAGAAAGAGTCTGGAAAAGCTTCGCATACTTCATCACAATCAGTATTTTCTACCTCTACTTTCATGCCAACTGTTATATTATCCCAAATTTCTGATATAGGTGCCTGAAGCATTAAAATTGAGAATAAAAAATTTTAACATAACAGTAAAAATATTGAAATATAGATTATATGGAAGACCCACGTGTTTAAAACAAGATACTGGAGCAGCACAAAATCCTGGTTCAACCAATTGAGGTGTCCAATCATAAGAACCTGCCATTTCAGCAGTTCTTTTTCTTCTTACAGGTAAATCCTCCGGCATTACTGGTTCTGATATAACTTTTTCTTTCTCCAATTCAAAAGGTTTTATGTCTGTTTCTTCTTTCACCGAGATCTAAAGCATTTGCAAAAATATTGTATAATCGTTTTAAATATATATTTTTCAATGAAACTTACATTTTTCATTAATTTGGACTCATTCGGAGAAGTTGAGTTTACAGATGTAGGTGTTTCTATTGAATGTGATGGACTATATGTGGAATCAGCAATAGGAGCTGGGTGCTCTGAAGATCTTGCACATGCTCTACTACAAAATCGACGTTCCTTTGTATAAAATGCATGTTTCACACCAATAGCACCGCATTTTTCACAAACAGCTGTCAAAAATAAAAGTTTATAATCATACATTGATAAATTTGTTATCATTTGTTCTTAAATTCTGCATCTTACCTATGCCATCCTTACGAATGGGAATAAAATTTAAATCTGTATGTGGTTGATATGCAATTGGTGTCTTTAAAACCAGTCCAGGATGCTTTATAGGTTTTATTTTTCTATTACGATTGTCCTGAGTAGTTTGTGTCGCTGCATTGTTTACAACTTGCTCCCTTTCTTCATCACCCATGTAATCTTCTAACGTTAAATATTCAGTCATTTCTTGTCTTTCAGATTGTGAATCGTATTCCTAAAAAAAAAAGACAATAATAATAACAAATATTACTTATAGATTCAATATAAAATGATATTGTGACGATTGAAGAAATAAATTTACCTGTTGCATTTCTTGGGCATCAACAGCTTCCATGGCTTCATCAGGCTCCGAACATTCATTAGAAAACTGGGGTGGTAAATACCGTACCATAGTTGTAGGTGCAATTTGATGATTTCTAATATCTTCATATGGATTAGAACCATGAGAGAAAAATGGGCTTTCACCTTGACGTGGATCCAACATAAGTTCATGTGTAGGTTCTCCATGTACCATCATATCTCCCATCCATACCATCCCTAGTTCCGGTAATCCAGGGATGGAAGCATACACTGAATTCATACAAATATCCATTCCTATATTCACATAATGATTGAAACATTACTCTTAGACAAATTATGTACGTTAATATTTTTTAGCATCGAATAACAGGATATTTCAATCATACAAACAATATTCAACACGAAGTAAATCGTTTCTAACGAATAGTGCGATTCTGATTAAATTAAGATGCTTAATAGGACGAACGACTCTGTGCATGCAAAGAAAATCCATCAAACGGACTACTATGTAGAATGTGATTCGTAACGCGAGAACGGTTTTTCAAATTGATGCTGCTGTACGACATAGAATTCTATTCTATGTCGTGTAAAATGTGCAAAAAAACTCAATAAGATTTATTTCTCAAAGCGACGCCGAAGCTTTGAAAATCAACATTTATTCAACCTTTTCCACTAGGAAACATGTTTCGAAAGAAGAAGTTTCTCTTCGAAGATACACCATATCCTGCGTGAAATATTCAATTCCAGAATCATAAATTACGATGTAATTTAACGCGCGAACATATCACATAACGTAGGAAAACACGTACGAACCATTAGAAGCTTGCATGTCCATGACAAAGCAGGGCCAGAAAACTCCTGTATATTCAAGTAGTGTACAAATTACTACGCCACCTGATATCAATCATTGTTATTACACAAAGTTGGCGGTATATACGAAATTTTAATCCTTCGCTTCCTGTGACATCATACTATGACAAAAGTCAATAGTAAAATAATTTCTTTTCATAAAATATAATTGTCGTAGATGTCACCCACTTTTCGAAAATACATAAATAAAGACTTGTGTTCATTAGTGTCCATTCCTTTTTCTGTTTCTTACTACACTTTTATTTTCCTGAGACAAGCAATCAAATTACTTTCAATTTTTTTTCATTGGGAAATGAAAATTTCTCAATGAGATAGTAACTTTTTCTCTAAACACGTTACGCCATCTTTGTCTAATTACTAAATGGTGGCATGTAAATAATATGTGTGTGTCTGCTGTGTGTGTGTGTGTACGTGCGCGCGCGTGTGTGTGTACATGTATACATACCATGTTTTTTAATTGATGGCAGTAATGTTTTATGAATGTAATATAACTAATCTAATACTGAATATAATGACTATGTAATATAACTATTTTAATACTGAAGTGTTGATGACTTGTAAAATTTCCTTTTTAACCTTTGAACTTTGAACAATACTTTTATTGCGAGCATTCCAGACAAGCAGCTTTTATTGAAAATCATCCATTTTACTTAAAGTAAGTTATTTCTTAAATGAGAACTTTTACACTTACAGAATGTTCAAAAATATAAAATAAAAATATAAAAAATATAAAAAAATATAAAAAATATAAAATAAGTTGATTGATTAAATATGTCTATTTTAGTGAAATTAACATGAATCAAAAAAGGATGTCAAGAGAAGTGAAATTTCCAGTCCCATGGGGGCACATTGCAGGCAAAATATATGGATCTTCGGAAAAAAGAATTCTAATGGTGCATGGTATATTGGACAATGCTGGAACATTTGACAGATTAATGGAATACCTGCCGCAAGAATACCAATACGTAAATATAGATTTGCCAGGACATGGATTCTCATCTCCAATGCCAACTGGATTACCATTACATTTTTTTGATTATGTTTATTCAATATTATTTGTTTTGGATGCATTAAAATGGCAAACTTGTACATATATCGGACACAGTGTGGGGGCTCATATCGGAACATATTTTAGCATTTTATATCCTGGAAAACTTGAAAAGATTATAGCGATTGATGGACTTCTACCTTTCTTCGTTCCAGATATTCTTAGCTTTATTCGTCGGATGTATGATACAAATGTTCATGTCAAACATACCGAGAGACTGTATACCAAAGATCAAATAATGTATTCTTTGCAATTTAGGCGATACGAAACATTAAACACAGAAGCTGCGGAAGCTTTGTTTAAACGTGCAGTCACTAAAGTCGGCGATTTGTACAAATATAATCGTGATAAAAGATTAGGGCTTGTTTTCAGACCATTTTTCACAATAGAACAACACAAAAATTTTTTCAGTAAATATTCAACTAAAACGCTACTAGTTATAGCTAATAATTCTAACCGGATATCTATGCTGTCAAAAATAATAGAAGCAATACCGAGTATTGGTAACATTAATGACCTCTTCACTATAATTACTGTAACAGGAAATCATGATGTGCATAATAATTATCCTGAAAGAATAGCACCTCATATATGTAAATTTCTACACGATAATTTACAAAGTAAATTATAAAATAATACTATTTTTAATGGGAATTTTCGATGTATAACACTTTATCAAAATACAATTAATGTCAAATTTATTTTTTTATTTTACACTGTTTATATGCATAAGTTGCACTTTGTACTATTTGTATGAAATTGTATGTACTTAAATTATTGAAATATGTGAAACAAATATATATTTTAAAGTGAATAATAATTATAGAAAATTGTAAAGGATTAATATCACTTGATTTTTACTCGTATTATATTTTCAGCTTGCTGAACTTTTATACATACTTCATTACCTTGTAAAATGGAATTCTTTAATTCGTCTTCTAATAATATTGCCGTATGATTCATAAACGATCCATTTCTTTTTGTATCGTAACTATGATTTAATGTCAATCTGACTTTGTACCAACATACTAAAGCATTTGGCAATAATTTATTACTAGTTGCACTTATTTTTCCAAAATTTATCACACGTTCAGCAACTTCATTCTCTCTCATTTCTATCAATATGTTTACATTAGACAAAGGTTCGTATAAATACAAACTTGAATTCAAATCGAAAATTTGGTTTATCTGTAATATATATAATAGAAAAAAAGTTTATAGTTGTGTTATTTTTCATTGTAATCTTATATCTTATATCTCACCTTAAATTCATTAATGTATTGTGCAATACCATAAGAAGTATTAAAAGTATTATGTGTTCCCTATAAAGGAATATAATAATTTATTAGTTTTTTATATGTGAATAAGTTACATAAAAAAAATTATATACCTTTTCAAAATTTGATGCATTAAATGCAAATGTCGAAATATTTTGTAAATTTTTATCTTCTACATATACCATATTTGGTAAATCATCTGAAAACACAAGCTGACCTACAAAAAATATCTGTTCAGGCAACAAAATGCCATTTGGTTTAAGTAAACATCTGTAAAAGTTGTCAAAATTTTTATTCTGTCACGATCAAAACGCAATAACATAATTTATTCTTACCGAAAAAATTCGTGATTATGTTCATCACTGCAATCTTTCAATTCTCCTTTAATATCGAAATCATGAATAAATATAGTATCTAAAGAATCATTAATATGATTGTACTTTGATACAAAACGTAATTTATCTTCAAAATTATTTTGTTCTGCTATTTGTTTGATAAATCGTTGAAACATCATATTTTCATTTTTGTAGTATAAAACTTTGCTATGTTTGTTCTCCTTTAGTAATATTAATCCGTAAATAGGAAACGGGGAAGTATCCAAAATACTGTGTATTTCTCTATTAATGAATGATTTGGTAACTTCAGTAAGTAATTTTATGTACTCTACATCATTTAAAAACGTTATAACTTCTTTTGGTAAACGATATAAAAGCTTATGATCATAATCATCATATTCAGAATTATTAAATGAGTACGAACATTTAAGTTTTCCCTTCAACATTTCTCCCTTAATTGCAATTACATCATCTTTCTTCAATGATTTTGGCGTAGTAGGGAAAATGGCAGCTTGCCAACATGATCTCTTTTCTGAAGTATCTATTGTTATTTCCTCATCGAGATGTAACTTAAACCAAGTTATTAAACCGTCTATTGTACCATTGCATTTACACGTTATATTTATAATGTTTTTTATTCCATCTGTATTAAATTGTTGTAAATCCGACAGATCATTGAAATTAATGGTAAAAAATGCTGTGGGTTCTACTATATAATTAACTTCCACGTTTTTTAAATTTTCTGTATCATAGTATTCCTCATCCAACAATACAGATATATTATCAAAATTTAAAGGACAAAAATGTTTTATTTTATCAAACATCACAGCTGATTTATTTCTTATATATTCACATTCAATAGCAGCTATATAAAGCGTAGCTCCCATTGGTACCACTATACCATTTTTATCCAAAACATTTGAATGCACACTTATCATAGAAGGTATCACATGTTCTCCAAATAAACCGGCATCAAAAGTTTCTGTAACTACCAATTTCACTCTAAAACAAGATATAATTGAAATTGTAGTTTATTAATATAAAGCAAATTTTACTCTGTATAAATTTATTATATTGTTATAAGAGAACTAACCTTTCTGCAATATCCGTAGGAATTACAAGATCCGAAGAGAGTTTGGGTAATAATATTATATCCTTAGCATCATTGGTTTCAAATACCTTTTTCGCAATTTTTAGCATCACTGGTGAACATTCGCATGCATAAATTTTCTTAGCACCTGCATGTTGCGCATATAGGCTTAACAATCCTGTACCAGTTCCTACATCTAGCACAGTATTGTATCCTTGGGATATTCTCTTATAAATTACATGCTGGAATGCCATGTTTCTGTGCTTGTCGTTCAACATTGGAAAATGCCATCTATCTACAGCCATACTGTACGCATTCTGCAAATTCCTTTCTGCTGGTAAAAAATTAGGATTCGCTCGCAGGGCTCTCTTTAAGTATTTTATTGCTTCTAGCGGATCATTATTCCTTTAACAATATAGTTTTTTTCCTCATTATAAGGAACTTTAGTAGTCATGATATCTGTTATGTCAAAAAATCAATTTTAAACCCGACTGATAATACGTTTATCCAAGCAGTGAGTTAATTTACCTTAAGAGGTGTGCTGCGAAATTATTCAACATACGAGGATTGTTCGGATAGATATCTAATGAATGTTTGTAACACAAAGCAACATCTTCGAACCTGTTCTCACCTGCTAGCTGTATACCCCATTGACCTAAAAAATAAATATATGTAGGTCTTTAGATTTTAAATTATATTAGTGATACAAAATAACAACATACAAAGGACATCGACAAACGCTTCTTCGATTTCCGGTCTTTTTCGAGAACATAACTCTGCAACAACTGTGTAATACGCATATGCTTTTCCTACGTTCCCGGTTCTATCGTGATCATAAGCTTTTTGCAATGATTTCTCAATTATTTCGTTTAATTCTCTCTGCATTTTTGACAATGTTAACTTGTATTTATCATGAGGAAGTGTACACTTGTTTATTATTTAAAATTAAGTAAAAGTATTTATTTATCTTTATACATGTATCTGTCTTTATCATAATGCGATACAAAGTTAATACGGATTTTTTTAAACTTAATTTAAAATTTTTTATATACGTGCTTCATGGTGCAGAAACATTGGTACAATTTATCTCACAATCAGAATCGGAACGGCATATTCACCAATAAGTCACGGATAAAGAATTTACATAGATGTTATTTCTTGATTTGAGTTTCAAAAGTTTGACCATAGATAAAGCATAAAATATGTCATCTGATAAGGTTTTTGCTTCATTATTTATATATTATTTATTGATTGAAAATAAAATAAAAAAATATAAAATTTCTTACAACTAACAGACGTGATATTACGTGAAATATTGACTTCGAAAAAAACAGAGTATTTTCTGTGTGATTTGCTACCGCTAAAATAGAAATTAGGAATTATTTTGAAAACGAAAAAAATTAGAAAAAGAAGTTTTTCTTTTTTATTTCAAATTACATAATGTAATTTCATTCAAAACGCGCGCGCAACGATCTTAAATAGGTAAAGATCACAGCGCCAACGGAGAAATTTCGCAGTTAGTTATTGCGATACTACTATTGCGATTATTGCGATATAAATCGATCGTAACGTGCAAGTTAGCATTAACGGAAAGTGCGCCAAGGAGGAACGTGATCCAGGAATTCTTAGGTAAAAATTACAGTCAATACCTTTGAATTGTTTAATATTTAAAAGAATTATTACGTATATACATTCGATTTAATCGTTCACGTCGATTAAAAGTGAAGTGTATTCGTGCACATGAGAATAGATACAATTATATTCCACACTAAAAGAGTATCATATTCGGTTACGTTCTATATCCATTAATTTAATTATTTGCGCAAGCAAATATTCATGTATTCATAAATAAATATTTAATTTCATGAATCATGTGTATAAATCTTTTATGCATTCATTTGAAAGTTTGGATTTTTTTTTGCAGACAACATTGATTGACTGCGAGAAAAATTTCGAAGTATTTAGAAAACTTGACGATGACTAAGGCTAAATTTTTCGACAGTTTTTCACACAGGTATGACGATATTTGATTTATTCTAATGAAAGCAAATATAGTTATATGTTTGTTCTTCTTTTTTATTGGATAACTGATGCATTATTTGGTATTCAATCGATATACATTCTAATATGTAAACGAACGGGTTACATATCGTTTGAATACAGGTTTGTCTAACCGACGAAATAGTACGCCATGTTTGATTTGTTCGAAGAATGTGTATTTGAAATGGCGGACATTTGAATTGCTTATAAAATAATTATAAATCAATTTTTGCATTAGAGTTTCAGTTTTTATAGTCTTTCTATAACTCTGATTTTTATAATTTTTAAAAATATCAATCTTTTTATTGTTAAAGTTCTTAAATTTTCATAAAGATTATATTTCTTTTTTAATAATTATCATTGTATAATTTTTCACGCTAATGTGTAATTTTTACTGTATCACTTCCAACAATTATAGCTTTTTCAACAAATATCATTATATTCTATAAAATAAATTATATTAATTCATGTTTTATTAAAGATATATCTTAGTACTATATTATACTTTATATTGGTGACTGTATTGATGATATTGAAAACATATAACAAGCGATTTTTAGTGAATGTACCTCAGCTAAATTAAATTAATTAATATGGAGTATCTTTAAATTAGCATACAAGTGAATACATATTTAGTAGGAATTAATAGTATGTACATATATACTTTAGAGTAACTTATAGCATTCTTATAGTCGATTTAGAGTAACTTATAGTCACATCTCAGAAGGTGGCGCCACGAGTTTCAATGAATTTCATCAATGTAGCAGATACCCAATGTCATTTTCAAGCTCCTGTCTAAAAATGATCCACCTCCGTGAAGTTGTCAGAATATTAAAACGAGAAAATCAGTATGACAATTCATCTCTGAACACAACGAAAATCGGAAACATGTGACGATGTAAACATGTGCAATTAATCCATTCGTAAAAATGTCAACGAAAAGATGTAGTTAGCTCAAACGACAATTACCCCCGTTCAAAATTCCAAATGATGCGCACCAAATCAAGCAGATTCACGAAGAACAAATTCCTGCAGTATTCTGACGTGAAATTTTGAATTAAGAAATGTGATTTCTACAAACGGACACACGTTTTAGGCTATATACAGTTAATGCCGTCTACATAGTTTCAAACATGAATTCTTTTGCGGACAATCCATTATTTTTCTTTATGGACAACATATCGCCTATCATTTCTATGAAAGCTAACAAAGATATACGGAAAATCGTCGAATTATCAGATACAGGATGTGATGCTAGATTACCGGCATTTAAAGCTTCGCGAAACACCGGTCGATCTCATTTTCCAAAACTGTCCAGGATGAAACAGAACGAAAATTGGAAATCTCGTTGTGACAAGAATATTGAGAAGGAATCATACGCGGAAAGATCTCGAGCATCAAATGGACTCGATGCAATGGATACTGAAGAATATTTGTTTACTCTTAAAGAAGATGAAACGAATCAAGTATAGTTGTAATTTTGTATGGTTTGAACTTACATCAGAAATTTGTAGAAAAAGTTCAACTTTGAGACTGCTTTTCTTTTCTTTTTTTTATAATGTTAGAATAATCTAAGAATAATCTTTCCTTCTTGTTTTAATTAATTCTACAGTACTATTGGCAAAGCTATTCTCCACTGGAGGAAAATCCCATGGAGAATATAGAATTTAAAAGGAAACCAGAGTGTAGAGACTTTAGAAGCAAATTAAGACCATCGTCGGATAGATCGAGACGAAATTTCTACAAACGAGACAACAGTTTCTACGAAATGTCAAACACCGTTCGGAATAATCCCAACATAGTACGTCAGAATCTTTCGAACGATATAAAAAAGGACAATCTGTCGCAATCCAATCCAACGAGACCAAAAAGCGCCGGACCTAAACTAAGATCCAATTACCCCAGCAATAGCTTAGATTCTAACCTTAATGATCAAATAGTTATCAACAGGGAAAGAATAACCTCCGTGAAACAAGATTATCCTGAAGACTTCGTATCCAAAGACATTCCTCGACGAAATTCCTCGAGAAATCAGAAATCACATTGGCAAAGAATGAACGATGCCGAAGGTCACATCGATGAAATAACGCGAAGAGATCACAGATTTTCCAGATACAATTCGAAAAACGATGGTGCAGCGAATTCAGATGAAGTATCAAGAGACTGGATCGAACCACCTCCGAGCAGAATTCGATCCAGAACATGTTCACCGCCTGTAGACCGACAAAAAAAGACGCGATCTTTCTTTCTGAAGAATCTCTACGAGAGTTTGGATCAAACCGAGACTCGGCAGCACAATGAAAGTCAAAATGACGAACATTCTCAATTCTCTAGATTAAGGGACACGAGTTCTGATTGTTCGGTGGATAGGCGATTCGTTGATCGTGCAGTGGACAAAGACAGTTTATCCGATTTACAGAACGTTTGTACCTCCACCGAACGGCTTTCAAAGTTGGCAAGTCAGGTTGAGAAGAACAACTTTTGGGAATTTATTCCATTGGACGAGAACGATGAAAAATATAAGAAAATCACTGAAAATAAAGAGATTATATACCCACGTCAACCACAAGTTTCTTTAGACAATAAATCTTATCCGATTATGAAGAGTTCAGCAAAGAACAGCGACGTTCGCAGATGGAAAGATAAATTTCTGCAGAAATATTCGAAGAATTCTGGATCCTGTAACGATCCGTCGTTAATGAAACCACAAGTCACATCGGAAATTAATGAAAGAAACTTGTTCGCTTATGCTATCCATAATGAACAGTCGAGTAAGAACGAAGCAAAGGAAAAGTCGAATGCCAACTTCGACAGAGATCGAGTTACCAGCGCGAATGTCCATAAAAATTTACAAATGGCCGACTCTACGAGGAATCGAAGACAACGCGAGTACGAATCGAAGAGTCAGAGCAAACTTGCGAGTAAAATTACTTTTGGATGGACAAACAAGACAAACAGGTATCTGAAGAGAGGTGGCGCCTCGAACGATGAAAATTATGATAAAAAGAAGAGAATAGCGAACGCTAGCGACACGTCGAGCGTTACCAACGATCAGAAAGTCAGAACGAATATCGTAGAGAGAACGGCGGCCTGTTTGAAACGAAAATTAGACAGATCGAGAATCAGAGATGTTCCCCCGTCCAATAAACATTCACCGACAGTTGTAAAGAAGAAAATTCGATCCGAAGAGTTTGGCCACTCGAAATTGCCGATAAGAATAGGAAATCGTCGCAGATCGAGCAATCCAATGACGAGAAATCAGTTTAATTTCAAGTATGTCTCCAGAGAGGAGAATAAAGAGACGGAGTCGAAAGAATCGAACGAAGAATCGAAAGAACCGTGCCGATTGAGCTCGATCTCGGCGAGATCTCGGACGAAACCGAAAATTAAACCGAGTGTGATTGTAGGCGAGGCGATCGACTTTGCCGATACCTCGAGGAATTTTCAAAGTGGATTCAATACAGATAATAAAAGTAAAATTCAGGATTCATTGGTAAATGATGCGAAAGCGAAATCGAATTCAATCGGTACGAAGGAGAATCTCAACGATGAGAAATTGGAAATTGATATGGGGAATGAAGACAATACGGGGAAAATTACGTTAAACGTTGAAAGACATGAACGAAAAAGGAATGCCATAAATCGTGAGCGAGAAATGGATTATAAAACAGGGTTGACGAACGAAATGGTCGATGGCACTGCGAGAAGTGGTCTTAAAGAGAAGTGTTGTTTTCGTTTAAATGCCGAGCAGAATGTCACGTATAATAATTATTGCAACAAAGAGCACAGAAATCTGGGCTCTTTTCAGTCGCGAAAACCCACGGCAATCAAAACGCAATTTTAGTCGAAAAATCCTAATCGCACCAATATTGCCAACTGTATGTTCAGTAATGAATTTTCTCTTCTCCTTCACTTTTGCATTCATTCTAATTAAAATTATTCTTCGTCTCTTGCGAATTTCCAATTGCTATTCTAAAAAACGTATTACTTACGTATCTTGTACGTAAAAGTTTCGCAGTCATTTCTGCAACAATATTTTTAATAAATTTCTATCCCAACTGGTCTATAATTCGAATAGTCAGGTTTTCGTTTCGAAGTTTTTGTTTCAATTTGGGGTAAAAATCGGTAGTCCACTGACGGTGGACGCGCTGCGACCTGGTGATCGCCCGACCGTGAAAAAGGCGTAAGGGTAAATAAGGACAATTACATATTTTTCTTTTGATTCTGAGATTGTGCGGATCTCCACAGAGACGAAGGGAGAGGCGAGCGAGGAAAAATACGAGGGTGGCGCGACTGGCAGGGGTTGACATGCGGGCGTAATCCATGCTATGACAGCGAGCGAATGCAGCCAAGGGGACGTATGGTGAGTTGATGACATAATTGGTATCATTCGGAATCTTCTTTTGAGGTAACCCATGGTGCATCCCCCATGGACACTTTGTAGACACACGCCTAGTCCATCTGTACGGACTTGCACGTTCATGTTCTCTTTTCCTCTGACTCGGCATTTAAGTGAAATTCAGTCTGAAAAATGTTTGCCATCTATTGCGAAATATTCGTGGAATATACTACATATTAATCAATTTGATGATTTTCTATCCTACTTATTGAGCTAGTGGAGCGAATGGTTTATTCTTTCGTCGAAATTTTGAATAACATTGGTTTTGTGAATAACATTGTTAGGGAAATTTTATTTCACTGTGTGTATCGTTCCTGGAAAAATTTTCAAAGTTTCACGATACGATTATACGATAGAATCATAGAATAATAAAGGAGGAGTCTAAGATTCGAGGGATCGTTGAAACGATAGAGAAAAGGAGACGAAAGACAGAAGAAGAGAGGGCCAGTTGGGGGAGGGGGGACAGATAATCAAATAACCTGCACGCACCGTATAAATTATCAATCAGGCGGCGATTGTGCAAGCCTAGCTGAGGGAAGGAGAAAGAGTCAGATGGATAGAGAGAGAGAGAGAGAGAGAGAGAGAGAGAAGGTTGGTCGCGTCGGTAAGGGTTGTTACACGTCGCTGTTCCAACAGGGTGGAGAGGAAGATTGTGAGAGAGAACACCGTGTCGAGTGACCCCGCAACCGTTATCTTCCCCTCGTGCGTGGGCGTGCGTGAACGTGAGTTCACGCCCTTAGTCTCTCCGCGATGACACGTGCAAAGGGGGTTAGATGTATCTGACATTAAAGGCGACTTTCCTCCTCTCCCCTCTGTGCGTGTGTGTGTGTGTGTGTGTGTGTGTGTGTGTGTGTGTGTATTGGAAAATTACACGTGATTACGGATTTGGAATTCCTGAAAAGGAGCCATCGTCTATTCGTATCGAATGGATGTCTCATGGAAGTATAGTTCTTAGACACATTTAATTTGAGGAAACAAACAATACTTCACTCTTTAACTGAAGTTCTCTAGTAGGCTAAACTAGGTACCAGAATCTCATAGTAAAGTCCAAGTGTTGAAAAAATAAATTCATAAAAATAAATTTTTAGATAATATTTTTGGATAATATTTTTGTCAGCTACTGCATGTCAACTGTTACATTCCGACGAATTTCGGGTATTAAAATGCGAGACCGTTTTCATTCTATAGAGAACACGTATGCACACAGTGTGCACAACGGTGTTAATTAAGGAGATGCCGCTATTATATTCTTCTTCATAAACGCGGGTGTACATATACGTACAAATTTACGCCCTAGATTCTAGCGAGACACGTGCAATGGGTTAGATAGAAGCTACCCCGAAACATTCTAAGCGACATCCGGAGCGTGCAAGGTGGACAAGGGACGCGTATCCACGTACACGTGTACGCGGCACAATAAGCTCAGAATCAGATTAATTTACGGTTAACGTGGCATTGAATTTTTAGCAGCGGAATTAAATTCAAACGGAATCGCGAAACACCGGGAATCAGGAAATGGGATTCCAAATATTTCGAAAAGGATGATCCAAAGTAATAATTTGATTGTAGCCCATCTTCTGGAGCTGGAAAATTTTCGCTGAAAATTTTACAATACATCAGCGTGCACATTCTCTAAGTTTCTTCAGTCGTTCTTCGGTATCGCGAAATTATTCGGTATATCGCAGTTGGAAAATTTGGGATGGCGAGAGGGATCCTTCCGTGGTTTCTGCACGTCGAAGCAACGCTGAATAGAGAACACGCCGAGTATGTACACACGGGATGTGGCGCGTAGATCACGCACGAAAGGAGTGAGAAACTGTACACACGTAGCCACGTACACGCGTGCAACCCAATTAGACTCCTCCGAAAGGGTACGCCCTGAGGCTCTCCGCTGTATCGAAATTAATCCGCGCGTAATTCCCGGAAAGGAAGCTCATTGAGACATCATTCTCAGCAATCGTATCAGCGGATCGATGTTGCTGGATCCGGTACAATTTACTTTGAAAATCTTTGGAAGCGCGCGTGAAACTTTCGAACGGCGTGGTTTCATGAATTTTATGCAGTTTAAAGCAGTTGACGAGGTACGACCGCATCGACGTACAAAGCGATCGAAAAAAAAAAAAAAATAGAAAGCAGTGGAAATAGATAAAGGTTAAAATCCGTGGCGCGCGTTCCTCTGCTTGGCCAAGCGGAAGTGCGTCCATCAAACGATGCAGCCACGCGCCAAAATAAAGGATCATAGGGGAGACTACCCAAATAAGTTTCGCATAGCCGCAGGCAGTGCACGATTGTGCATCGAACTGTCGCACGACACGTGGATGTAGATCGTTTCTCACGTTTTTTGACATGGTCCGGCTCGAAATGTCACTTTTGACACGCGTCCCTGTTCAATGAACTCTCGAGCCCACCGAGCCACTTGCCCAGAAGACACGTTTCAATCGTCTGATCTGATCTCTTCTGCGGGTCACTGACGGAAATTACACTTTGAGATTCTTCGAGTGAAAATCTTCGCCGCTTTGATTTAAGAAACTTCTTTTACAATTTACGTATGTAACAGTGTTGTTACAGCTGTCGTTAAATTGAAAGACGATTTAAATTGAAAAATCGGAAGGAAGCTCGAATTCGATTAATTCTTCGAATGGCGTCCTACTAAAAGGAAATTTCACTGAATATTCATTTCTAGACTTGCGTTCACTTTGTCGTGAATTTTTCGAGTCAAACGAACCTTTATTATATAAACACCAATTATACTAGTTATTTATCCACCAACAAGTTCGTACGAGCCAAGTTTATGTCATTCTTCGCGCGCGTAATTCTTTACATACGGGCGCTATATATATATATATATATATATATATATATATAATGAAACGAAGTGGATCGAAGTGAGAAACAAGATCTGGCGATCTCGATGCGGATACTTTATTTATCGAGATGGATAAGACGCTGCGAGTGGTTACGTTGCGCGCGCGTAAATGCCCGCGAGCCTTTATTTAATAAGTTGTTATAAATTAAAGGGCTACCGCATATTAAACCACCCTCGGCATATTTATAGTGATTCTTAAGAGAGTACGCCGAGCGGTACGGATATGTAAATCAGTCGGACCCGCCGCGCCGAGTTCGAACTCCGCCACATTTCGATCCTTATTCGACTCACGAACGCATCACCAACATGCGTCTTTTTCTTTCCACGCACGCACGCACGCACACACACACACACACACACACACACACACACACGCACACACACACACAAATACGTACAAAAACTTTCTCACTCGTCTTCACTACCAGAAAAATGTTACATGTACAGAGTTGTACAGTGTGTTCCAGTAATCGCGGTGTTTGTACAATTTGCAAATAGTCAGGAAACGAATCGAAGGCAACGAGTACACCGTTCTAATTAGAATTGCAACGCTTCGATGAAATTATCGAAAGAAATTTCACTCATTCCCATTTCCATTCCTTCAGTCCGCGAGAGTTCCTTCTTCGAAATAGTTGCGTTCAATTCAGCGTCTCCTATTTAATGTCAATTTTTTTTTTTTTTTTTTTTTTTTTTTGAAAAAAATGAAACGTCATCGCACGACAAATGAAACTTCACGCGTGTCGTAATATATTCTCGGACGCGGAACACCCTGCTATCCAGTCCAGAGCTTGACTGGAAATTTTCAAACTCTGATTCTCGCAGTGTAGAGACAAACAGATTATTTATTCTACATTTTCAATTTATTCTTAGCTACATCACCTTAGGTGTGCTATTGCTAAGACACCGTGTATGTATCTACATGTTCGTGTGCCGGGAATGTACGTGCAGGCACACAGACACGTTTATGAATTTATCTTCGGCGATGAAACGACAAACGGTTTTAATTGCCGCCGCGGGCTACGCGAGAGATCGCCGCAAGTCCCGCGGGATCCTCCGTTTCTTCTCTGCCTCGTTATCTCGTACCGGAGAGACGGGCCCCGATAAGCATTTAAGCATTAACCCTTGTACAGCCATTGCTTGGCCAGTTTTTGCTTTTGTACGTGAAGTATTTCACGCGGAAGTGAATTTCCCACTTGTAGTGATTTCACTATACTATGTAGACCGACGTAGATTTTGTGAAATTTGTTGTCGCTCGTTTATTGTTGTTCGTGTTGCATCGTCATCGATCTTGCATATTAATCGATATCAATGAAATCAATGAAAAACAACAAAGGGGAGTCGAAATTAGTGCCTTCGTGATTGATCTCGTATAATCAGAGATTTCGGAATAGGGCTGCGAACGAAACGCGAATGTAACAGATAGAGAGACTCTGACTAGAAGTCTCGAGAGCACTCGAAAGGCGAAAATGGCAAAGAAGTCGCAAACGGCAATCACGGGCTAAGTGCTAACCCAATCAAGCAACCTTCCTCTCTCCTCCTCCACTGTGTCTTCCAGTGTTCGAGACTCCGTTGCTCAAAGAAGGGAGAGAGAATTCGCTACCCTCGAATTATCCTTTCCGTTACAGTTCCTCCGGTGAAACGAAGTTTAATAACTTCAATGCGCGGCAATTTAAATTTGCAGTCCATTGTACTGTTATTTATCGCAATGTTTCAGCGTCTTCTCTTACAATTTATGTGTGTGTGTGTGTGTGTGTGTAATAATTATAATTATAATTATATATATATATTAAATAGATATATTATATATATATTAAGATATTAAGTATATAGATTAAATATATATATTATATTATAATTATATTATAAATATATATACATATATATTTAAATTGATATATTAAAATAGATTATATTTAAATATATATACAAATTTAAACATATATATAAATTTATAATAAATTATAATTTATAATATATATATAAATTTATAATATATATATATATATATAATAAGAATTCAAAGTCGCGAAAATTTATCAAAATGCTAATAAAAGAACACACCCGATTCGTTCCAGCTTCCCCCTCCCCAACAGTTCGCACCTCGTCGATATGTTAAAAAGGCAGAGCCGAGTTTTTCTTTTCGTTCGTTAAACATCCTATTTGCTCGTGGCGCGATCGTCCATCTTTCAAATGCCGTTCGCGGTCTTCTCTTTTCGCCACTTTTCTCCGCGGGCAGCGGTGCCCCATACATCGTTCCCTCGGTTCCTCCAGACGTCTCTGTCTTTCTTCGTTTTCACCCCTTCCCGCCGAGTCACGAATATCGTTCCTTCATAGTTCATATATCAAACGCTTAGGCAAGGCGGCGACACATAAATACCCGGTACACGGTATATAAAAGCCAGCACCTCCAGGGAGGATATATCCGACCACAGGTAAAATATATTAGCCCGAGGCCGGGGCCGCGCGTGGGTTTCACGTGTTTTCGGGGACACTTTGTCTCTTCCCGTTTCGCTATCCCTGTTCGACAAACGGCAGCATTCGAAACGCCAGTGTCACGCGAATGACTTATGGCCGAGCGGTGTTCCTTTCAGCTCGTACGCTCGTCGCTGTCGCGGGATTATAGCCGAGCCACGCAGCTATAATCGTTCGACTGGCGATTTTCTCTCTCTTTCTCTCTTTCTTTTTTTTCTTAGCGAACTTAACAGTCCAGATGAGACCTTGGAGTATCAACATTTGGGACTTTCTACGAATTGAAAAAAAAAAGGATCGCAAGTTGACGCTAGCAATGCTTGCTAGAACTGCAAGGTACACTCTCCTGCTCTGCGCTCGAGGAACAGGATAATTCACGCGTAACAAAGCAATCACAAGTAAGGAGAAACGAATCGCAAATAAGAAGAGGCGAGCGAACGAGGGCAGTGAAACCAAACAGAAGGCATTAGCAGCAGCGAGCTAAGCAGCGTGTTTCGCGAGGAAGAGAAGCGAGCACGGGCAGCGAAATGAACTTAACTGAAAGCAGGGGTACTAGTTTGTGCTAACAGCGTTTGATCTCGGTTTGTCCCCCGGGATGCTAACAATGCCTTATGTCAGTTCTGCTCCATGCTTACAAGCTGCTCGTCGTCCGTTGCTCGTAGCACGTAGCACCAAGTTGTTCTCTGCCCAAGAACTTTCCAGGATAATCCGATCATTGGCCTACTCTGTTCTGCAGCCGAACCAGCTACACCACCTCATTGTCGTGTTTATAATGGCGGACGCATTTGTCGACGTTACGGTTGCAAACGATACAAACGATCCAATTCTCCTTTGCACCGGGCATAGAGCTAGAGATAGAGATAGATAGATAGATAGAGAGAGAGAGAGAGAGAGAGAGAGCAATTTTCCCAATGCGCGGAAATTTCCCTGCAGCGATCTCTCCCTCCTCCGTGGATCCGATGGGAATCGTTACTGCTTCAATTTGCATTAATTGAGACACCAGGGCGTAGGGAATAGACGTTGAACTTGTTGACACGTGTCCTTAGGACGTGTGGACAGAAAGAATATTCGCATATTGTATTTATCACGGCGTTTGTGTAGCAATTAACCCTTAAAAACACCGTTGTCAATTTTCCCTTCATCTCGCAAACTGTGTAAACACGATCGAGGCCAGATAGCCTCGAGTGGCATGGCCATCATTAGCGATCGTAAAGCAAGTACTGCGAACCTGTGTCTACTTGTACGATAGAAATTTGCGAAGTTTCCGAGGTGAATCAAAGTGAAATACCATCTATCCACTTCTTGCAGCTCGCTGCGAGCCGCTACAGCCACTGCCATTTATTTAGCGACGTTTCCAACCTGTTGTTATTGGCGCGTATTTCACTGGGAAACGTTTACGAGGAAGAACTCTTAGCGCCAGTATAGATACCGCCATTTTTATGGCGCCAACGATCGTTTGCATAGCTGATTGCATAACTGCGAACTGACTCACGCGTGCGATATTATTCAGGAAGGATACGCAACAGTGAACAATGAAGTTTTAATAATTCCTGAATTTCGACGATCAACGACCTGAAATTGAAACTGAACACGTGAAAGACGAATTTGGGTTTTGGTTAGGTTTGGGCTAGGCTTAGGTTTAGGTTTAGGCTAGGTTTAGGGAATTTGGGTGTTGCAAGTTGTAAATGAAATTCACAAGAATTTCCAAGAACATCTGCGAACAGGAGTGTCCGCAAAACGAAAATGAAGTTTCGTTTCGCTTTATTTATATATTTCGATATTTACGATTCCAGAGATTTCGGCGAGTGACGGAAATTCTTGGCCCGGGGGCGGAGTTCGCCGTTAAAAAATGCCCTATTAACATTGTAATTCTCCTCTAATACGCGTAAATCTAAAACCCAGACAAGCCCACCTCGGAGACCTGTTTTATGGCGATTCGGTTTCTACAGATTTTTCCCGTTGATGCATCGCTCCCCGGAGGATCAGTCATTCTACTGATCCCCGCGACGAAAACTCTTAGCAAACGCGGGGATTAAACTATCCAACGTTGAAATTCCAACATATGTTTTGTGTAACACGTACAATGATCTTTCGTGAAACGTACGTCACTGTTCTTTTTTTTTTTCATTTTCTCTTGCAAATCGAAATTCCATGCAGTAGCATGAAATTCGATTTCAACGTCATAAACCCGAGAAAGAGATTCCTTTGTCGGTTCATCTTTCGAAGATGACGAGCGTAAAAAATTAAAAGAAGAAAAAAAAAAAAGAAAAATCATTCGTTTAAAAATCGGGCCTTTACAGACAAACGAGATCTACGAAAGGTTTATTAGGGAATTAGCCATTACGTGCTTGACATTTCAAACTTTAATACGGCAATTAAAATATGTTAAACAGCTGCTTAACACTGTATCAACGTGCGTGTGCGTACAGTGCGATGGACGCGTGTGCGTGAATATCCTCCAGGACGTGGATAGCAGTATTTCATATTTAACGCGAAACCGTAACTCGCCGCGGTTGCCGCTTCTTGTTGCCGTTGTTCCTCCTTTTTTCCCATTGATAATTTATTACCGGCCGGCCATTGTCGGGGCCCCTCTTCGAACACTCGCCACCAGATACTCGAAAGCTCCGCGCGCACCAGATACACGCGTATAAATATAACCGCACGAATAGCGAAGATTTTATATCCACGCGGCGCTCGTCGTTTTCGCCTCGGCGATAT
This sequence comes from Tetragonula carbonaria, assembly GCA_032399595.1. Lineage (NCBI taxonomy): Eukaryota > Metazoa > Arthropoda > Insecta > Hymenoptera > Apidae > Tetragonula > Tetragonula carbonaria. Next base: position 1,543,038 of record JAUCRC010000018.1, on the reverse strand, counting down.
TTATCGATATATGTGCTTGATTTTATGCCTGTCGCGTCACTCGAATCGTCGTTTATTTCAATTCTTCCTTATCTGGAATTTCTCGGAATTTCCAGCTAGACGGAGAACGATTTTTGACAACTTGAGGGCGACTTTCTACCTAATCACTGAGTGTACCGACGAATGCCCGAAAAACGAAAAGGCCCCCATAGACGTTGAAACAGCCACGATGCATGCATCACTGACACAAGCATTACTGAAAAGCAAGGAATCACTGCTAGAAGTCTATTCCTTCATCAAACATCCAAACCACTCGATCAAAAAGTAAAGGCCCCCATAGACGTTGAAACATGCTGCGATGCATGCATCAACTCCTAGGTTTCATGAAACATCAGACGATGTTTCAGAATCAGCTTGCCTCCACTTTACCGATTCTTCAGTTCTTCGTGTGAACGCCAAAGTTGAAACGAGTGTTTTAAAATGTCGGATCGTCTTCCAGCTCCAATATTAGTGATGGTAATGTTAGGTTTATTATCACGGACTTTCTTTGTCCAACTAATGCTAGAAGTCTATTCCTGCATCAGTGATTCCTTACTTCTCAGTGGTGCTTGCATCAGTGATGCATGCATCGCAGCATGTTTCAACGTCTATGGGGGCCTTAAAAGAATGTCTCGTCCGTATCAACGACGAAAAAGCAGACACCTCGGTTTTCTGCCTCGTTCACGCGCGTCATTTACCAAACTCCTTCGCGTGCGTTCGCGCAGCTTTTACACGGGGATCGAAAAGCCTCTGCGCCTCGGTTAACAAACGGACACAGATATCACTGGTATCACCGAGGCGCGCGCGGATCGGTAAGAGTGAGGCAGCCGTGGCGGCGCGAAGTCAGCCGCTTGATGGTGCGGCTATGACGTGGTAAATTATTTATTCACCGGCGACTGCGGGTGAATAATGGATCGTTCCTTCGCCGCGAATGGCACCGAGAAACGGTTATTGATCACCGAAATATCAAAAGTAGGCGTATCCATCACCGATGGACCACCATACGCTGCAAACGCGTGAACGTGTGCAACTTATACACGTGCACACGTATAACTATATATATATATATATATATATACATACATATACACATATATATATACCCGTAGTATACACGTACAAAGCGAGGAGAGATGGACGGACAGACGGATGGAATTCCCGGCGAGCGATACCGGGGCCCTGTTCTCCGACAATAAAATCGATTTTTCATACGGGGCATTTATCATACACCCGCGATAATGGGCGTGTATGGAGATACCGTATAAATATTTCGAGGTAAATAATCGTTAGCTTTCGAGTACCGGATTGCGTGGCGAGAGCATTAATAATATCGGGTGTCCTTTTCACGCGTTCGAGGGAATTGACAGCACGGTAGAATCCTTCGTTACGAATGAGCGCGGAGAGCGCTGAACGGACGTGTAGACTGTTGTGTAGTTGAGGCGGTTCCGTGATTGGTAATAAGCGTCCAGATGCTTGTCCGTCGTCGTTTCTCTTCTCCCTTTTTAAACGTTCGTCGACCGGTTCGCGCGTGGAAAGTTCCTCCAGTCGGATAATCTCCACACGGTATGAAAAATTCTCCCTGCATTCCGTTGAAGAGACGAGACGAGACGAGAGCTGTCGTCGCCCAAATTTTGTCACATTCTCTAGGAATTTAATTTAAAAAAATTACACAATTTACACGAAAGTACCAAGCTATGCTGATCAATCTTTGAATGTTGAAACACTCTCGATTAACGTCCCCTGCGTTAATCTCGACGGAAAAGCAAAAGTCCTGATCCTGATTGTAATTGAACGAGATTCATAAAAAGAAAGAAGAGCCAAGGCTGGCTTGCGTAGATTCTAGGGAAGATAGTTGTTTAGTATATGGGTAACCCAAATGGACGTTTTTTACCGAGATAAGAGCGTCCGTTTGCGAATAGACTGCCATTGTATCTGGTTGAACGACGATCGCTCGACCGTGGGACACTTGTCGTTGATAATTCGCCCCTCGATCTCGACAAGCCATCCGAAAAATTTCGTCGATTGATTGGACAAAGGGGCCACGAAGCGCCTACAGTGTCCACAAGTGCGTACTTGTCGAGCGAGAATGGCAACACCCTCCTTTGAAAATCAGCGGGATGCTAATTGCGACCACGTGAAAACCAGAATTTGGTAGCATTTTAAGCGGTGGCGAGCGAGAGACGTGGATCGCGTGTTTCCGAGGACTTTTAGCAGCATTGACGATTCTTCAGCTCTTTCACGAGCACGAAGTTCAACGTACCATCATATGTAGTACGAAGTATCAAACAATCGTCAGAAATTTCATACAACTTTTATCACGCGATCTTATAATTTCTCTTTAATTTTTCTTGGATTTCGTCGCAAGAGTTTCGCGAGTTAAATACAACTGAATCATAAATTTTTAATCGAGGGTGAAGAACTTTACTCCGTTCGATGTCACAAACATCACGAAACGAAAGCTTTTCGCGTCCCAACATTATTTATTGTTTGTACTCATTTGCAAGGAAACCTATAATTTTCCAAATTTACTTGAGCACGAAAGATTCCGGAGCGAGACGAGTGAAACGATTCTTTAACAACTCAACATTCGTTTTGAAGTGACTTGATACACGCCACAATAGTCAAAAAAATCCAACCACAAAGGCTAACTTCCTCGAAAGATCCCTGGCGATAATGTCAGCATTTCAACTAGAAACTAGACGTCGACTTAATTGTTCGGACGCATTACGCTGGAGCGTTGTACCAACGCTCGTCAAGCGTTGTTCACCAGCGAGGAACTGCGATAAATCAGTGAGGAACGAGCAACACGAAACAACGGAAATAATTCTCTGTCCGTTAACCACGATAGTTCCTCATCGCCTGTCTATCCATGTACGTACAGAGTTGCTCAAAAGTATAGATTCACACTAACCAATCGTGTTTCTTTATACACAGGATTAATTCTCAATGGAGCACTTCGCAGCTTCTAAAAACATTTACCTTGTTCGATCAGCTGTTAAAATTCTCTGATTCTGAAGAGAAAATTGTGGCGTATAGACTAACGAGATATTACGAAACGTCGAGAGCTGAGATCGAAGGAAGGCAGAGGAGGCGTCTGGTAACAACGTCCGTGACAAATCCGCGTCGATTAATCTCTCTCGGCCGACGCGAGCCTGTCCGTTTCTGTTTATTAGCATCGGTAGACACCGGGCCGTTTACAAGGTGTAACTATGCGGCCAGGTGGTCGATCGTGAAACGCGACCACTGAAAACCTCCTTGCATCGGCAATGACCCCCAGCTGAGAATTCTCCTGGGCTTCTTACTTTTTATTTCTCGCCTCCTACGGCGTTACCTCTTCATCTTGCGCGCCACGCCGACTCTACTTTGGCCCCCCTTAACCAACCTCTGGATAGAGTGAGAGAGAGAGAGAGAGAGAGAGTTATGTTCCAAGATAATTACACGATCGATATGCTAAATATCTCTCGCCTCAATCACGTGAATAAACGGAGGCACGTGGTAAATCGGATTAATCGAGAGATTAGGGTATCCGCAGGTCTGTTTGTGGAGGATCGCGAGTCGGTTTTTTGGGGAAATCTCGAGCGTGATTTTATTGCGATGAGACGCTTTTCTTATGAAAGACTGTAAGAGGCTAGATTTTTTACTAAATAGGAATTTCATATTTATCAATAGTATTCTGGATTTTCTGGCTGTTTCTTTGACATTTCACCGTAGCGTAAATAGAGAATAGATATATCTTAAGTCAGGACAAGTTACAAATTATCCTAGTGCGATTTGAATTGTGATGCGTACGGGTTAACGCGATTCGAGTTGACGTGTGCAAGTTTTCTGCGACGAATGAATTGAAACTACTTTTCTGTTACAATGTGGACTGGGAACTTAGCGTGAATTTAATCTACTAACTCGTAAGCCTGGACAGACGGTGCCGACCTAAAGGGGATCGAGGATAAGAGGTACATCCCATGCGAACCTCTCATCCCCACCCCTTAAGTCCAGACGTGGACTTGAAGACTTTGGATTCTTATTTCCCCATAAATAATTTTAATGACGCGCGCGCCAGTTTCGGTATAGGGCGAAGTTATACCCGGAGCCTTGTGCCTGTAGTCACAGTCCTTCGTATTGTTATCTATTATGTTCGTCGCATCTGAATTAACTACACGCCACATACCGAGACTCGCGATCGTGGAAATGCGAAAATGTTACTACGTCGCGACGATAAAAGCTTCTTTTGAATATCTTTCACATTCGACGAAGGTTCTTGATATTTTTGCAACTTTCTCTCGAAATAAATGTTCGTACTTTCGGGGTTGCGCGTAAATTGTTTGAGATAGATAATTGTTTGGGTGTGGTTCGCTAATTGGAGATTTCAATTTGCGAGTATTTTTACCGCGAAATTTAAAAATACAAAAATACACGTGATAGAAGAATATAGATATGTAGAATGTGAAGTGGAACACAGTGGAACTCTATTTGCCTGAACAGAGATTTATTGGGGCAGAATTTTAATTGATGCCCGATTAATCGAACTTTTTACTTGGTTGAACGCAAATGAATATTTTTTAAGTGTTCTTAAAAGCTCCATTGCTAGACCAACTCCGTTTATATGAACTCTCTATCTATCTCTTGAAGAGGGTATATAAATTGAAATTTTACTATAGTTCAATTGTGGAAAAAGTTTCTTGGTTTCAATCTTCACTGCACTTTTCAAAAGTCTGTTTCGCCTTTTCGGGTTCGAGAAATCCTTCGCCAAAGCAAAGCTGCCTGCTGTCTCGTCGTGTATAACCTATCTCAACACGTCGGACAATTATGCTACCCTCTGCGAGCCGTCTGCGGAGAAAGATCTTCGAGAATGATCCTTCTTCCTACCACGCTAACCACTCCGCCAATCGAAAAACCCGTAGCATCGTCTGCCGGTGGTAGGGAGAGACTTGTGTGCGTTAGTGCGCCTGGTGTCGGCGCACTTTCATCTCGTTGGGCGGGTTGTGGCTCCGCCAATCGAATTTATCGTAGCAACCGTGTGCTCAGTGGGATGTCAAAGCCACGCCTATATTTTAGCGATACGACAGCACGCAGCAAGTCGCCGCGGAGCTGCGTAGCTCAGCCGGGACTTGCGTTATTACACGTCGCGGGCGCATCGAGTTACGGGCCATGCCGCGCTCCTCGGGCGTAGCTGTTGTCTTAGCTTGCTTGCGCGTCGCGTGAACGCGTTTCAACTACCAACGGTGACGTGCTGCGCGATGCCTCTGAGATCGCGGATCACGCTCCTGTCCTGATCGATCCCGTTCGAGCTGAGATCGGAGGTGTTCAAGATCAAGCAAGTGCCTGGATCTGGTTCAACAGACGGCTATGAAGGTATGTCGGGGTAAAAAAAAAGAGTTTCGCAGGCGAATCTTGGGAGCACGATTAATTGTCACAAAGGCGAAACTATGTATAGACTGGTTAGTCAGAGAATTCAAAGTTTCTTCAACTGTGTTGTCAGAGAGTTTAGAGAAGTCTAGCTTCCCGGACAGAGCAGACAGAAGCTTTAAAAAAAAAAAGAGAATCACAGCGTACAAAGGGACCGTAAAATCGCTAGATTCGTCGCGGTCTGATGAGGTTGATGAGCGTTGGTGGACAGCAGAAAGAAAAGGAACGGTGCGAACGTATCAGGGGAATCCTCCGGCCACCGTGAGCTTGCTTCCGTCGTGTGGCGAGGCGCGGCCGTCCAGAGTCGTAGGCAGCAAACGAAATAGAGGTGGCGGATTACGGTCGATCGGTCGACGCGATTGTCTTGTCGCTATGTCGATCGCGTGTCACTGGCTGCTAAACCCGCAGCCGTACGTCGAGTATCGCTGGATCGGCTGCACGCGAGCTTCCTACCGATGCATATTCGATGCGCTTTTCCCCTGTTGTCGTCGGCGCATTCACGCGTGTCGAGGCACGAATCAGAAGCCTGCAGTTGCGAGCGGTTGTAGATACCTCGTCGGGATTCAATGAGATCGAACTTTGTTATTATTGCAAGCTTTTAATCCTTGGCTTGGTATCACTAAGTCATAGATAGCTGAGAACAATTTCTACTCGAATTAAGTTGCTATTCTTGAAGATTTAGTTAGTAGCCCAGAGTTTAGTCTTCGGTACTTTGGATTTAAAAAAACTATCAAATAATTCAGCTCCAACTCCAGAAGAGTTAGATAACTCAGTTTAGTACAGCTGCCAAATGCACCTTCTTCGTCTTTAATTTTTAGAATCCTATTTAGCTGAATATCACGTAGTTCCTAGATTATAAATGAATATTATCGGCTTGAATTATCGGCCAATTGTGTAAACTATTTGTCTACTGTAAATGCAAAGACACCCACACACGGTATAATTCGTTGAAAGAGAACTCTCGAGAAGAACAACGAAGCTGAAGGTAAAAATATGGATGATAGATGGCGATTCTAGGAACAGGAACAGGTCGCGGTGTCACGCGTATATAAAAGCAAAAAACCACGTGCGCGTCCTTTCCGTGTCGCTTACTGTCGCGATTCGTACTGTTCGCCCCCCTGAAAACCCAGCCATATAACTTGGGATCAGGCTGATGCGCCATTTTGCGCCTTACGCCGACAATTTACTGGACCACACACGTACTCACGACGCACGGATCCTGAAAGGTCGCGTACGACCGTTCGCGTGGGACGCGGTCTCATCTCACTGGTATTTACGATTTCGCCCCTTTCGTGTCACTGCGTAGGCATACTTTATAGATATCCACCCGGTAAATACGTCGCATTCGTTCTGTCGCTGTATTTCCCTTTTCCTTTTCCTTTCTTCAGTTTTCGGTGTAGTCGTGCTCGCCGTGGTAATTACAAGAATTCTGCCTCCTCGTTGAGATTGTTGTTTTTTTTTTTCCATATTTTTAATCAAAGCTTCAACATCTTGAGTATCTTTCGAGATTTTCGATCGAAAGATGTTTCACATTAATCTCTCCCGTAGATAATTTTCAACAGCATTGACGTTTTATTTGTCGGCCTAGCTGTGTTTGATTTCTGTGATTAACATTGCCTTGTAGTTAGTTTAAACCACGTGTTACGTGTGCAATGTGTACAGCTCAAAATGTGAAACGAGATAAAAGAGGATTGAGAAAGTACAAAATATTCGTAAAGAGAGAAGGGAGATCGTAATTCCGGATGATCCGTTTTACAAAGGACACTGGTAGGCGTGCCACTTTTCGTCGTTAATCGTTGCCTGATCTTCTCAAATCTTCCCGCTAATTCTGTTTTATCGATCCGATTCGTTTAACTGCAATATCAAATGTATTTGTTGCCAACTAATCCAATACATCTGTCGTTTTATTCTCTCTTATTTCGTCGATTTGAAAAATTTCGATTTTGTCGTATATCGTCAGACTTTCATTCTTTCTTTTTTTTACAAAATCGGGTGAAATTGATTCGGGTGAATTTACTACGGAAAATTTATTTATTCTACGATGGATAAAGACTGAACAGATGCTGCTATGAACGGATACGTCGTTCTTAAGTATAATTATCACAGAGGCATAAAATAGTATCATAAATCACTGATGAGACTGATCATAAATCAAACGAGAGAATAGTTAGTAGCAGGCAAGGTGCTTAGTTTTTGCTAAAAAATTTATGTTGATCGATTAACTGGTTTTGTTATTCGTTAATGAAGCATAAGGATGTTAAAGGCTAGTTTAAGACTTTTTGACAAAAAAAAAAAAAAAAAAAGAAAAGAAAAGTATCGAAATAACGTGCTACAGCGTTGACAGTCAACTCGTGACCATTGGAAATCTTAGGAGTGTATTATACAGGAAGGTACATTAATCTTGCGAGAATAAAATTCTTGATTATAAAGAAATGTACAGTTAGAATCCATTACCGTTTGAGGAACTACCAACGGTACCATGTAGAAGATGCTTCAACAGGAAACGTATACAGACCAGATCGCGGATGTTTATTCATATATTTCGTAATGAAAATTTCCAAACGAGAAGATCTGTCTCGCCGGTACTTCACTTTTGCACGCTTCATATTTACATTCCGCGAAGTCTTGAAATTTCTTTCGAACTCCTATCAAAGTCGGACTGTTGTTATTATTTAGAATGAACTTGGACTGAATCTAAATTAAAGTGAACTTTAATTTAAGAAAAAAAAAAAAAAGAACAAAAAGGAAAAAAAGCGGAGTAAAATGAAGGAAGAGAAATACTCTACAAAAGAGAGGAAAGAAATAAAAATTGCGCGCATAAGTCCCGCATGGTCGATGTGCTCGTCGAAATCGAAAGAAAGATCGAGGCGAGAGAGAAAGAACGAACGAAGCGAAGGGAACCGACACGGAGAACTCTGGATCGGGATAATAAATTGATTCGACGTGGCCAAGGAAACGCGTCACATTAACATACGTTTGCATTTTATTAATAGAGTGCCAGAAGTGTGGCTCGATTCGTTTTGCTTCTACAACGCGATCGCGATATATTATCGGCCCTATTTCTCACGTCGATTTTTTTCTCCCCTCCCCCCTCCCCCTCTTAATTCCACGGAATATACACACTTTGTCATCGACCGGCCGACGTTTCTTTCGCGCGGTCGTGGCGAAATAAAATCGTTCCCTCGATTAGCATAACCGCTAACACGTAGTACCAGCGTACACTCGGAACACTTTAGGAAATGATTATTTAGTGTCTTCGATCTTGACGACTTTGAACTTTGTTTTTAATTTACAAAGCGAAATTTTAGAAAATCTACAAAACGACAAAGTATAACGAGCACAATTAATTGATTAAGCAGTCTGTCTAGTTGTCACATCGCCGGTTAAATTAAAAATTTCTCGATGCTCGCAGATCGAACTCTCGAATTACATACCAGCTTTATTATCCGATAAATGACTCCAGCTAATCGCGAAACGGATCCCGTACCCTTAGTCCGTACAGTAGAATGGCAAAGAAAGGGCGAAAGAAATGGTGAAAAGCCGACGTGTACTACATTGTGATCGCGCGAGGGCGAGAAATCGGATGGCGATTTAAATAGATTTCGAGTGGCTTTCATGGAAGACGTATTATACCTGCGGGGGATCGTTTCACCCTCTGGGTCACCGTGTCTTTACGGTGGGGAGGACTCTTCTTTTTCTTTTTTTTCTACGAAGGCGTGAAGAGGCTCGTGCCCCTTGGATACCACTCGAGAAAACCGCTGGAAACACACAAAAACCCCCGGCCGTCCATTATTTTCCGTGGAAAAACGTTTCTTTCTCTTCTCCTCTCTCTTCTTCACTCTTCTCACGCGTGCGTGCGTTTGTCTCGTTCTATTTCGTATACGGCAGAGAGTATATGTATATATGTCGTTTGAAAGAGCGAGCCGAAAGGAGGATGCTTCGTAGTCGGCCACTTTGTCAACTTGTCACCTGGACGACGCGAGAGAAAACGAACCGGGAGAAGACCCCTCCGAAGGGGACGACGATCGTTCTTGTTCGCACCAGGAAGTCTTCGCATCTTTTCCTCTTCCTCGAGATCTTTCTTTCTCTCTTTCTTTCTTTTTTCTTCTTCATTTTTTCTTCTTCTTTAGTTTCTCGATCGGGTGGGAAGGATATGCGGTTCTTTGGGCTATGGAAGTTGCAATTTTTGGAACTGGTTGGATGGTTGATTACATTACGGTTAATCGAGATGGGTGTCACTTTCGAAAAGCAATTATTGGAGTGACACAGTTGTTATCTTCGACAGTACGAATCTCAAAAGTTCAGAGCACAAATCTTAACTACCAAGTCAGGAATTGAAGAGTTACTCCGCCAAATCGACTCTCCATTCAGCGACGAAAAGAAATATCAAAAAAAAAAAAAAAAAGAAAAAGAAAGAGAAGAAAAAGAAGCTGCTCAGAGTCTTTCCATTGTTGGCCACGGGGGAACGAGTATTATCGTTATTACCTATGTCGAGTGGCATTGGCCAGGAGACATCGAGCCAGACAGGCCGGTCGCAAGGGAAACGAGAAGAAGAAGTATCGATTTCAATGGACGATGGTGTCGCGGTGCCCGAAAAAGTGACACGAAGCCGCGAATACCGTAGGAAACGAGCGCGTAGCCGGACCCCCGTAGGACCTCCCGTCGACAGGCTTTCAAAGTTTGAAAGTCATACCCTCCGATGGATGGTGTGTGCCTTGCTCGTCGTCGACAAGAGGGGACCGAAAGCGAAACCACTCGAGAGAGGCAAGAATGGGGGCCCCATGGCCATTCTCAACAGAGGCGTGTACAAACGCCGATGTGCGATGCCTCGCTGCGAAACCGTTCACGATCTACCTTTGTGTAAATAAGGCAATAAGGCGAACCAAGCTGGATTATTCTTTGCTTAAGTCTACAGATCGGATTACGAAAGTTTGAGAGAGAGAGAGAGAGAGAGAGAGTATGTATATCAGTTATTGATTCTATTTGGATTGTCAAAAAATATTTGAACTGCCGCTTGTCGTTTTTACGCAGGGAAAAGTTGTTGGGGATTTTTGAAACACACACACACACAAAAGCACAGAATGATAGTTTTTACATTTAGATAGGAAGTTGGAAAAAAAAAGTTAGAATTACACAAGGAATATTACAACGTTTTAATACTTGATTTAATTAAAAATACTTACTAAAGAAAGTTAAATTAAAGAAATAGAAAGAGCCCACGTACCGGCGGGCAGAAAGAAAGGCCGAAAGGAGAGAAAAATTGAAATTTAAAGAGCAACGATCGTCGGATTGTTGCCCCCTAGTAGGAAGGCCGGCATCAGAAGTATCATTCTCATAATAAACCCCGAAAATCACGCCCCGTGACAGGCCGTGCGACCGCAGAAAGCAAGATTCAGAATAGTCGTGCCGGGTTAGGTACAAATGGGAGGGTATGTCGGTTCACCGTGGCTCTATGGGGTTGGTCCTGCACTTCTGCATGATGGGGGCACCACATGCGGAAACCTTACAACACGCGTGCTCTCTCGAGCGTTAGGTGTTATATAGGTGGTAGAGGTAGCACCTACGAGGCTTGCAGGTATTACGTTACAATGGCATTATGTAACTCCCATACGCCGGCATTGTGCAGCCCGTTGTGACGTATGGTTAACCACCAACCATAACCAACCAAATGTTCGCACGTTCTAACTGTGGAAGGATCCTGGTGTGTGCGTGTATGTGATTCTGTGCATTGTGGAAGTATCGATGGTGTTCTGGAAGCTGAAGTGTACATGGAAGTGATGTATTGAGAGAGAACAGGAAGATGGTTTGAAAAATCATCAGATAAATAGACGAAGCTCTGATAATTACAAATTGGATGATATTAATTAACGTTTCACTTTCAAAAAAAAAAAGAAAAAAAAGAAAAAGAGAAAATCCAGTGTTTCTCATTGTTTCTACAAAGAATACACAACATGCGACAAGATTTAATTGCTCCCCGTGGAAAAATTCAAAGTAAACTTTCGAACAACGTTGAATTTCAACGAATACGATCCTTCGTGATCCTTTGAATCCGCCGCGTTTCACGCCGCGCCACCGAAGCCTTCGCAAGCTTTTTGATATCGTGACGCATATATTAGACTAATAGCCGAAAGGAGTCTAATCCTCCGTTTTACGATTCCGCCTCGCCATGCAACCGTGGCTCGTTATTGTCACCTATAACTCTCTCTTTGCCGGGCCAACCGCTAACTCGTGGGTGTGGGAGTCGTCGTGACACACCGAATGAACCAGTCGAAACGATACGGCCAGTAATATTTTAGCCGCGGATTTATTACGACGGAAGAAAAGGCCTAACGCTGAGAGATTAACGAGCCGCTCGACCCATCAGGCTTGCTCTTAAGTTACGCTTACCTACAAACTCTAACTGTTCTTGCCAAAACCATTGTTTTTCGACAATCGTATTTACGAAGCGACTTTCCCCAAAAACGCTTCCAACGATCATTCCGAACGAAATACCTTAAACGCGCACCCCTCCTAATGCGTGTAAGTTTATTTACACGGCACGCCCCGCTCGTTGAGAAATCATTTAGCTCGTAGCATTTTGTATCGCGGATGGAATCGTGGAGTACGACACGAACAGTCGTAACAAGACCGTAGACACACAATAAGAGAGGCGCTGGAAGGCGGCTGGACGCCGCCACGGTTGCCCATTTAAGCACCGTCCCCAAGCAGATTCCAGCCCCTGCAGAACCATCACCGATGGATGTTACCGGGGAGTGGGCTGGCCACATATATTACACCGTTGAGCTCGTAGAAACCATACAATAACCGATCTGTACACGCACGAGGGCACGTCGGCTACATTGAAAGGGAACGTCGACTTCACGAGGGCAGGCGACGATTCGTGCTCACCTTCCGAAGATCGGTGGTTATGTTGGCAACGGTGTAATGTTGGCTTCGCTGCGGGGTGCAGCTTTTTCGCTTGACCAGCTGCCGAGCCAAACTGCGCGACAGAATTTGGTAAACGGAGAATTAGCGAAAATATCGATGATTGAAGCGTATCTTTTGACGACAGAAGAGCGATAAAAGAGTTTATACCTCTCAGGATTATCACGCGATTCGTTCGTATGTTTTACTCATTTCTTTGAAAGAAAGAATGAACCGGCGGTTAGTCTTAGGCAAGATTAGCAATGCCGTAACGAAGTCAACTTCTCCGCGAAATTCAACTATGTATAAAACGAAACCATCGGATATTCTTCTGTTCACGAAGGCGTATGGCGCGTTTGATGGATCAATCTGCGCCATTTCACTGCGCTTCAGAATCTTTCGTTGGAAACATTTTATATATTTTATATATACGGATTGTTGCATACTTTCTCGCCAGTACATTGAGCCTCTTGAATTAACAATCTTCTAACAGAGTCTCTATTTTCTTTCCAAATCGACGAAGATCCCAGGATTTCCCACTCAAGTTTAATTCATTTTTTCGAGATCCGTCTAATCTTGTTCGATGATGAAATGATTGCAGACAGAAGTGGAAGACATGGCGAGCGACGGCGTGTGCGAAGGCACTGGTCCGAATCTCGCGGCAGGCGAGAACACCGGCAGTCTGATTGGGCCGGAAATGTCGCCAAGCGTGATGGAGTGCGGCGGCTGTGGAGAACGCGTCCGCGAGCGCACTGTCCTCTGCGTCGGCGGTCGAACTTGGCACTCGCGGTGCTTGAGGTGCTGTGCTTGTGCCAGGCCTCTACACGACCAGCATTCCTGCTTCCTCAAGGGCATGAGACTCTACTGCAGGCACGACTACGCTCTGTAAGTTGAGAAATTCGTTCACTCGCCAGCACCTCTGTACCTTCAACCAATTTGTCTAATTTAACGCAGAAAGTTCGGGAAAATCGTTCGGAAAAATATAAAATAATACACTGTCTAAAAGTAAAAATATAATACACAGTCTGACAATAAGATTCTACCTTCATTTCGACGCGAGGCAAGAGCAAACGTAGTAGGGTCCGATCTTCGCATGGAAAATACGCCATCTCTACGGTGGAGTGGAATTTCGTTCGACAGAGATAGATTTAGATATGACAGACTACGAACAAAATTCGAGTAGCTAGAAACGTTTCGAGAAAACAGAAATTCCGAAGATTGGACAATAAAGATATCAAATATTATCAGGCGAATAGCTACAACGCTTTGGTACGCGTGGAAGCAAAACGACCGTACCGCGAAACATAAATCGAGGCTCGTAATTGCCACCTCGTCGTCAAAGATCTACGTTTCCGTGTAGCCGCAATTTAGCGATCGAGTGAGATTCAATTATCGCGATAACGAGAAAGTAAACGGGCGGTCTGTGTTACGCGTAACATTGAAACGCGCGTCGATCTATCGGTAGAATGATAAACCGTGGTGGAAAAATCGGCGTGCCATGTTTGCATTATCAGCGCAATAAATAACAATTGCAACGTTGAGGAGAGTTGTCGATCGATCGCCGGCGACCGGGTTGAAGTCCTCGCCTTCGCGACAGTCGCGAAAATCACTTCACCGATCGATCGCCGATTGCAGATCAACGTTAACGTATTCTATAAATTAAACGATATTTTATTGGGTGCGAATTGAGTTGTTGCGTCGATTGCTCTGCTGAAATTGGAATTTATCGCTTCGTCACGAATCGGCGAATTTCTACTACTGTTTTCATTGAAATTTACTGCACTGTGTTACAAAGATTCCATCGCATCTGATTAAATTGAAAAGTAACAGAGAAAGTAGAGAAAATTTCTTGAAAAATTCTCGGCATACCTGTCGCATACCGGTACCAGTTTCGTTCGAGAAAAATTCAATTAGTCTCCCCCTATTTACTTACACAACGTAAAGACACGTTGTGTAGCGGTATCGAGGGCGGCTTGTTGTCGAATATTTTCGTAGGATGGCCAAGAAACGAAAAAGAAGCTCGGCAGTGACTGGCCGATTGTACGCGAAAGAATTCGAATCGGACGCTTTCTTCAACATGTTTATCCAACTGTCAGTCAACTGGCTGGTTCGGTCAACTGGCTATTGCACCGTGGCCTGTCTAAATCACAGTGGGTACATATCGTGATATCCGATCGTGACGAGCGACCGGTATCGCTGTCTATATTATCGACACGCGGAAATCAATGTAAATCCTCTGTAGAAAGGAAATGAGAAACGATAAAGTGAATTCAACGCTTGAATCCATTGCGTGTACTCGTTTACTACCGTATTTTCAATTCTCATTTTCCTCACAATTATTCAGAAGAGAAATTTGAATGTTGTTTCCGTAATCGTCCACTAGCAATTTTTAAAATAAATAAAAGAATAAATCCTGTGTGTATGTGTGTGTGTGTGTGTCAGTACTTAAGCTATATCTTGAGTCGTTTTCTGTAATTGTACAAAGTTCGATATCTATCCAATGATCGAAGCAGTTTAGTTCACTCTGAAATTAATCGACGCAACACACCCATGTTGTGGAAAGATCAGGGATCGCGTCAATGGAGTATTAATTAGGTCACATTGTATCAACACTTGAATGACGAATCGCGAACGAAGGGATCATCTCGGCAGAGAGACGATCTCTGTGTCCTCGATTCTCGAAGGAGAGCCGCGGTACAGTTTCGTCGATCATTTATCACGGCGTGCGGAGCGTAAATCGAAAATAGTGGCTCGCCGTGTCGGTTGTCGACGTGTCTACGGGTCGTGGATCCTGTCGACTGGGTCATCGTAAGCCAGCATTACGAGGCGAAAAGCGTCAGTCGAAAAAAATTACGCGGCAGATTCCTCGGGACCTCCCGCATACACGCGCGACTTTGACCCTCGGAAAGACAGACGCGCCACGAAAAACGTCCAATAGCTATCTTCACAAGGCAGAGTGCCGACTCTTTCTTGCCGAAGCTTTTTTTCTTTTTTCTTTTTTTCTTTTTTTCTTTTTTTCCTCCACTTATTTATTTTTCGTCTCTACTTTGAATATATATTTCAAGTATTTTTTTGATAATGGAATCTTAATCCTCGGCGGGGAGAAAAACAACGAGTCGGACGATTTTTGTAAGAAGGGATTAATTTTCGTTTGTTTCCGAGCGGAATGCGCGTCTCGTCGGGATAGGATCTGCATCGGTTATCACGAAAGAAAAAAACTGTACAATCGCCCGCTTAAAATTCAAATCCCTTCCTAGAGAGATGGGCGTGGGCAGGAACGAGAAAGTTGCTGTTGTTGCAGAGCGACGACGAATTAGTGCTTCGCCGAGAGACAATAGGATTAAAGCGCCTTCTTTCTCTCGTCTTTCAGACGTCTTTGTCGTTTTGTGCATTGCAAATGTACATTCGTCCTCTTCTTTCCTATTAAATCGCGTGAATTATTAAATCCCGTGGTTCCGCGACACGACGTTGCATTAGAAAGTCGCGTACGTGCGGATTTGGGACAAAATTCGAAGGGAAGACTTTCTGATTCAAGTATCATATCACGCTATCTCGCGATTCAATAGGTTGTTCGTGATGTATGCTAAGGAGGAATTGTCAAACGCGTTGAACTATCCGTTATACTATCGTAACATTACAGAAAATATCCGCTCCGAGCAAATCTTTTTCTTTCCTTTTCCAATTTCTTCGGTTCCACGAAACCGTGGCGAACTTCCACTAATTAAACTCCAACAGCCTAGCCACCCTTTCACGCTGGCGATTTCTCCGGCAAGTTGGCCGGATATATACAATCCTAAAAACGAAACGGTGCAGCGAATGTCGACAACGAGATCCTCACACGGGTTCGTGTTGCTCGTTTTTCTTGGTTCGCCCGGTTCGATATCCTCTCTCTCTCTTTCTTTCTTTCTCTCTCGAATGCCTTCTAGTAGCTAACTAGCTACGAGGAGGAGCGAGGCAGAGGGAACGTCGTTTTCACCGCAAGGGGAAGAAGCTAGGCTCCTGTGGTGTAAACGGTAGCCGTGTAGCGTGCAAGACACGAGCATGCGACACGACACACGCACGCACGGCCCGGATGAATGGTTGGAAAGGTGGGTGTTACGGGTGCACCAACAACACGCTGGAGCGTCCTCGCTGGGCTTAACGACAAGCAGCAAGCGGGGTCCGGTGTGTCCGGTGTGGTCGCTAGTGTGCGCCACGACCGGTAATTAAACAACGACTAGCGGCCATTAGCCCATTATCATATTCATGAACACGGAAAGTGCATCCCGATTCCTCGTCCGGTTCCTCCGGAGCGGAGCCTAGGCCTGTTTATACGGTCTGTGTTTCTTCGCGGTGCAGTCGCTTCTCGGCCCCTCTGCTCGCGGGGATATCTTATGGGGCCACGCGACTACCCCGGTGGCCCCACCACCTTATTTCGTTACAGAGAAAGTAACGAGTAAGTGTAGTGTATGCCGGACGAGATCAACTGGTACGGCTGTATGTGTGTGTGTGTGTGTGTGTGTGTGTGTGTGTGTCGAACGATGTTGCTATTCGTGGGATTAAGAGAGCGAGAGCGAGCAGATATTTGCACGCTTAGGCTCCGCGAGTGTAGAGATGCTAATGGAGATGAATTACGAATTACGAGTACGCGGAGAGAGAACGGAAATGTAGCGTAGGAGAATGTTCGTCTCTAGGGTGGTAGTTTTAAAAAACGTTTCTACAATAGAAACGGATCCGTTGCTCGAGTTTGGAAGTACGAACTCGCAATATAATGGCAATTGGTTGTAAATGAAATCAGCACAGTGACGTTTCCTTTCTTCTGCTGTTTCTGGCAGCATTCGTTTTTCCCAAGTCGGTGAAGAATGGAAAGGCGAATACGAAACAGCGAAGGGCGATGAGTGAAGATTACCATTATAGGGAAGAAGTCGTAAAAGTAAAGGTCATACTTGGCTATGGGTGGAAGTCGAGACACACACACACATGCACACCGTAAAAGATTGCCTTCCAACATGGCAGAGCCAAGAAGAGAAATTTCACTTCTCTCCCGACGCTTTCTTCTGTTCTTCCGAGCCTTTCTTCGCGACGAGCTCTCTACAATTTTCTCTCACCTTTTCCTTCGCATTTACTTTTTACGCCTTTCACTCGTGTCTATTTTAAACACCGCCTGTCGGTCGATCCTTGCAAAATAATGTCGCTTGCAAAACAGAACTGGCAGTAGCTCGATTTGATTAACCGAATCCACCTCAAACTACGGTCTACGTTACGCGTATTTCTTGCTTTGTTTACCATTAGCCATACGGGACGATCGAACATTCCAACAAGACGCGGAATTATCATTGAAGAGTTGGCAAAAGAAAAAGAGAAAAAAAAAAAGAAGAAAAAAATGGTCGTACGCCGTACGATTTCGCGCACGATTGCGAGTCGGGATTATCAATGGTTCGCGGGCATCGGCAATGGCCGCTCCGCAGAAATAATTCGTACGTGGAAGAGCGGCGGAGCACTCGGCAGGAACGGTCTTAGATAACGCGTCGCGCACGAACGCGCGTTTACCTGGAACAAGCCAGCCGAGTACCGGTCGTCCCCGGTGACAAATAAATGACCGCGCCGTGCACCCCGAAGCGCGAGCTCCGACCATCCGCCAGTATGTTTGCGTGTATGTAAACTCGCGCGCGCTCGCCGCGCACCGTGCTGAAAAAAACGAGTGATAAATAAAGGGAGGAAGCGAAAAAGGAGAAACGAGAGAGATAAAGACGAAGTCCGGGCAACAGACAGAGAACGAGAGAAAAGGAGTGTGGAGCCGAGGAGCGAGCCAGAGGGTGGGATTTTTGTCGAATGAAGCGAACGTAACAGTTGAAAACACTGTTAACACATTATTGATCGGGGCTTTTTTTGTAGAAGCTGACGCGATTTTTCCTAAAAGTGGCAAAGAAACAATCCGCGTGAATACGAACAACTTTATTATCACGTGATGTATTTATTTTGAAACTTCGTGCATATGTATTTTAATATTTTTTAAGAGAATGATAGGCCGTATAGCAAGCACTTGTGTGAACGCAACATTTATTACAAATGTACCTCGTTTCACCGCGCAATCCTCTCGAGGAACAGATTCTGCACTTCCTTTTTCTTTTTACTCCTGTGGATATTATTGTAACTGCATTCACCAGAATGCAATTTAAAAAATTTAAGGCAACATGAACTCACTTAAATAACAAGACTAAGAATTTCACAATTCGCTTAACCACAATCAAATTGTATAATACCCAGTCATATGACGTCTCCGGTCAATAATGTGTTAATTTAAACGTTCCTCCTCGTTGTGTTAGTTTGTAGTAACTGTAATTTGAACGTGGGAAATCGCACAGATCGCAGAGAAGCGTCCAACGTAAAATAACTTTTCACAGAGTTCGGCATTTTTACTTAGTAAGAAAATGTACGACACTTGATAAGCGGAAAATTGCACAGAATTCAGAAAAATATGTAAAATATTTCCTTGTAGAATGTATGATATTTTTATCTCTGGAATGTGATCTCGCGTAAAAAACTCCATAGCAACTTGACAATGATATTAATCGACGTTATAATTCTTCTCTTAGCTCTCCTCTGGCCAGAGAGTTGATCGTTTCCGAAAATTCAGGATTAGCGATTTTTCCGATCAGGAGGCGCATTATCGACAGGTGAACGTTGGAACACGCAGAGTTAGAAGAGAATCGTTGACGGGAAATGTTTTCTTTAGCAGGGAACGCGTTCGTTAGAGTCGGAGGAAGTTAAATCGTGGAGAAGCGGAGCTACCCATCGTTGAATTTATTGGCGCCATTGCCGCAGGTGGCCGCGTGCTGCGTGCCTGTGAAATTCTTTACGACCGCTTCGCATTTTCACCGCGGCATGCCACCGCCTCGTTACTCACCTCGATCTCTCACTCTTTCTCTCTCTCTCTCTCTCTTTTCTCGTAGAAAAATTCCGCTTATTATTCTCGGATCTCGCGTTGATAAATTCAATATGAAATCGCAAAGAATCGATTTTTATTTAAAACGCAGAGTTAAAGAGCTGGCTCCCTTCGCTTATTCTCGAAAATGGAAAACTCTCGATTTATGAATTGTCGTGTTTTTGAAAAAAAAAAAAACATTCAGGAACGAAAGGAATTATAATTAACTAATGTGATCTTTGTCTAGGACTTTCGGAGCAAAATGTGCCAAGTGTGGCCGAAGCGTGGGCGCTGGCGATTGGGTAAGAAGAGCCAGAGAAAGGGTTTATCACCTGGCCTGTTTCGCCTGTGACGCTTGTTCTCGTCAACTCTCCACTGGCGAACAATTCGCTCTGTTAGATGCCAGACTGCTCTGCAAAGCTCACTACTTGGACGTCGTCGAGGGCAACAACACTTCTTCCGATGGTGAGACTATGCAGATACTTTCGTTACATTGCCACGACCAATATTTTTAATCGGTAGTTGCCAAAATGATATTCTTCCTATATATAGCGATAGATATATTTCAAGCATTTGTACTCTACTCGACGAGTACGTGTTTTTCGTTTTAGAGACTTTGTGTCTCAGTAATTTTGGCAGCCACCGATGCAACGTTATACTCTGAAATATTAGGAACGAAAAGTGCAAAATCTCGAAAGATGCAAAGATGGAGGGGGATTGAGAAGATGGAACAGCGTGTAATTGGTACTTTCGCAGAAGGCGGTGACTCGGAGAGCGGGCACAAGAGCGGTAACAAGGCGAAGAGAGTGCGAACCACGTTCACGGAGGAACAACTTTCCGTTCTCCAAGCGAATTTCCAACTGGACAGCAATCCCGATGGCCAAGACCTCGAGAGGATAGCGCATGTGACCGGACTCAGCAAAAGAGTTACGCAGGTTTGGTTCCAGAATTCTAGGGCAAGGCAGAAGAAGCATCTGCACACGGGCAAAATGAAAGGGCAACATGGTACTTCTTGCGTTTGTCTTTCTTTCACCGATATCTGTCGTTCGGTTTAGATCTCTCTAGTCACGCGAAAATTTCACGTTCCTTTTCCTTTTTCTTTTTCTCCATTTCCTTCTTTCTTTCTTTCTAGCATTTATTTCGGATCTTTTGGGGAACAAACATTCGAAATTTTTAGAGCGTATTGCATCGAATCGGGAGTTTCTATTTCTGTAGTTGTGCGCATAAAAATCCGGAACAATTCCAGAAACAATTTTAGCATTTCGTTCTGTTGTTTTCAGTCAGTGCCAAATATATCTTTATAAAATGGAAGAAAAAAAAAACATCAGGCTCGGAAGTTCTGCTTTTTAAAGTTAAATATCTTTATCACGTGATCTTACCGTGGATCGTACCATAGATTCAGAATGACCAAAAGATCATCGTAGTCTAAAGTGAAAGAAACGTCGTTTGCTGTTGCAGTTCATCAATCACCACCGAATTCTACCGCGTCCACGGGCGATTTCAGTCGACACATCAATTTACATCTGACCTATTCGTTTCAACATCAACAGCAACATCATCATGGGCAACAACCGCCTGAGCTAAGTCCGGCTACGTGCAAAAGTCCAACGGCATCGCTTTATCACAATCACGGTAAGAGTAATTTCAGTAATTATGGGCTGCATGTTTGGGAAAATCTGTCGCATGAATCGTTGGCTCTCTCTCTCTCAGTATAGCAAACTCTACAGAATATTTTCAATATTTTTTTTCTAAATCGAGTTACTGAGAGATAAAAAAAATTTTGTAAAAGAATAGAAAGTGTTTTTTTTTTTTTTTTTGGAATGCTTTGAAGACGAAGGAATTGGTTAACCCTTTGCTGGTCGAATTATTAGCGAAATTTGTCAAGCTTCTAAGATTTGACATTCGACGTTTGAAATTCGAGAATAACAAATTAATTTTACTTAAATATTTTAACATCCAATTTCGTTATCCTAACTGTTTTTAATATCAAAATTCAGCAGTAAATAATTCGACGATTCACGGTATTGTCAATCGAAGGGCAAAACGCAACGGGTTAATGCCATTTCCCAGTTCACTGTATATGAAATAATCTGTAAAACTTCGAAACTTAACGCAAAACGTGATTGAAATTTTTGCCACACGCCAATGGACGATACAAAGTTTTGCTTTGAAAAGGTCTACTCTCTATCGCAACACCGTCCACTCTGTCTTCAGGCTCGGAACAATCGATGGACGAACTATCGCAAGACTCGATGATGTTGTCGATGCCGAACGAGGTTTAATCGCCGCTGGATTTAGCCGTTACATTGTAAATAATTCTTTATTTAATCTTAAGATCTTTCCTTTCTCTTTCTTTCCACGCGTCGTTGCTCTCGTTCATTTCCGACATTTTACTCGCGTTGCTGATGAAACGTATTATTATACATATATATATAGATATATGTGTACCGAATGTTTTCTATGATTTGAAACGAAATCCGCCCACGAAATCGTTGTTAATCTATTAAGATTACCAGCAAAAAGAAAAAAAAAAAAGAAAGAAGAAAGAAAGAAAAAAAATATCGTAGAGACGGCAACGTTTTGAGACTGGACGGCAGCACAACTCTTTCGCACCTGAATGTTAAGCTTATTAAAAATAAGTGACTACACTCGATGTTCCATGTTACGCGGAAGCAAGTTGCGAATATTCCCGTAGAGATTGATAGGTGAACGAATATCATTCACGATCCTGAAAGAAGCGATAAATGTAATTTTTCCTTCTTTTCGAGAGAGAACAGAATGTGAGAAGTGGTTGTCCTCGGTTGAATTGATCCGCGGAATCGATAACTGATGTAATCAGGCTATCGTTTTAAAGCGTATAAGAGCGAGTATAGGCATGATTAGTATAATAAAGGAGAAATTCGAGTCGTCCGGTGTCTCCGGGACCTTGTTGAGACACGAGTTGTCTGATATCTCGGGAAACATCAGAAAGCAATGTTCCGAATGAAAGTATCTTTTACAGTGTTTAGGTAATTAATTGTGTAATCGTAAGAGGATCATTATTTAATATACATATACTGTGATGTAAATATTGTAAACTAAGTATATACACACACACACACACACACAAACACACAAACACAATATAAAATGTTGCACATATTTATTCGTTTCCACCGTCAATTCCCCGCTTTGTGAGAGTGTGTGTGTTTGAAAGTGTTAGTTTGGATCATATTGAAGTCAGTCTGTTGAAAATTAGGAATTTTTAGAGATTGAGAGATTTGATCGTTTCGAGTGATTTTAGAACTCCACTTTCAAATTTCCGAGACCTCGGAATTTTTCTGCATCTTTTAATTTCTCGGGCCCATGGATTTTTAGGTCCCAAGTTCTCGAGTTCCTGTTTCTGTTTCGAATTAATTAATTTAGAAATTTATAGTCGTTCGGTAATTTTGGGACTTTAGACTCTCCGGGACTTTAGACTCTCCGGGACTTTCTGAGATTTTACAACTTTACGATTTTTAGCACTTTTATGATTTCGAGTTTTCTTTGGATCTTTTAGGTTTTCTTGAACTTTGAGTGTCTAGGTCTTTGAGTGGTGTGAAAATTGTCACTTTTCAATAGAAAAAAACGGGAGAGAGAAAAGAATTTTAGGATTGAAAGTAAACAACAATGCGTGTTTAACAGTAAAAGACATTTTTATTATTAACAGTACGGTTTACAATATTGCGGTAATGTGTGTACAGCATAGAGGAGAAGGGACAATATCAAATATTCATGCACGACTTCCTTCAGATTTATGTACAAAAGCTACAGGACACGTCTATGTACAGTTTTATTTTCAAAATTAGATACTTCGTAGGAAAAGTTTCGAAATATTTCAAAAGCTACCGTGTGCACAATAAAATTCATTCAAGCAATTAATTGAGAGACGAGATTTTTCTTTCAATATTGTAATTTTTTTCTTCTCGTTCGATTGCACTTCCGCCAGGTTGTAGTGTTCGACCAATTAAAATAATTGCAAAACGCAAATATAAATTACCATTGAAATAAATAATTGTCATTTCGTCTATTCGTACGCTATAGAATCCTAATCTATTCGTAGTATCACCTGTCGCTCGTTACTTTTAAACAATTCGTCTTTTTGGTATCTACAAAAAAAATCTCAATTATCGAAGATCGTCTTTTTTGTCTAGAATTCAAAGAGGGTGGCCCATTTTAAAAACGAATCTTTCTTAACACGAAATTTCGAAATCCTAAAATTTTATCATTTTCTCTTTTCCCGTATTACGTGTATTTCTCTTCATAATTGGAGACTTTTCTTCAAATAATTGAAAGCTATATTGTGACAGAGAACTAACTTGAAACTCGAAAAGTAGTAATAATCGCCGTTTTCACGAATATACCTTGGTGAGAGTTCTCGGACAGAGTTACCCCGTTTGATGACAGAACTGAGCTTGAAGATGATTGGGTGTGGTTGGTGTTAAAGGAGTGAGAGGTGTTAGCGGACTGCCAGGACTCTCGCTTCCTGCACTGCCACCCTGATATCCTCCTAAATAGGCACCTACCATATTTACGCTGGTAGAATACAAATCTCCGGGATGATGTTGTATCGGCGGTGAATGATGCACTAAATAAAAAAAAAATCAATTCCTTCTTTTAGGAATGAAAATACAAAGGATAATTAAAACAAGAAAAATTTTCGTCTCCCTCGAATCCCAATGACATTGGTAACTGGAGCGCGGATTTTTGTACGCTTAAAAGTAAGAAGCTGCGTATAAATGCGTGTGTAGAAAAATGAAAAAGAAATAAATAAACGAAACAAAAGTTTGAGTCTCATTTCTTTCTAAACGCACAAAAATCCGCACTGAAATTACGACGACATAAAGCCAGACAATCCGACTAATATACGAATCTAAATCTCTCAAATGTTGAAACGTTTCAGTTGTTCCTTTCCGTTAATTAGTTTGATCTTTCTTTGATAATGAATTGTTTGTCGATAATCAAAGATATATCTTTATTAGTTTTTCTCTTTCCACTCACTTTGCGTTTTGATCTTTCCACTGTGCTTCTTCTGTCTGGCCCTCGAGTTTTGAAACCAGACTTGCGTCACCCGTTTGCTCAGACCGGTGACATGAGCAATTCTTTCGAGATCCTGGCCATCGGGATTGCTGTCTATTTGAAAGTTCGCTTGCAAAACCGACAGTTGCTCTTCCGTGAACGTCGTCCTCACCCTTTTCGTCTTGCTACCCTTGCCACCGTGTTCCGAGTCGCAATCCTCCGAGGACGAGGTGTTGTTACCCTCCACCACGTCGAGATAGTGAGCTTTGCAGAGTAATCTGGCGTCTAACAGAGCGAATTGTTCGCCAGTGGAGAGTTGACGAGAACAAGCGTCACAGGCGAAACAGGCCAGGTGATAAACCCTTTCCCTGGCTCTTCTTACCCAATCGCCAGCGCCCACGCTTCGGCCACACTTGGCACATTTTGCTCCAAACGTTCTGAAATTGAGAGATAGAGAGAGAGAGAGAGAGAAAGAAAAAAGATGTTAAGTTATTGAAATTCTCTCTCGGTTTCATCGGTCGAATGCCAACCGAGTTTTATCATAATATTTAAAATTTTTTTTATCCAACTCAAGGGGTCATTTTGATCTGAGAAAACTTTTCGTTAATTTTCCTCAAGAAGATATCAAAAATAAAAGAAAAAAATAATAAAAACTAATCGTTACAACTGATGTAATTTCATTGAGGTTCGTTTTTTTTCCTACTTTAACTTCATGATAGATAGGTCAATTTATATTTTATTCTAATTAAGTACCGAAAAGGGTCATTTTGACCACTTTCAGTAGAAATAGGTACATGTCAACTAATGGTAAACCTAGTGTTAAATTTAACAATAAAATTCTCGTGAACAAAACTCGGCCGACGATTTAAAGGAAAAAGCAGTGTTTTAAACCTCGCGGAAGGCAAGAATTTAAAGAGAAGGAGGACGAAGGTGCTATTTTCGGTCGGAGCTGCAGGTTCATTCAGGACCTCCGTGTACGAGAATCCGATGGTCCTGTCCTCATTAACATACTACTCGGCCACTGCGTGTCTCTTGGAGCGCGTCCGCGCAGCGGTTTAAGGGTCGCTCGACCTCTCGCGATTCGCCCGCTAGATTACGTTCAGATTATCTGGACGTCTCAGTCTTCCCGCGGCTTCCCCCGCTTCCCTACAAATGACTCGAACCCTTTGAATTTTAGCCGACCGACCGTACTGTCTTGTCTCGCGCGTTTAAGAGGCAACGATCCTAGAAACGATACAGACGCTCTATCCTTCAATGAGAATTGATACTCACGATCGCGATACGACCATACGAGCATACGTCTCGAAGTAGAAGCAGTATGAGTGAAAAGGAAGGATCGAAC
This sequence comes from Tetragonula carbonaria, assembly GCA_032399595.1. Taxonomy (NCBI): domain Eukaryota; kingdom Metazoa; phylum Arthropoda; class Insecta; order Hymenoptera; family Apidae; genus Tetragonula; species Tetragonula carbonaria. The sequence goes on along the minus strand of JAUCRC010000018.1, from coordinate 1,517,431 downwards.
GAAGGGTTGCTTATTGTATGGAAAAATATGGTAAGCTACAGAAGGATTAGTCGGTTCACGAATTGCATCGTCACTCTCGCGTCCGGGATATTTTTGGGTATTATTGGCTACGGTGATCGTGCACAAGGGGCACGCCTAGAAGCAAGAGCCTTGTTATCATTCTGTACAGTTCCTTCAACCCCCTTAAAATTCGACTCTTCTTCTAGGATATATTGTTGATTCAATTTTTCCGATACTTCGTCCTCTTTTTTTTTTTTTTTTTTTTTTCGTTCAGGTACTATGCGATCAAGTGCTATCGATCTTTGAAGTTCTCCACTCCGGTCGGAGAGTTAGTTTCCGTGTCTGCAGATTTTATCTCAATTACCCGGCAAACGCCAGCAAAGTGCAAAAGGTGAACCTCGGAGCACCGATAAACACTGGAGGCGCGATTAGCATAAATAGTGGCGCCACCCCTTTCCTTCTTCGGCGCGCGTTTACGTCGAAAAGATCGGGACGAAAGTCGGCGAGTCGGTGAAAAGCAGCGTGTGCAACCAGACCAGAGGAACTGGTATTGGGTATCAATAAATCTTCAGGGCCGTACATCGGCTACCAAACGACCCCGCCCTAATTTATTCATTTGTTCTTCCACATAGGCGGGCCCTATAAGTCAACGGGGGATTAAGTCGGCCGACTATCCGACCTCTGCACGGTAGAGAATTCATAGTCCCCCCCCTCTCCTCCCTTGTAACGTCCGATCCACTCGTTCCACTGCGTACGATTCTCGCGCAGCCACAGATCGCGAGCTTCGATATCTTTCCAGTCAGTCTTTCCAGTAAAACCACTAGGTGTAATAAATTATTTTACTCTTGAATTATTGTTTTCGACGATGGCAGGCCGTATAGAGTTGAGTTTATGGAGTGCGCAGAGCATTTTCACGACGACAGCTCTTTTTTTTTGGTTTTTTTCTTTCTTTTCTTTTTCGAAAAATTTAGAAAAATTTAGCAATTTTTATTTATGGATATAGATATGACTTTCTTTATCGAATCTTCTTTTTATCACGTACTTTTCTCATATGTGGAAACTTTTGTCTGATTTTTCGTTCAAAGTTTCTTTGAATGTCCAAACTTTCCAAAAAGTCAAGTCGTACCCATCGAATTCTATATTTCACAGGTTGTGAAAATTCAAAGGCAGACGCGCGCGCGTGGCCTTTGTCGAGTCACGAGCAAAAGAACACTGCCAGTGTTCCAAACGATAGTCGAAGGAATTCGCCTCGTAAGGCAGCTAGCTGTGTGATTCCCTCTCTTTGGTCCACCCTCGTGTGTCGGTGTTTTTCCAAGCACAAGGCCGATGTCTTTTAAATTAATAAATATTCGCCGGCGTTTATTCTCCTTTCATCGCGTCGTTTCGTCAGACAAGAGAGAGAGAGAGAAAGAGAGAGAGAAAGTCGAAAGAGAAGAAAGAAAATGAACAAAGAAGCGGAGGCAGAAATCGCTCTATTAGCGATGCCAGCGTCGAAATTCCGGTTCTCTTAATTCAGTGTGGCCAATGTACCGCGACAGGGAATCGGTCGCCGGGCTTTAATCACCGAGCTTATCTGTTTCGGGCTTAATGGCACTTAAATGGGAATGCCTACGCCCTGCTGGAGAAAGATTCGAAGACGCGAATCCCGGGGTTAATCTACGTTTCTGCTACTGCGGTTCCGAAACGATTTCCTAAACATTCGCCGGTGGGCGATGATAATTCTCGTACAATCTCGCAACGAGAATTGCCTTTTTCTCTCCGTTCTCGCGTGTTCTCCCCTTTTTTCAAATTTTCTTGTCTATGGTTGCTCCTTTCGGCTTTGGTAGAGTTTTCGGTCCCAAGTACGAGAAAAACGCGATTTTCAGTATCCAAATAGAATCCAAAATAGAGAGAATAGAAACAGAATCGTAGGAATCTGCGAATTTAGAAATTCAGGAGTTTGAGAATTTGAGAAGTTTTGGGACTTGGAAACTTGGAGATTAAAAAATGTAAAGAAATACACGAAAAGAGGTGCGAGCAAAAATTCAATCATCTAAAATATTCCTGCCGCTCGATCGAAGGTGTCCGCCGTCGCGAATATTCGTATAGCGATCGGGTCAAAACCGGCGTTTTTTCTTTTCGTCTCCAGGGACTTGTAACCGCGAGAGAACGTCGGATGAGATGTCCTTTATTCGTACCGAGCATCGAGTCGGAGCTTCAACGTCACAACGTGACTCGCAGCTCGCGCGCAAGCATGCATCGTACACGTATGTGACGTGAATAGCCGACTGTACGCGTGAGGTCCAAAGAAGAAGAAGAAGAAGATGAAGAGAAGAAGAAGAAAGTAAAAGAAAAGAGAAGCAAGAAGAAGAAGAAGGCTACATCGGAAGACATTAATCACCCACTGGCGAATCTCTTTCGACCCTACGTCGAATACTCGCGTAAAGATATCTGTTCATCTGTGGGAATATCTGCACCCACGTGATGGCCACGTGACTCCAAAGAGACAGACAGCTTTTAGCCAAATCATGTGAGTACTTCATTTTTCTCTTTTAAACTTTAAACGATATATCTGCCTATCGTTGATGACTGTCGACGACTGTAGCAATTTACGTTAGATTACATGAAAATAATTCACTTTACTTGGCTTTCCTGCTCGTGGAAATTTAGTAATAAATTTAGTAATGATGTTAAATAATTTAACGCAGTAGAAGGGTTAATTTGATTAACAAAGTTTCGAAGACACGAAGCTTCGTTCATTCTATATTCTGTATGAACAAAGTCGAACGTTTCTCTTCCTCTTGCTCTCGCAATCGGTATCTCATTCGTCAAACGGAAGCGTTCCATCATTCAGTCGCGATCTACGATCAACCAAAGGGGACAGTTATCCCTCGATCCAGAAGCAACACGAGGGATTATCGATGAATCCAATAATATTCCAGCTGATCGAACGAACAGACGCCCCCCCACTGATACATAACTGGTGTGCAAAGCAAAAGCTTAAGAGGACGTTTCTCGACTACCACTGGCGTGCTCCTGGAAGAGCCAAGAGCGTCGTTTGTTCGACTTACGGGAGGACACTTCTCGCGGTATACGCTGACATTCGTATAACAGAGTATCTCGGGCACCCTGTCGAGCAGCTACTTTCAAAGGATTTTATGAACAAGTCCCTTCGAGATAGATTTCGGAGGGTATCATTCTGGATTATGAATGACTCGCCAAAATGCTGCCAGTGGTTTTCGATCGCTTTCGATCTGCTTTCTGGCCGAGGGATATACCACCGGTTAGTTAGTCACTTTGCTTTTTGCCTTGAGATCGAAAAGAAGCGAGCTCGACTGAACTCGACTGTTTGTGAAATTTTTCAACAATCTGCTACAGTCTGCTACACGTCACCTATACGTCCCGACGATACGATTTACGATACGATTTACTATTTCGCGAGAAATAGAAACGAGTTTTACTTACAAGGCATAGTCGTGCCTGCAGTAGAGTCTCATTCCTCGAAGGAAACAGGAGTGTTGATCGTGCAAAGGTCTCGCACAGGCGTAACATTTCAGACATCTGGAATGCCAGGTACGACCCCCTACACAGAGGACAGTGCGCTCGCGGACGCTTTCCCCGCAACCGCCGCACTCCATTTCCATGCCATCGTGGTTGTCGTTGTTGGTGATATTGCCACCAGCTTTCTTTATGCTGGCCACGTTGTTGTTATTGGCGTTGACGTTGTTGTTGTTGTTGTTGTTGTTATTATTGTTGTTGTTGTTCGAACAGAGGATGCTGTCCCCGCACTCTGTCTCCGTCTCGATCTCCGACTGCAATTTTCACGAGAAATTCAGGCGAAATTAACGACAATTTGATTGATTAACCAGGGACAATTTTACAATTCGGGAGAAAATGACAACAGAAATTTCATGGAAATCTCGAGAATCAGTTTTTATTAACCCTTTCACGACCATAAGGTTGCTAAGAGTAAATATTAGTACGTAACTATTTATTTTAGTTTGTTTAGACGTAAAATAAATAAAAATCACAAGAAAAAAATACATAACAATGTGTAGTTTTTTTGGAATTTTACGAAAAATATTTTTCCCAATGGACTATAAAGATAACACAAATTATGGTTAGGCTTATTATGCAACGTCTTTTATTTATTGGTTTATTATAACAAAATGTTAACTAAAATAATACAAAATTATGAAATAAAATTACTATGCAAAATGATGTGCTAATTATGATATATTCTGCGAAGCAATTTCTTTTGGTTGGTGAAGCAAAGATGGACATTGCACATAGTACAATTTGCACATCTTTTTTTTTCTAAACGTTCCCGTTTACATAATTGCGTTCGGCATAGACACGTTCTATTTAGACATTCTGTATAAAAAAATGCAGATAAGGTTATAATTAAATGCGACAATCACCAATTTTAAAATGGGGGGAAAAATGTTTCCCTTAGTCGTGAAAGGGTCAACAGAAGGAAAAGTCGGCAATTCTTGGAATTTCAATTTTTCTATTCTAAAGCCGAGTCGTCTTCGCACGCATCCGTAATGTCAATGAATATTCGATTCTACTCGATTTAGCCACAAGTTGCTAGTATAACATATAGCAGAGGATGATCGTTTCCGGGTGGTGGTTGCACGGAAAGGCTGGCTAGGGGGCTTCCAAATCTCAATTAATACTCGCGCAAAGTGAAATAATAAACGAGCGGACGGCCGCCGGCTGATAAACGATGCCGCTGTTGGGCATGATCCATTCGGTTCCTCGACCACTGAACCATTCGCATGACTACGCACACATCGTACACTTCAAGCGTCCGCGCACGCGAAACCACCTTCAAGGCAGCTGCAAATTTTCTCATTATGGGACGGTGGGATTCAAGCGAGACATGCGCACACCTTCTTGGTGTATCTGCGTAGCTTCCTTTTAATTGAAACGCCTAACGCAGAGGATTTTGCGAATTTTCAGCTATCTCTTCGAACCCTCGGTACCAATCCTCGGTTCCAATTGAAGCATGCTAAATTTAATAATTTTAAAATCCAGGCAAATATCGTTGGCGTCGCGTGATCTCTTTCTTTCTTTTTTCTCGTTCAAGAAACTAATTGACTGTATGCACGAGAGATACAATCTTGGTCCTCTTTCGTTCGATTAATTAGCTCGTTCGAGAGTGATCGAGGGATCGGTAACTATAAACGGTAGAAAGAGGTACCTGCGAGATTAGCAGTACGAAAGCCGCGAGTGTCGTCCGCAGAAATTTACTACGGACGATATATTAATTTACATTGGTATAACACTCGAGATTTATCGTTCGACTCCGAGCTATTAAGTCCGAAAGGTCTGTTAACAATCCCAGAGCTTAATGGAAAAATCTTTCCAAGAGAGTATCTTATAATATTTATCGTATCGAAAGTTGCTCTGCTTCTTTGCTCTATGCCATTGGAAGGATGGAAATGATCGGTTTTATCCTCTGTCGTTAACGAAAACTCGTAAAATAACGTAATTACAGAAATAGGTAGAGGTAAGATCGTCTGCGTTAAAGCGCAGTTCGTTCGCTTCGACAAGTCGTCGTTCATTAGTTAAAAACCACTCGAAACAAACCTAAGTAACTAAGGGGGTTCCGTGCGCGATTAATTGACAATCGAACGACACGATGCAGCCGATTCGTTTTCTCTTTTCGTCTTCTTTCTTCTCAGTCAGTTGCAGGTTAACAGAAAGACAGACATATAAATAACGTGCAACCAACAAGAGAAAGAAAAGAATGTCATTGAGAGTGCGTAGAGAGATAAACGCAAAGATAACGCGGTATCTGATCTGTATGTAATTTTTTTTTTCTTATCTCTGTCACGGCACACGTGCTCGCACACACCTGTGCCTTCACACACACACACACACACACACACCAACATGTGTGTTATACGTGCGTACAAGCGAGTACACTGGAACAGCGAGTCTTGACTTGGTTATATTAATTGGTACACGAGTAATGCACAAGGGTTATTGTTCCCCGCAGCGTGCAATCAATGAGTTAATTACCATTATGTCCTTCGATTCACAGCCTTTTTCTCTGACCGTTGATTTATCTCTGTCTCGATATGCAAAAAACTCTTCTGTTAGCCTTCTCTTCTTAGTTTTTACACCATTTTTTTTTTTTTTTTTTCTAGCGAATGTAGTATTCCTTTATAGATGAGAAGGTCTTGCATGTTTTACGAAATGCTTGCTGCATATTCTTTTCAACATCAGATTTTTCTCAGTTTCTTCAATATTTCGACAGATCTATAAATTTATTCGACCGAATGGCAACGGAACTACCGAAATAACTGCCAGAGAAAAACTCCACATCAGTTTCTCTAATCGAAAGGTTTATCCTCTGATCGAAACGATCGTCGCAAACGCAATGCACGCAGGAATAAGAAAATGAGAAATAATTATAGAGATGAAAAAGGCTGCGGACAGCCGAAGAAAGACAACATCGACGACAGCCAATTTCGAAGATGCTACACCGGGCCCCTCGTCTCTCTTTCGTTCTCATCTTCCTCGTTCTGTCTTTTCCCTCCGTCGGCCGGTAATCATTTCACGTTTAACTGGACGGTCATTGATTTATGATCTGCCGAAGGCAAAGTTGAACTTCCCACCTGTGATTTATACCTTCTGGCATTTCGATCATCCCTCGGAAAGCGAGCCACGTTTCTCTTCCGACGTAACATCGCGTCGATTAATACGCCGCGTCGCGCGCGATCCTTTCGATGAGACAAGCGGAAGATCGCTCTGTCAAGTAGGAAAAATAATAAATTCTCGATCTTTGGATTTTTTTCCAATCCGAAAGGCTTTCGTTTTGGTTCGAATCATTCTCAGAAGTATTTGCAAATTTATTATTCTTATAATTTCGCCAAGCATTCTTCTAGCTTTCCTCTAGCTGTTAATTTTTCTTTTTTTTTTTTTTTTTGAAGACGATAGAGGGAAGAAAGTTGTCTTTTTCACAAATTATTCTTCAAGCCACTGAACACACAGTCAAATAACAGTTTCGTGGGAATGGTCCCTTGAGAAGTTTTCTCTTGAAAGAATTTCAACCTGTTTGTAAACTAGCCCCTGGAGCCTCGCGGGGTTGCCTTTCTTGTGGATTTCTGCGATCTAGAGGCGCCATGGTAAAATCCATTGTGAAACGGTCACCGAAATACGAGTACGACTCTCTCTATTCTCTATTCTTTCGCTCTTCTTTTTTCGTGCGTAACTTGCGTAACCAGCAAAGAGATTAGAAAATTCTCAACTAGCAGTCAGTGGGAATTAAAAATGCACAATACCTTATGCCATTCAACGATCCACTTGTCACTGTAGGTACAAATATACAGAGACGAACGATATTTCAACGGAGAGAAATCAACGAGAAAGGAAATCAAATAAATATTTGTATAATCTTTATTACTATTGCACATCGTACACTTTCGAGATTTAATTCGATAGGCGAGGCGTGAAAATGTCTCGTTTCCAAACAATGGAATTAATGAGCTGCAATTACGCAACATGACGATCAATGGGAGGCTTGTACAATGAATTCATCATGCCGCGATAATAGATATTTATGATTACGCGATCGAGGCGCTTGATAGCTGCAAATGAACGACTTGTGACAGTAATATCGCGGCGTTGCAAATTATCATTAGATATACGCATAGCTATTTTCTAGCGAATATCAATTTGAAAAGGTACGGATAGGAACGTGGAGGTTCATTCAGGTTCATTTAGTTTAACATTTCATCGTTGCGTAGAATTCTCAACTCCGTGAAGAGATTTCAAATCTCAGCAGAGAGCGAAGAATTACATTGCCCGAGTAAAACTAATCTCGTCAGAATCGAGTTGATTCGTCTACGTCCTCTCGTAGCACGAGAACGTAGATTCACAAATTTCGTTAAAAGGAACAGAGAGGGGAACTCTCTTATTTGTCTTTCTCAATCGCCGTCTCGAAGTTCAGTCAATTTGATTATCACGCAACGAGGGTGAAATTTTCGTCGACAAAGGGAGAAGGAATTTTTCAATCGTTCGTACAGGAGTGTGGAGTTGATGCTGGAGAGAGAATGCAATCAGCGAGCGGTTAAGAAGAATAATAGGATTCATTTTTTATTGGTCAACACTCGGGGGGCGACGGAGATGAGCTGACAAAGTGAGAAATGCCAGGGTGAAGAGGTCAAACGGGTCTCACTACCTGACTACCGGACGTTCAACATCCTCGTACACATCCGATTCGTCATTTTCGCTACGCGAAAGACGGACGTTTAATGGCACGAACGAGTATCATTCCCCCCGAGTGATTTATTCGGCCTTATATCGCTTCGCGATCGTAAATAATTTTTTGCGATATTTCAAAATTATCCCCGGCCGTCGCGTCGTTCCGCCGGACATTTTTTTTTAAAAAAAAATTCTTCCGGTCAGGCATTCGTGAGACATTGACAGGGACACGATGTCGTTGAAGTGTTTAAATGGATTCGTTTTAAGATAAATCAGGATGAATGTGTTAACATCATTTCGGAAATCACGAGGCGAAATATGTGAACAAATAATGATTAATTTCGACAAATTGGCCGAGCGAGTTTCATATTGAGATGATAATAATACGTCGAAATTTTGTTTAAGAAACCAAAGGTAAAGGAATTTTGTATTTTATGTCAAAGTTACGTTTGGAGAATTAAAATTAAAATTCTTAGACATACCTACCAAGAATTATCAAACGAATATTTTTCTATACACTAGTTATTAAGTCCCTATCCCGTAATATTATTGAAAAATAATATCACGCGGTAGCTACTTGCAATTTTCAGTGTAAATGTTTCACCTGATAGGGAAATTCGACAACTTGATGGAAACGTATCTATTTTATAGAATTTTCCAATCCAATCGTACGTAATTATAACGAAAAGAAAAAAAAGAACCGTAGGTCTATAATCGACTATTTGTATATAAATTCAACTTGACGTAGTAGAAAATTGCAGAAAGGCGAACGTAATACCGCAATCTCCGAGACGTTTCAATTAAAACACCCCAATTGAAAAGTCGCAACCCTTAATCCATATCCTCATCAAATCCCCTGGGTTTGCTCACCTTCATCTTCTCTGAAATCGCTCCAAGTCTCACTTCCTCTCGGCTCACAAACTCCGTCTCTTCATCCCGAGCAGCGAAAAAGAAGTCACCAAATGCACGTGCTAAACTGTCAGTGGTTCATCTCTCAACAGTCCACAACAAGGTCCCTTCACAACACTTGAAAACCAAAACTCCGCAATGGCAATGGCAAAGTCCGAGCAACTCCTCTCCTTTGAAATCGATTTCAAATTAAAAACATCGATCGAGGAGTGGAGAATCGAGTGGATCGAGAAGGATCGCAGAAAGTACGCTGTCCGGATCCGTGGCCCGGGGAAGACTGACATCCTCGATCCTGCCCCTTCCACGCTTTGCGATCGTTGCTACGCTCTCTCGCTGATGTTCGCTCCTGGTTCCGTGTATGTGCACGCGTACGCGCATGTGTCAGTGTCTGAAAGGCCAGGTGGAGGGGAATGGAGTTGCCTGACTCGGCTCGGGGTTGTTGCCGGCACTGGAACGACGTACTTCGGGGTGAAGAACCCTGGAACGACAACCAAAGCTCCGCCTATTTTGTCACGCCCATGTTCCATGCACGAGAACGCGCCACTCACACTCGCGCAATGTCGTACACCGAGTGGGGAAAGGGATCACATCCGAACGAAATTTCAGCGGGCAACGTGTCCCCTCGTAGAAGGGTTGTTGCTTTCTTTTCCTATTCGCCGCGATCGCGTCTCTCTCACTTTCTATTTCTCTCCGCGCTCTCCCTTTGTCGTCGCTGGCTAGCTTCTTCGTATCGGGCTCTTCTCACGAGGAAACGCGAGAAGAGTGATTTCTCGAATGTTTCTCTTCTATAGTACGGTCTGCTGGGTTAGTATACTTAAACGGGATTGTCTCTTCTTTACTTGAGAGGTTGTTTCTTTTCGAACAAATTTATCAAACAAGCAATTGGGTCGGTAGATTGTAGAGCGTTCACAAATCTCACAAGCTTCAGAGCAAATATTCTATACGTGGAAAGAAATATTCTACTGACTGTGAGAGGATTTTCGGAGAATTTTGAATATTTCAGACTCTTGGAATTTTGGAACTTTTCAATGTTAGGATTTCGAGAACTTTAGAGTTTTGGAGTATATTGGAATCTCTTGCAAGCTCAGAATCCTGGAATATTAGGTCACTCTCCTTTCGTGAAATCCTCCAAAACGTGAAAACCCCAGACGACCCAAAAAAATCTTGAAATCTCGTTATCGCAGTTGTTTGACCACAGTCCAAAAATATATCAAGTGCTCGCCCTCTCTCTGTCTCTCTCCAACCTCACGCACATAATTCAAGAAACGCTCGATTTCACGGATGCGTGAACACGCGCGCCACGGCAATAAAAACTAGAGAAGAAAGGGAGAAGGAACGAAGGATGGGATCGAAGACCCGTTTGACAGTTTCCCTGGGTCCCGAAACTGAAAAATTCATATTCATCGTAGACGTGGGCGTATACGGGTCGCTCGACTAGAAACCAACACACGCTTGCGCTATACGCAGAAGAATATGCTTTCGATAGATGAGAGAGAGAGAGAAAGGAATAGCAGTGATAAAAGGCGTTAGTCCATTCCCGGGATGATTTATGTGTCGGCGAAGCAGAAATACAAACAGGTGCTCGAACCCAACTCGAGAACCCAAACTCGTCGAAAAATAAAAGATAGGAAACGAAGAAATGTAAAATATGTGTCCACGCGTGTATGTATAAATATATGGCGGAAGGGGATGAGGGTATACGTCTGGGGGTGAAGCGTAACTAAATGGTCAACTCGTTCTTTCACCTTATTTTTAAGATCGGTAGCCTCAACTGCAGATCTTTGCGCGTTTGCGGGAGGGAAATTTCAAGATGCAGAAATACAGAGAGTTCGCGTGAATTTTAGCAGACTCCCTCATTTGTTCGTCATTGGTTCGCTGTCTGTGTAAATCGAGCAGTACAGAATAGAAAGTAGAAAAACGAACGAAATGACAGCTACCCGGATGAGATCTAAATGTTAACGGTTCGATCTTTCGCAAAGTTTTGCCAAAAATATAGACACGTAGAAATCCATAGGCCATAGGTGAATGATTAGAGTAATGTATCCGTTTCAATATTCGAAACTTCGATACGCACAGCGCGAACGTTTTGTCAAATTTCTATTTGCAAATGAATACCGAGCTAGCTAAGAATTCTTTTGATATCGCGATCGTATCGTAAAAGCTCGGTGAAAGGCATGCGTCACTTGGAATTTCATCCGTGGCTTTCACACGTGGTTGTTACCTGAGTGAAAAAGCCCGCGTCTCTTGTTACTTCGCCGGCGTGAACGTGACTTCACGGTAAAAACGACAAAACCCCTTGCATCCCCGATGGATGATAGAAATTTCCTCGAGTGTGAAGTACGATTCAGAGCAGAAAAGGAAAGGTGGAACACCTGCTGCGAAACCGCATGCAGATGTATTCCGGTGTTTCATATTCAAAATGAAATCCGTGGACCTATTTGACGACGACGTTAAACAATGGAGACGGAGAGAGAGAGAGAGAACTCTCTTAGGTTTCTGGCGCGACTCGAAGGCATTTTTCGAGGCAGAAAACTACTGCTGTTTGAAATTAACAGTCATTCAAGACTCGTTGAATAGAATTTTTCAAGATTGGATGAAAACAGAGGTACTATATTTCGATTCGGTTTAGAGACTTTTCTCGTTTACGAAAGAGAACAAACGAAAAAGAATCCTCGAATTCTCTGAATTTATCGCGGCCGACCTGAACATTTTCGAGACAAATGCGCGTTATACGTTCCCGATGCGGCGCGATACTCCCTATTTGTTAAGATCATCGTAGGCGCGTGTGCACAGGTTCGCGAAACGCGCGTTACAACAGACGCATGTGGGTACACTATCGTTCAGAAGTATCCGAACCCTCTAAATCCAGCCCGAGTTAATAGTCTTTGACTATGGATTGTGAACATTGGATATTCGAAAAATTATAGTCTTGGAATCTTCAACATGACGCAGGTCTATCTTGGAGCCTTAGAATTCGAGAGCGTGACGATTGGACAATTAAGAATTTGGAAACTTTAAAATTTATGAGCTTCACAGTTCGTGAATTTTCGTATTTTCAAATATTAGAGTCTCGGAACACTCTATAGTTTATGTTTGTATACTGGAACCTTGTTTATTCCCAGATCTTCAATTGTATCTCACTCTACCGATCATGGAACCAGGTATAATCGGCATAACACTTTTGAACCGCAATGTAATCTTGGTAATTAGCAGCGGAACATTCTATAGTCTATGTTTGAATACTCGAATGTGTCCCCAAATCTTAATAATTGTCTCTCACTTCATCGACTATGGCCATAGGTATACTTTTGAACCGTAGTGTAAGAGTGGTGTAAAACGCATTTACGCGTGCAAGGATCGGCAAACGGATTGTCCAAGGGCCTTGGCGATCGGCAGGGAACAGGGCCATTAGTAACGCTTATCCGGCATAAAGCGAGAAAAATGGCGGTCGAATTATTTCGCTAGTGGGAGCGAGGCTGGACAAAGGTCCTACCTTGCGAGGACACGCGGTGGATCGTTGAAAAAGGGAGCCACGGGGTTCCGGCGATGCCGATCCTGGCCAAAAAGGGGACAAGCCGGCACTCTTCTGTCGTGTTAATCGATACCATCGAGAATCCCGTTCGCGATCGATGTTCCCTTTCTCCTTGGCAATCGTGTATGTATAGACGATCACGGTCCTTGGATTTTTACCGTGCAATCGGCAACATTGCTGCTCGGTTGTCATCGATACGATTAGATTTCGATACGATGTAAATTTACGAAACGATCTATAATGCAATAAAAATGGTAAATGTCCAATTTATTTACTTTTGAACGATTATAGCTGCATTAGGGGGGAGGGGTGTTCCGCTCAATTTTAGTTTGAATTTTCTGAAATTTCTGAAATTATTTCCTCTCCAACGTCAGACCTATGGTAAACATCGCTTCTACCTAAATCGGCAGCCGATATCTTTCTAATAAAAAATTCGTCGACCGTGTCTGCTTGCTTCCAACTCAGCGAATGTAACCTAAAGAAAAGAAGAAAAAAAAAATGCTACGATCTTGTGGAATACGTGACCAGGTCGAGGCCAGGTTTATCAGGCGTTCCATTTAACGTCAAGTGTTTCGTATAACGTAACCGTGAAAGAAAGTCGGGCTGCCATGTCGCCGGATTTTTTAAACAGGAGTTTGCATGTTTGCACAGCAGGTGGTTAGCCGCGAGTGACACGTCAGGCTGCTCTCTCGAATTTGTATTCTTTCATGGAGCATCGAGGGTCTGGCGACAATAGCCGCCTTTCGAATTCGAACAGGTCGCTTTGGATCACTTTTATTATGTTAATCTCGTTTGGACGTTCGGGAAATTCCTGGGAAAAACGTTTCGGTGAGAAACCGCGAGTCTCGGGGAATGCAGTTGACGTTGTTAATTATCTGCCTTAGGTACAAGAACGAGAGAATGAGATTTCAAGTTTTCAAGATTTCAAGATTTGAAACAGAACAGAAGTGGATTTGGGAAAAGAGTTTTGGAATATTGAGAATATTAGAATCGTAGAATCTTGTGAATATTAAAAACCGAAGGAATTACTATTTGACTGAGTCCACATATTCCGCTCAGTCACCGGATTCCATTTTTTCTTAAATATTGGAAGAAAATTTCGAAAGTTCCCTAAATTTCCTAAAAATCGATCCCATAGTTTCTCGAAACTTTTTACAAATATTTAATAACAATTGCTCGCGTTTGGGTCCGATTATCTTCGCCCCGAAGAAACATTCCAAATACCAGGAAGCACCCTCTGTATTTGCAACATCCTCTCAACTTTCACGCCACTTCCACTCGAATCAACCGTCAGAAACCGAAACTTTGCTTCTCCGTTATCGGCGATTGAATTACTCGACGTCAGGGCGTAGCTGAAAAAGAAGAAGAAGAAGAAGAAGAAGAAAGACTTTCGAACTCTCTCGATCCAGGGAGAAAAATTTCGCGATAGCAGGGAATCTCTTTACTATCTGAAAGTACTTACTTACTTCGTCGCCGTCAAAAGAACGACAGGATGATACAGCTCGCTTAGAAGCGGAACGAGGAGGAAAGGCAGACGGAGGGAAAGAGAGAGAGAGAGAGAGAACAACGTTGCGCGCGTCGAGGGGGTGGGTTTCGTTAGGTCGGGCGCAGTTTTGATGATAACGAGCGGATTTGCAATCACGACTACATTGTGCAGGATCCTGCTGTTAGCTAACTTGAAGAGGGATGAAACTCAGACGGGCTGAGATCACAGAGCAGGAAGCTGAGAGCGTGACGTAGACGAAGGATGAGAGATACGCGTTGGGGAGGCGTACTCTGTCGCGCGTACTCTTTCCCTCTGCCTCAGTGTCTCCCAACCTTTCGTCGCTTATCACTGTCGAAGAACCTGTCACTCTGTCAATTGTACATTGGTCATCTTATTCTGGTGACAAGATGATTCTGAAATTGATACAGGACATATGATTGTCGTACGTTTCTGTAATTTTTAGGGGTTGAATCTTGTCAAATGGTAACAAAATTTAACGCGATATTCGAGAGCATTAATAACGTAGTATTTAATTTGCGTAGTATTTACTTATAAGTCTAACTTGTATTCAGTGATATTTAGTTAATATTAATGTCAATGTCCGTAGTTGTATAACAATGCTGTTACACACACTCTCTCTCTCTCTCTCTCGCTTTTTGGAATCTGTCTGATCTGAATCTCAGATTCTCTTGAAACGAAACAAGCATTGAAGGGGTGGGCAAGCGACAGGTTGGGAACCGTGTATCTCTGTATCGTTGCCGATGAACGCCTGGAAAGTGGAAATCCCGAAAATTACAGGACTATACGGTAGACAGTTGCATCCCTCCGGCTCCGGTACATAAATATGGCGAAATTTCCGGCTGTAAGGCAATTCCTCGAACTCGCGCGGAACATACCGATCGCTACGCTAACGAAGGTTAACGATACCTCTGGCTAATGAACCCGACTGCTATTCCAACGTACTCAGATTTTACCAAATCTGTATTTACGAGTCGTAATAAAATAATAAAGCACGGTGGTACTTTTTAACATGCAGCATTTAGGTGGTTTTCAGCGAAAGTTGGTGTAAGCAATTGCTACATTCGGACCATCTTGAATCATTCGCAAATCATTTCTTTCTTTCTCTTCTTTTTTTTTTGTACGAAGAAATATCGAACGATGTGTGAAAACCTTCACACTCGTCACTCGCTGATAATGTTGATTAAGCGTCAGAAGAGCACTGTTGCATTTAATTACGATTAAAGTCAAAAATCTGATGATCACTCGGTGTTAGAGATGAAGAACTTTCGTTTCATTGTCCCAGCGAAGGATCCAAGGTGAACGTGGCACAATGCGTCAATTGTTCAGGAACAAGGTCGACGGAGCGTCAGAATCGGAGGTCCAGCAAATGATTGATCTTTGGTTGAGAAGGAAAGAAATCATGATACAATGAGGGAACGGTTTTGATAGCGGATGCCGGTGATCCTTCACTCACCTGCAATAGCACAGGTCATTTCGTCATCGGGTGGGAATGTCATGACGTTTTCTTAGAGTATCCTGCGAGATCTGTCACGTTCGAACATGACGTAAAAACGTCTGTAATGTTTTCATAGCTCTGGCAACTTCCTTCGACGCACAATGGCTCCTGGAAAGAGTGATCCCTCGCTAGGTAAAGGGAATTTAACAGTGGACAGACCATTTTCGAATTACTTTGATTCGTTGAAATGATTGTTTTATCATACGTTGGTAGGCAATGAGTAGCTACCATTTATCGACATATTGTTTTCGAAATTTCCATTTCACATCAAACGTAGGCAAATAAATATCACCGTGGGGCACTTTGATTCTAATTAATTTGGTTTCTTTTCGCACTTTCGAAAGTCGTCGGGATAATAACTCTTTTCAAATCCTCGTCCACCGAGAAGTTGTTTCTGAAAACAAAATTCTGTCTAAAAGATTGTCTTCTCTCCGTCGCTGTAAACACACGTAGACTAGAATCGAAATGGCAATCCTTTCCCCATTCGTCCAGCTCACCTATCGATCGTTCTCACCGATCTCATGCGATACGCAAACCTTAGCTCATGGTATATAACGGCCGTGCAACCGATCGTTGCCCCGACAAAGGAGAGATCACTGCTAATCCGGAACGTCGAATCGCCTCTGAATGCGAGCACAAACCTAAGCGCGTTAACCGTACGCGTATCTCGTTTCGAATTCGTGGGATCGCTGCGATTATACGCGCCTTAGACCGCATGCACACACACATACACACACGCGCACACGCACACGCACATGGACCGATGCCTATTCGCACGATTCGCTTGGGAACAGGTCGTTTTCCTCGCGGCCAGAGGGTTCAGGTGCGTCCGCGCGGATGATTCAGCTGAAATCGCCGCGACGCGCTGATAATGTTGGCGATAATTAGTCGCCAGAGAGGGAGATCGATAGCCATCTACCATATCTTGCACCGTTATCCAGCCGACATCGGATCTTTCTTTCTCCTCCGGCAATCGACAGATTGACACTTTTCAACCCCCCAGGGGGGGTGGGGGGGACCCTCGCTCATCTTTCAATGCCCACGTGCAAAAGTTCCTTTCGCGTAAAAATTAAACGCCGATTGTGCCGTTTCGTTGTTTGGCCTTTGTCTCTTCTTTTGTCTGTTCTTCGAGCTGCGAGCAATCAGGTGAATAATGAGGTAATTGAGAAGGAGCGTAATTAAGAATTACGCGTAGGAGCTGTTATTTTCAGGAGATTTCATTCGGTGAAAATATAGAGAGGGAATACTCCTTAAGCAGAGTGTTTATTACGGTAGAGCTAAGTATCTAACGTTTATATTAATGAACGAGATAATTGACGAATACGTAGATAATATCCTTTTATATATTTCCAATATTCTAAAACGGTCATCCATCAGCCAACGAGATCGAAGGAGTACGAACGTATCTACGATTGAATCAAAAGAAAAAAAAAAAGAAAGAAAGAAGAGAAACCACCGTTTCCCTCGAACCCACCACCGCGACCATCATCATCATCGATGGCATCACACTCGAAATGATCGCGTGGGACAGCGATTTCATTCGAGGTGAAATCGCCAAGGTTGTTGCACGCTCTCACCGACGTCCTAATAAGAGGGTATGAGGGGGTGTAAGTCTAATATTATGTAATAGGGGCCACGTGGCCACGGCGTTCGGAATCGAATTCGGTCAGAGCTGGAAGCGTCGATTGTCGTGTAGGAGAAAGGAACCGCCCGTATTCCGCATAGCTACGTTCGGTTTCATCCCTCTCTCGAGTCAATGTTCACAATGAACTGCGCACCCCGGCGCGGCGGCAGCCAGTATTCAGCCTTTAATCCGATTATTCCTTTCGAATCAACGAGCACACCGCGCGCGCGTTTCACTTCACGTGCACGCTTTATATCGACCTGCGCGCGTGTAATACGGGCGAGCGAAAAAAATCGGCCCGTGTAATCGGTTACAACGCCATGGGAGAACGTTCTCCCGCTTGTTTACATTTCGTCGGTTATGAGGGCAGAAGTTTCGGAACTTTGCGTGGATGAAGTGGTGGACGTCGAGACGTAGGTACGTGTTTTTTCAAAATTTTATCGGCATAAGTGATCGTACCGGTGAAACATGCGAACGTTAAAACGTGGAAATGTGTTTCTGGAGAAATCCATCTATCGGGACGAGAATTTTAATCGGTGCGCGATTAACTGTTTCTGATTAACTATTAACTCTAACGGGGAATCTCTCCTCATTTGGAAAATATATGTTGCGAACTTTGGAACCTTCGAATCTTTCTGACAATGAAACCTTGGAATCTCGAGTCTTCGAATCCTAGCGTGTTCATTCCACGCTCGCTGCATCCTAGAAGTATAGCACGGGATCAACTTGCACACGAAATAAATAAACGGCAACATTGTCACGGAATTGTCGGCGGACTCCAAGCGATTAACCCTCGAATTAATGAACGTTAACGCGCGATCTTCTCCCGGCTGTTTTTTCCACCTTGTTCTCCTCGTTTTGCCCCGGGAGAAATCGGTCGGTCGGTCGGTCGGGAACGAGTGGTCGGTAGGTACGCGAAACCGGCTTATAGGCTCGTATATCTCTTTATAGGGCCTTATCATATTTATGGGAGCCGCTGGGAGCGTGCGACATGGAAACCGCATCTGTCGGCGCGCATATTTTTAAATACCAATTCCGCGCCGCTTGCATGCCTCCATCGGCCGACACCGATTTCTTTCCTCTTCAACGCCCTTACGCCAGGCTCGCCGCGTTACGATCATTTATTTATTTCGCTAAGACCAAGGAGGAGGCCAACGGAGGAGGAGAAACGCTGCTGAAACGTTGACGTCTCAATTGGAAAACACGAGCCTGGTTGATTTAATCGAACATCTTATTGTAAAATAAGCGTCTTGGATTGGATATCTCTGGCCCTTGGATTCGCAGCAAGGACGATTCGCGAAAATGACTAACCTCATGTTAGTAATGGGTAAAATTGTTCTAATCGTTCGTGATAAGATTCGACGAACTCTAGATACTTCAGAGCTTTGCAACACGCGAAATACTCCAAAATTTCGTTCACCAGTCGACGTTCGTTCTTATCGATATTTTCCAACCTTACCAACGTTACGAAGTTAACAAAGTCTAAAATCGCGACGAACAATAGACACCTGCTGGCAAACAAGTTTTTCTCAAGTTTCGCGAGGAGAACGTTCGCGGGGGGACGCGAAAGAGACGTGTAACCGAAAAAGACCGTGTGGAATCGTGGGGGGATTATTTCGTACGAATGACGGGGGAGAGAAGAGAGGAGCGAAGAGAGCGACCAGGCAGAGAGTTTGTTAACAAGAGGTCCGGGCCTTTTTGTAGGTGCGCCGGTTTGTCGAACACGACACGGGTAAACTTTGCGAGAGTTTCGCGGCGATTCGCGGGGCGTTGCGGAGGCGGCTTGCACGGCGGCGGACACGCCCAGCGTCGCGACGCTTTTATCGATCAACCGCCGTACGCACGCCAACGGCCATTTTACTTTTCCGCCGATGGGTACGTGAAAATTCGCCGGGATCTCTCTCCGTTGCCCATTGAAAACCGCGCACCGAGCGAGAGGAACGCGAGCGACGCACGATGCCTTCCCTTCAAACGCTCGTGTTGTTTTTCTGAAATTTCTGAATTTTCAACACGTCGTATTTGGGAATAGGGAATTACTTCATTCTTCTAACACGATACGTAATGTTTAGTCGTTGAATAGTGCATTCTTTATCTCATTATATTGTCCAGTTGGTTGCGAAGTTCAAGTTTCTCTTATTTTTCTCATTCTAAACACTCGAAGCATTTCGATTACTGATGACGGGGACAATCTCTCTGGTCACAGGTGGCCAACGTGTTAACAACTCCTCGCGAAAAATCTCTGTACTCTCGAGTTCGCCGCGAAAGTTGCTGAACTTCTGAAATTTCGAAAAATTCTGAAATCTCCGTCGTCAGTCTGAGCAAGGAATCTTCCTCGTTGAGAAATGTAGAATTGTGGAGTAGAACGGTGCATCGTATCGATCGTTCCTCGTTTCGAAGTGAAAAGTTAAACGAGCACTGGCACACCAGTCTCGATTCTCCCATTCCGTTTTTTCCTTTTTCTTGCCTTGGTGATTTTCTTTATTCCGCCCGGGGTGGAGACGTAGTCCTCCGCGGAGACGACAGCCAGGACGAAGGAACATAAACGGATTAGGAGGGTCCTGCCGGATGACTAAGTTTTAGTCGGGCCAGCGCCGGCGCCAAATCCAATTTGATCTTAACGTTAACTCGATCCCGCGTACGGTTACACGGTGAATTAAACGTCGTTGACAACGACAAAAGTAAGCCAGGTCGAAAAAATTGCCCCCCGCGGACGTCGATACCAGCCAACAAGTGGCGATCATGTTTTTTTTTTCACGTGTCAACGGGGAACGTATTTACAGAGTATCCCATTGACTTTCATCGAGTCAGAGATTCGGAAATTCCACGGTGATTCTAAATGATTCCTGTATTTTCGAAGCTTCAAACTGTTTAAGAGATGAAAGACATTTCAAAGGAACTCTTTAGGGAATTCCAAGGGATTCGGAAGGGAAATCTCGAATTTTCTATAATTTAAAAGTTCCAACATTTCTGTATTCTGTATCCTGGATTCGAAAAAAAACTGTCCTACATTCGCGTTTCTACATTTCCAGAATTCGCCCGAAATTCCTTGATTTTCGAGCTTTCGAGCTGCGACGAAAGCAGCCCGAAATCCTCGGCGCTGCCTCCAGTTTCCAGAATTTACCACGGCTCGCCATAACGAGATACAAATATTTATTACCATCTATCACGAAGCAAGTTTCCGTTAAATCATCCGTATTCTCGCCTCCTTCTCTGTGTAACATCAAAGCTCCTCGTAGTATCGTCCTCCTACCTGATCATCCTCAAAGGATGAAGAGCGAAATACGCTTGGCGTATGTACAGAAGACCCCCGACGTAATCGCGGCGAATCCGATTACACGTTAAAGATCCTTGGCGCTGACTTCGCGATTTCAGCAGCATCGACCTGCTGGCGTTTAAACGTTTCAGGCGTGGAGGAGGAGAGAGACTGTTTCCTAGACTGAGCTCCGAGATAAGTTAAAAAGGCTGGATCTCGTGATAGAGGACAGAAGAAAACTCGCCACCGAAAAATGATTACGCTGCGGAGGGTGGACCGAAGAGGGGAGGGAGGAGTAAAATTGGGGAGAACAAGGTGAAATTCAGGCGGCTTCGAGTCCGGTTTATCGAGCTGGAACAACAAGCGGCAATCAGGCATAACTCGATCATTTCATTCTTCTACGTCCGTGCTCCGCCCTCGATCTTCCTGGCCCTTCCTCTTCTGTCGCTACACACCCTGGATACTACTGCTTGCGATACACACGCGTACAGGACGATTCAAAAACGAGAAATTCGATCGTAGAAGAAGAATCGGAGAAGACGAATATCTCTTTCCTCTTCCGACGAATTTTTTATTTAATCACGAGTAGTCCAGTAGTTCCTTTGTGCTCGCTTGCATGAAACTCTAATCACTTTAACTCTTGAGCTTCAACTAGTATTGATCGACGAATCGACGCCCGATAAACTGTGATTATTTTATTGTTGTGATTATTTTATTGAATTGATCTCACAATGAAATGTGCCTGATTCGTAGTATTCTTCTTTCTACCTGGCTAATATAACTATCGGTGCTATTATAATTATATTCGTCGGAAATTAATTCTTCTCTTCGGCGATGCGTGTTTGAAACTGTCTGTACACTTTGTTCCACTATACATGTATAGAACAAGGAGAAACAACGACGATTGTGCGAGTTATATACTACCTTTACGGAGGACCTCTTTCTCTCTCTCTCTCTCTCTCTCTTTTCTTGTTTTATCTCGGCAAAATCGCGAATCCTAAAATCCCAAGCCATTCGTCGACAAACCGACTCTATAGCTTCGGTTCGCACGTGTTTCGAATATATGTGGGGCCAACTTACATATCAAAGCAGAGATATACCTACGTGTAAACAGGGAATATCTTACCGCGAAGAAATCACAAATGTAGAAAAATTGCATGGAATGTGCGAAGTTGTTCCATTCAAAATCTACTGGCGATGGAGATAGGTGTATTAAAATTTCAAGAAACGTGATTAACTTGGTTAAACGAATAAATATCTTGCTTGCAATGTTACTATTTTAAATTACCGACAATTCCACTCTGATTCTAATTGGAATTGACGCTTGGATTTTTCCAAAAAAGATGACTGTTCCAAACTCCACCAACATAAAAAAACGTGTATGTGTATGCATCGTATGTGTCGTATGTAATAACAATTTCAGTAAAAAAAAAAAGTGGAAAGTGAAATCCAAGGGAAGTATTCGGCGATATCTATGAAATAAAAAAAACAGGAAGTTGTACAGAGTCGTAGTGGAAAATCTGTAGGCAGGTATGTACAGTTGCACTAGCTAAATATTATGCACCCCCGTGGTTGGCTGCTCATTGGTCGATTCGGTGGCTACATACCGCGCAGGCGGGTTATCAAGAGGTGAAGCAAGGGGCGAGAAGAGGCGGCGGAGAGGAGAGGAACGGCTGCACAAACCCCTAATTTCTGGAACAATAATTTTAGTGATCGGCAGCGGCGGTCGATTTGCGAATCGCATTACGCCACGCTCAAAGGGCCAACGAGACTCGATTCTGTTAGTAAATTCTGGTCGGTCGATTATTATCGGCTGCATAAAACGAACCGTGCAGCATATGTACCGTGCATCTAGCATTATTACATATCTGTGCGAACGGGGGTGATGGAGTAGGCGGTCTGTTTTCATTGAAAAATTCTCACTTTTGTTTCCATAAACGGTCGCGTTTCTTCCTCCATGCGTTCTTTAACGCGCACAATCGACGATTGACAGAGGGTCAACATTGATTGCGGAGATGTTCAACGTTCGCATCGTTCGAGCGTTGTTCTCTCTTTGGCGAGGAATGGTCGATAAAAGCGCGAAACACACATGCAGAAACGGAGAGGTTGAGGATAAATTGAGATTGAAATTATTTAAAGATAGTTTGAAAAATTGAACGACATTTCTTGCGAATCGAGGTAACTCAAGTCTCGTTAACTCTTTCGATGAATAAATGTTACTGCCTACGGCTTCTCAAATGCAAAAGGCATGAACGCACGTGTGTAATAACGAGCGAGATAGTCTTCAAACAGACAATGGAATCGGAACAAATACTCGATGATGTGGGATTTGAAAATGCGTGCCAGCTTTGCACCTTCCTGTACCGGGCAACATTATTCGGTCCACTTGTCGGCACCCCTCTGCTTGGCAGCCCCTACACGGCCACCCTTCCGTAATCCTGTTACCGAGCACGACGCTTCCACGCACCTACGCAATCGTCTGCCCTCTTTTTGTTCCTGCAGCCTAGCAAAAAACAATGGCCCACGCGGATCGCGATTTCGACGATTGTCGCTGCACCCCGAAGAGGAAATACAAATTCTTCGCAGTAGCTTTGCATCTTTGCTGATCTCTAAGATAAAGATCCAGCATTCAACATTTCTGCGAAAATGGAAAAATTTACAAATCTCGCCGATGCCTGAATCTAATATTACAGTTTAAGCAAATTTTTAGTCGACGGTAAACTCCCCACTCCCACAGAGATAATTGACAGAAAAATAAGACAGAAGCTAAAGATGTATATTTAAATTGATGCAAATCATTGTAAGGGGAGGAGGACAATAATTATCGCGGCGGAAAAATGCCGGTCGATCACGGTCGGTCGATCACGAATTTCACTTCAGTGGTGGAAGTCGAAGGCAGAACGAAGATTGCAAGAATGGAAATGGCTGCTGGTGGCGGGTGCAAAACCCTCTTTTAACTTTCTTTTGCGCGTCGCGGCTAATTTGCGGCTTGCGAGGATGGTTTGACAGGAAGGAAGGAAGGAAGTGATCGGAAATGAAGGGAGGCCAGCCAAGATAAAGGAAGAAATAAACTCCTTCTTTCCTTGTGATTTGCATGCAATTTTCAATTCCACCGGCCGCTGTTCCTTTGATGTTTCCTGCCGATTGTACCTTGATTAACGTCCCTATTACTGCGTCCTATAGGATCCTTCCTTTCGTTTTATTTTCCTCTCTTCCTTGCCCTTTGTCTCGCCCTTAATATCGACGAGTGTATCGAAGTATTTCATTATTTTATAGTATTTAAGTATTTTATTATTCTATAAATGCACGAGTTTCTTTGAACATTGTATTTCATTGAGTTTACAACGCAAAGAATAAAATTCACTTTCAACGATTGAAACTCGAATTAATTAAACAAATTGTAAAAATTGAAAATCTACTCAAGGGTTCGAACTTCTAGATTCCTACTTGCTACTTATTTCCTAGACTTGGAAATAACTTCTCGCGTTACACTGTAAATTCTTCGATCCCTTCTGGTGTTTCCGTTGGGTGGCGGGGGTTAATCCTCGAGTAATTCACTCGAGTGAAAGGAATTAACCAAAGGGGTATCGAACGATCAGAGTCACTCTCTCTCTCTCTCTTTGTACAATGCAGCCCCATTCTGCTGTTGTGTAAGACACAGGGTGAATCGCAGTGGCTGGTAGCACATGTCGCGTTCTACCACGTGCTTAACACCCCATGCGCAACAATTGATACGTTCGAAATGGGGGTTGAGCTCGAGATCCTCGATACACTTTAGTTTCATCCGAGAACAGCAAGAACTCGGCCAACGGTTTAGTAAAAATTGACACATTTCAGCAAAGGAGCGTTGAAAGCTTCAGAAAAATACTTTTCTCGCAGATCCAATCTTTCACTGAACTGTCAATTAACGACAACGCGTTTCCTAACTGTATCAGTCAAATCTAGCCAATAATTAATTCTATCTCCTGACGATTGACAAAAATGACAAAATAACTTCTGCGTTTCAAGTTCTGCCGGTATTTTCGAAAGTTGCTCGGCGGGGGGGGGGAGAAAGAAAAAGAAAAAAAAGAAGTCACCGATTCGACACGCACAACTCGAAACGAACTTCACACACGTTTTGCGTGAATTTTCCCAAAAACTCTCCAATATCCACTCTTTGCAAATACACCGATATATCGCGCGAAAAAGTCGAAAGAATCGTCGAGCTGATTTTTTTTATTAGCCATCGGGATACGGGCTACGGTATAAAACACGCACACGTTGTGCGACGATAACGAAATCCTCACCCTTTTCGCCGTGCACCCTAAAGTTTAGCGATCTCTAATGAACTGGTAGTCCGTTAGTTAGTCTAACTCTCCTCTCTCTCTCTCGCTTATGTACTCTCGGCCTGTGCTTACATACATGCATGTGTTACATACATATGTACTCGCTCTTCCTCCATATATTGGCATACACACACACGCACACACATATGCGCGCGAAGAGAGGAGAGGAGCGAGATACAGAGGAGAAAGAGAGGAGAGAACACGCCGTACGCACACGCCGACGAGCGAATAAATCCTGTTAGCCGTAGCTGGCGCGAGAGCAAAGCCGAATTTTCCCGGCTGGCATCTGTGAATATTTGCCCGTGGGTAGCGCATTACACGCGCGTTGTAATGCGCTCTAACTACGCTCTCTCTCTCTCTCTCTTTCTCTCTTTCTCTGTGTGTCTACGATTCCACGCGTCGAACGCCTCGCGTTGCAAACAGCGCCGTTCCTGCTTCACTCCGCCGCGCGCGCGAAATTTACATTTTTACGGGATTACGTTTACTACCGCTGCTGCTGCTGCCACTGTCGCATGACCGATCCCCGGGGAGGATTAAGCGATACAGTTACAGCTGTAATGCTACCGAATGTTTCGAACTTCGAGGGTTTCGGTTCCTACGTTCACGGCCAAAATTCTCTCTGCAGGAGTACACAATTTTGTTTCTCGCGTGATGATTAATCCTTTTATTTTTTTTTTCTTTTTACGTAGAGGAAATCTTCATAAGACACCTGAGTCTTTTTTTTAAGAGAAGACCCAGGTAGTGTAGGATTTTTACCGACTAAAACCTCCACCACGATGGCCGTCCTCCGCACGTTGCGAGAGCTCCTCGAGACCTTTTTATGCACACAGAGCTCTCCCGTGCTGTTGTCCTAAAGGACAATGTCTTTTTTTTACCCGAACAGGGGATGGAACCCTGGACCCTCAGATGAGTCTAATGCTCTACCGACTGAGCTATTTCCACCTACGTGATGATCAACCCTAAAGGCCCCCATAGACGTCGAAACATCGTGCCTCGTGAATAACGGCAAATAACGTGAATTTACAAAGAAGAGATGCCAAATCGAAGCAGTTGGCTAATGAACAACGTCATGGTATCTTACAACAGCTATTGCAGTATATGAAGGACAAAAGAAAAATTAGAACACGGTGCTATTAATGAATTGATTGAATGTATTCAAGATGCATTTAATAAATTAGAGAGAAATACCCTTGATAACGTTTTTATAACATTACAAACGTGTATGGAATCAATTATTTTGACAGGAGGGGGAAATTCCTGTAAAACATCTCATATAAATAAAGTAAAATTTCGTCGTGAGGGTCGATTAGCTGAAGAGTATATAGAAGTTCAGAAGAAGCGTTCAACAAGGCTAAATCTCACTTTAATTAAATTTGGATTACACTAAAATCACTTGCATTTAGTTATATTGTGATAATAAAATGAATTTAATATCTTTTTTATATTTAATTTCAGTTTCATTCGATTTTTCTCGCAAATGTATACCATACTTTCGGACAAAGAAAAAAAATATTAAAATGTACACCATATTTTCGGACAGATGGAGCGCAAAATTTTAAAGACAAAATTATAATTCCACGTTTGTGGAAAATAACTTTGTTTCACGCCAGTGAACAGTCCAACTTTGTCGTCGCACCACCGATCGAACGGAAATGAACGACGTTTGCGTTACGTTTCGCAGAGAGAATCAATGGCGGTGAGACCAAACGATCGCGAGAGGAATAAAAAGAAGATGAGGGAACGGTTGTCGGTGTAGATGTCTATCGATCGCTGATCGAATCTATGATCGAAGACGCGTCCGATGGCAGCGAGTTATTACGTAATGGGACGACAAGCAGGAAATAAAATCGGCTTGTAACATCGTGACGCATCCCGTGGCAAAGCCAGAGTCATGCACAATGCGTGGAAACGACAGGTAGATACGTAGGCCCCGACGTACATTCATCGACGTAAATAAACGATTAGGATCTCCGATGCAACGATATCGAACCATCGACAATACTGGACCACCAATGAGCCGATCGGCCACGTATCTCCTTCCGGTCTCCATCTCTCGCGATGACAGCAATTATATTCAACCGTCGATTCCGATTCTCTTCCTTTCGAGATTCGCCTCAGTTCTTAGAATCTCGTCGACACGCTCGTCTATGACGATTGTCAAATGCGTATTTATTAATGTTAGATACGTTTCGTGCACTGTCGCGTGACTTTAGTCTTTTCGAACGAATGGATATCAACTTGAGGATTTTCATTCGTGTGAAGAACAAAGTGCAGAGTTTCCCGAAAACGATGATTTGTCATGTCGATATACTTCTCGTATTACCTGATATGTTTTATTCGATGAATCGAGATCTTAATTCGTATCAGGTTAAGTCATTAGGGGGGGGGGTCACGAGAATTTAGACTTTCGAGAATGTTTTATACATTTTTGTAAATATTTGCGGTCTGTTCGACGAGATTCAATCGAACTCGGAGTATACACGTAACGACGATGGTTAGAAATCCGAGCTGATATACTGATAAAGTGCATAGTCGGCGTGTGAACGCGTGCGATACCCTCGTCTCAGGTCGCGTCTCCGGGTCTCTGTTCGGTGTAGCAACAGGGTTATGAAGTTGACGAATGTGCTAAGATCACCGAAGGGTGACTGGCAGATTGTGTTCGCCAGCGTTCGCTCAGCGGTGGTCCACGGTCTCGCCGCGGCTCCGATCGATAGATTCTGACCTTAAACGAACGCTTCGCCACGCCTCTCGAAAAATGATAGATTTCCGACTAACCCGATTCGGACTTGGATACGGGGGTTTCTTCTCGCGATTGAGCGATTTATCGCGGTTCGCGCGTCTCTGCTTAGCTCGGCCAACGTGTGTGGCGTGTCACGAACGCGTGTTGATCTAACTTCTGCGATTCTAACTACGAAATTAAAAATTCTGCTTCAGTCTCGATCCTCGCTCGATCACCCGTATGACTGATATAAATCTACAGTGGCTCGTGAAAACGTTCCGAACATTCGCCGAAAAATGAATTTTTATGTACTTGATTATGTAATTTAACACTTTAATGACTGTGTATTAGCGGTGAATAGCCGATTAATAGGCTACCGGTCGGTGAAGTGTTAAAATTAACCATCGCCAGCGATGATTATGAATGGTAAAATTTGAAGCAGAGTTACGAAGGTATGTTTGTCATCCCAAGTGGTTGTTGTTAATTTAAAATTATTAAAATACCGCATAGTATATCGTTGTAGGTAACTACAGTATTAATTCGTACTTGTATTTATCCAGGATAATGCAGAAAAATTCCCTCACTCGGGGGATGCCTGCACCCTTTATCATCCCCGAAAAGAGATGAAAAAAAGAATCAAGAAAAATGTTGCTGGCGATGGCCACCACGTGGGCGGACTTTTATAGCGGTTGATTGCTTGATTTATAATCTGAAGCCGGCTGCATGGGGAGGAAGAGGCCGCAATCATAAAGGGAGCAAGACGCTCGCCGCTAATATCCGTGGATTTTCGCGTAGATTAGGCGTGGAGGGATGAGACTGCAGGCGATGAGACACTTTGATTAAGAACCATCGGCACCGTATCAGGTGCTTAAACTACCGACACAAAAACCGGGGGGACATTGCCTACCGTAAACACGCCCCCGTCGTTAAGGCAGAACCAGAAATTTACTTGACCATCTTCTGGGCCGTTGTTTTTACCCCTTGTAATCCTCGTGCATCTCGGCTAATCAGAGATCGCGAGTTTTACGATCAATCCGATGAGATCGTTAAACAATCTCGTTGGAATGGCCGCTTTGTCATGTCAACTTCGTCTCTCGCAACGACGTTGAAACTTTGAATCAACCACGCTTGAAGCGCAATCCTGTCGATTTTGGAGCATGGTCGTATTTTTGGAGCAGGTGAGAGTCAACTCTCCTTTGTTAATGCCAGGAACACTTTGGTACCATTTATTGTACAACTAAAAAGAACAATGTATGCATTTTATAGATTATGCACTTTTTCGGCTCCTTCGTATACCTACACGTCTCGGGATTTGTTGCCCCACGTTGCAACTTGCGCCAGTCCTCTGTGACCGTGTTCTCTCCCCGCAACCCACCGGGACCTGTAGACGCGATTGCGATTCTCCACGGTGTGTCAGACTCGTCCGCTCGTGCGCTTATTGTCGCTGCAACGAAATACACACCAGCGAGTGGCCGGCCCGAGTGAAAAGAAATCAGGATCAGTCGTGGACCGTGGTGCATTGTCGCGGCTAAAAGTGACGCGTTTATATATATATATATACACAACTGTGAGGAGTTTAAGAGGACAATACGACATAAATCAGCGATCATCGCGCAGCTTGGCGCGCGCCTTGCCCGCTCCACCGAGAGAAGAAGACGCGTGGGCGCGTTTCGCCGCACGCGCGACCCCGAATTGAGAATGTGGGTACCCTTTATCGCTGATTTCCCGTTCTTTACGAGCGTCGATAACAGAGCTTAGCACGATTGCAAGTGCCAGGCAACGATTGTGATTTAGAGGGCTTGCTGCACAAGCTCGCGAGACTACTTGTAGAACGCTCGTAGACGCGCGCGTTTGCGATCTAAGGAAACATTTGGAACGTTTCGGAAGTTCGAGCACGTTGGACCGTGGATTTTTATGCGTTCGTTCGGAAACTTGGAGATGCGAAAGCGCACGCTTTTATTTTATTTCATATATTTTCTTCGTTCAATATATTTTACTACTGTTCGATATTAGCATATAAAAAATAATTGAATAATTTGACTCTCTTTTTCTTTTTGGTACTTGTATGCGTATTAATAGACTGTGATTATTATTCTGTAATCTAAAGAAAGTTTCGACGTCTATGATAATTACTTTGAAATGAAAAAGAATATTTTTAAGGCTTCATCTCAACAGAGATAATGTAATATGTATATATAAAAGATATCTAAATGCCAGCGTGTTCTAACACTTTTCCCCGAATGTATCATCAAAGTTTCTTTTTTCTGTGCAAAGTCCGAGTTCCAAATGCTGGCGCAAATAAATGCGCATATTTGTATTCTATAAGCAGCGGTATCGTATTATGCATGTAAACAGATAGACGTGCACCTAGTCCGCAAATGATCGAAACGTATTCTGATTTGTATTCGCTGTTCGTGCAGGCCCAATCATTCTATTTGCCAGTGGATGAGACGAAACGAAATGAAATCCAGAAATTCGGCTTATTCCTCTCGCGAACGCGCCGGGGTTTTATTACTTTCATAATAATCATCCGGATCCTCTTTGCGCATAGCTCATGAATGAATATCTGATTAATCTGCACTCGCTATGAATTTTCTACGTTGCATTTCTACGAGCGAAATCGTTCACCGGGTTGCCTTTGTAAAGGATTACAAGGCGTAGAAATAAATAGAGCGTTATTTCCATTTATTTACCACAACACGTACATTTCTTTAACAATTAATATTGGCAATATACATATTTATATTATTAGTTATTTTAATACTGTTATATTGCTAATCCTTTTTTAATTAATACACGCTTATTCCTACATATTCATCAGAAGAAGAGAATTAGTATTATTTATTGATGGTTTCACAGAATTGATGTACTTGCAGAAAACCTTGAAGATAATGCAAGTACGTATATCGCAAGAAATAATACTTAAGTAAGAGTGTCGATCTGTTTGGTAGAATTTTCAAATATTTATATAAACATTTTACAAGTTCTATGCAGTGCGGGTAGATAGTTTAGGCTCTAATTCCAAGGGAATAATTTAAAAAAGTTCACCAATAACTCCTTTTTAATTTGTTTTAATTTGTTTATTTCTTCAAATTCAAATTAGCGCTGTCTATGGACACTGAAATGCTAGCGCCACGTAGCGGTAGAAAGGTAGAACTAAAATCTGTTGCTGTCCTTGTCTAACGCTGTTGCCCTCCTTGTTAACCGCGCGTGTATGTCTGTCCTTATCGCATGCTGTAAAGCAACAGTGTGCGACGAGGACACTCTTCGATCTATTGAAAGAAAAATTCAACTTTTTACACATACATTTTTGGGGCAAAACACAGAAGGAAGGATGAGAGCCTAATTTTAGAGACGTACATAGAAAAGTTCGCAAATTATTCCTCTTAATTAGTTTCTTTTTTCGTAAATAATGCAGTCACTTTGGACATGGTGTCGCCATCTAGCGGTTACTTAATGGTACTAATTAATTTTGGAAATACTTATTTCTGCATTTTACGGTTCAAATGGGGTATGAAAAGAAAGCTGAGGATCTAATTAGGCTAATTCAATCACAAAAGTTCACAATTCATTTCGCTAAATTAGTTTTTTTCGCAAATGAAAATTTCTCTGTTTCACGGGGTGAGAAATACTAGCGCCGCGTTGTGGCAGAACGGTGGAACTAAACGCTTTATATCTATATTAAAAAGAATTATTAATTTCAATAATCCGCACCAATAATTTGCATTTTACAAGCGTACATTTCAAAGACAATGACATCGATTACGTTCACAAATAAATTTGACTGCAATATTCAATATAGTTTGCGAGAAAATGTGTACATTGGAACACGTTTGAAGTACATAAGATTCCCGATCTATTAAATAAAATTTGAAAATCTTTATTAAGAGATATTCCTACGTAAATAGCACGTACAATGAAAGCTAAGAGTCTCAAACGGACGATGCAATTTCAAAAGTTGAGTAATTATTCCTCTTGATTATTTTTTTCAGCAAATTAGTGTAAAGGGCTTCGAATTGGACATGGTGGCGCCATCTAGCGGTCACTTGATGGTACTAATTAATATTGAAAATACTTATTTCTGCATTTTACGGTTCAAATGAGGTATGAAAAGAAAGCTGAGGATCTAATTAGGCTAATTCAATCACAAAAGTTCACAATTCATTTCGCTAAATTAGTTTTTTTCGCAAATGAAAATTTCTCTGTTTCACGGGGTAAGAAACACTAGCGCCGCGTTGTGGCAGAATGGTGGAACTAAACTCTTTATACCAATATTAAAAGGAATAATTAATTTCAGTATTCTGCACCAATAATCTGCATTTTACAAGCATATATTTCAAAGATAATGCTATCGATTAAGTTCACAAATAAATTTGAATCTAATATTCACAATAGTTTGCGAGAAATTAAACATTCACTATTGGCACTACTAATGTAAGGGAAATCAAAAAATTTTTTTATATACGTAAACAATACTTATATAAAACATAGAACGAAACCTAAAGGTCTAAAACTGAAGACGTAATCCTAACAGTTCACAAATGATTCCTCTTAATTAAATTACTTTTCGTAATTAATGCAATCTGTCACATTTGGATTTAGTGACTGCATTTGACGCCATGCATATACTGCATTTAGTTCCACCGTTCGGCCACAACGCGGCGCTAGTATTTCTCACCCCGTGAAACAGAGAAATCTTCATTTGCGAAAAAAACTAATTTAGCGAAATGAATTGTGAACTTTTGTGATTGAATTACCCTAATTAGATCCTCAGCTTTCTTTTCATACCTCATTTGAACCGTAAAATGCAGAAATAAGTATTTTCAATATTAATTAGTACCATCAAGTGACCGCTAGATGGCGCCACCATGTCCAATTCGAAGCCCTTTACACTAATTTGCCGAAAAAAATAATCAAGAGGAATAATTTGTCAATTTTTGAAATTGCATCGTCCGTTTGAGACTCTTAGCTTTCATTGTACGTGCTATTTACGTAGGAATATCTCTTAATAAAGATTTTCATATTTTATTTAATAGATCGGGAATCTTATGTACTTCAAACGTGTTCCAAATACTCATTTTCTCGCAAACTATATTGAATATTGCAGTCAAATTTATTTGTGAACGTAATCGATGTCATTGTCTTTGAAATGTACGATTGTAAAATGCAAATTATTGGTGCGGAATATTGAAATTAATAATTCTTTTTAATATTGATATAAAGCGTTTAGTTCCACCATTCTGCCACAACGCGGCGCTAGTGTTTCTTACCCTTTGAAACAGCCAAATGGTTTTAGAAAAGGACGCTCGTGCGCTGACAACGTAGGGACGCTGATCACAACTGCTGACATAGTGCACCGAACTAACAAACATCACGCGGCTGCATTCCTGGATATCAACAGTGCATTTGACAATGTTCAAACACAAACTCTCACGCAGCAACTCCTCCAACTTGGAATAACAGGAAAAATCATCCATTTCGTCTCCAACATGATGTATGAGAGACATGCTCAATTTATAGGCAGCAGCAATCTAGAGAAAAGCCACCAGAACTACAAAATTTACAAGGGTCTTCCACAGGGAGGGGTGCTCAGTCCCCTCCTTTTCAATCTCTGTGTACATAACATTATGGACAATTTACCTAGTGAGGTGCTAATCACGCAATACTCCGATGACATTGCAGTCATAGCTCAGGATAATGATCCAGAATCTGTCAAAACTACACTTACTAGAGCAATCAAAACCGTCCAAAATAATCTTCAGGAAATTGGTCTCGAACTGGCTATGGAAAAGACTGAAGTGCTTTGGTTCGGGAACTCTCCGCTCAAGCCTGCCAGTGTATCCATTCGAATAGACAATATTGCCATTCATAGTAAACCAGTGGTCAAATTCCTAGGGATTTACAGAGACAATAGACTCAACTTTCAAACTCAGACAGATCAAGTCGTTAAAGAGTGTAACAAAGCTCTTAACGTTATAAGATTTCTAAGAGGCATCTGGTGGGGTTGTGATCCGCAGACCCTATTGATTATCTACAAATAAGGGCCAAAATAGATTACGGAAGCATGTGGTATTACTTAGTCAATAAATCTCACAGACGCAAACTAGAAAGAGTACAAAACGAAGCCATCAGACTTGCCCTAGGCTATAGGAGAACCACACCAATTAATGTAACCCAAGCAGAATCCAAACTTCCCAGCATCAAAGACCGCTCAACATTCCTAGGTGCTAAATATCTTGCGAGAGTTATAGCAAACAAGTCTCATCCTATGAATGAAATTCTAGAAGACTTTTGTCAGGTATATCAAACGCAATATTACACTTACAGACCAGCAATTAGCAAGGACAGGCCTCTAGTCAGATCACTACATATTCTTGAAGAACATATTCCATACATAGAATCACTTCCTAATCTTATTTGTAACCTTAATAACTTTGCAACGGAATTTGAACAACCAGACATATTAGACAACTTCAATCTGGACTCTAGTCATAAGCCTTCAAGCTTTATATACAAGTTCCTCTATAGTAACATTCTTTTCCTATCCCCTTTTATTTATTCTTTTTATTTATTCTTTTTCTACCCGCCACAACTTAACCTCCGCATTGTGAGATCTCATTATATACACTGTTAATTTAACCTTAAGCTACCTAATTTGTAAGAGTGTAAGGCACATAGGTCAAACACAGGCCTAAAGCCATTATTAAATAAAAAAAAAAAACCATTGACAAACTAAAGTCAGAAAAAATCTTTGAAGTTTTACTTTCTACTGACAAAAGGTACATGCATGGTAATTTTAAAACATGTATAGTATAGAACAAATATGTATCATGAACAAAAATATTGGGAAAAAATTGCAGTATACGTGTATTCATCTTTATCATAGATTAAAAAAATAAATAATTGATTAGAATAGTAATTCTATGCAAGAACTATTATGAAAACTACAGAAGGAGAAACACTTACAGATTAAACTAATTGTTGCAATTACTAAAAATAAATAATAATTAATAATTTGTGAAAATCAGACTGAATGAAAATTTAACAAGAAGCTTGGACACTACTGTATACAATAGTTGACAAAAAATTAGAAAAAAAAAGGAGCTAAAGATCATCAGTGATCTTTTCATTCATGTCAAGAAGGAAACAAAACAATTCTGAAAGTTAATAACTTTTAAAATAAATATTGCACATATAATCGATGATTTATTCTGTACCTCGTTTGCTATAGTATCGATTGTATTTCGACAGTTCAAGGCAAATTCTGAGCTTTCTGAAGAATGATAATTACAAAACGCGATATCATTGATATCGAGCATCGAATAAACATGTCCATCAGTAGCTATACTCCTATTTAAGTATTATTTAATTTTTTATAATATACGTACTTGTATTATCTTCAAAGTTCTGCAAATACGTCGTGAAAGTCTTGTTGATTGCACTAAATAATTACAATTATGCGGAATAAAATAAATCAATAAGTTTTCTATAAGGATAATTATGTACGAATAAATATAACAAATTACATTAAATTACAATGTTTTCTGAAATAGTCAGATTATACTCTAAAATGAAATGAAATAAATAAAAATTAACTGCATTTCACGATTGAAAGTATCGTTTAAACTAAAGGATATCGTATTATTAAGAAGTGATAAATGATGTTGGAAAATATAGATGTCACGCATCATTTTGAACAGTTTCAGTTAAAAAACATTCACGATCTAGTTGTTTTGTTAACCAAAACGCATTCTTATGTTTCCTTTCGTGCCACGCATAGACACAGAGCGATTTGAATATATTCTGCTAATCCAATAATCCGTGAATGAAAAATCAGCAGAATGTTTCTCATTGATTCAACATGTTGAACACCAACTGCAGAACTATACAGGAAATTACAGAAGCGAAGACTCCGAGTCCATTATCTTCCTCTGCCGGTAGAAACTTCGTTTCCTGCAATTTTTTACTCTTTTTCCAATTTCATTTCTTCATTTTTCAACGCACAATTGCGATGATGAACGATGAGTCGCGCGAGTGTTGTTTCAGCCTGTGTGAATCTTCTCGATCGATCGAAACGTCCAATTCCGCGTAATAAAGCAATAAATTGCTACACTTTACAGAAATAATCGGAAACGAAATATAGAATATATCTGCGATTCATTCTTTCTATCTCATAACCTCTGGCATTTCTGCTTTACGTTGCAAGTTCAAGGGACATTCACGTTTTTTTTTTTTTATCACCGAACAAAGCATGAACGGTGTGATAGTAGTATTTTTAGAGAGACGAGACTCACGCTGTCTCGCACTGTGAAATAATAAAACGTTTGAACGAAGAGTAATCGATCGTTGGAAATCTGCAAATAGAATGTCAAAATTTTGTTCCTTCAATCTGTGTGAACTTTTCGTACACGATTCTTCTAGATCACCAAACTTACGATACTTGAATTTGCGTGAAATTCGGATATGTGATCACTAGGTGTCTGATGCAACTATCTTTTTGTTAACGTCGCCTTCTTTGATAACATTTTTAGTAAATAAATATGTTGGTTGTCCTTGTTTTTTGTGCATTGCATGTCACTCACGATTAACACGGAATGCTGAACTTAGTTTAGTGATTACGCGGTCCGCGTTCGTCATTTTGTCAGCTATGTGGCCCAATGTGAAAAAAGTTTGGTGACCTCTGTTCTTCAGGAAAATTCCTGTCCCCCGGTTGAACCTGATCGTATTAATCAAGTTCAACATCAAATCGATAGCATGACAGACTAAATCTGATGGTTGACGTAGGTCGTTCGATAAACGAGGACGAAGAGAACGCGAGAAGCGAGAGTAATTCCGGAGGTAGCTCGCCATCGGACCTGAAGAAGCGTCTTCAGCATCACCCGTCGTCAAATGAAGGGACGCGTCTGGCAGGTCGCGTGATCGGCATCAGCCGGCGTCTGTCTCGCAAGCGAGACTTCTGCCTCCACGGGACGAGCAGTCGAATAGAGGAGAACGTCGAGAACGAGGAAACGGTGGAACAGGAGGCGACGCTTTCCAAGAGGAGGTCGTTCAGCGACTCGAGAGCGAAGGACGCCCGAGCTCGCAGACGAGCAGCGAAGATTCGTCTGGCAAACGAGACAGATCGAAATATCGTCGAAGCATCCTCGAAGTGCAGCGAGGGCGGTGGCTGTGATTTACGGAACGATTCGGCCAACGCCAACAGCCAAACATCGAACAGATGTTCGTTAATCGGAAGCAAAACCGAGGAGACGTCGGAGAAACATAGTGAACGTCAACGATCACCACTGGGATTCGAGGTGTTGACGAATGATAGTCAACGACATTCGTCGTTATCGGCGAGGTTATATCGAAATGAAGAAAAGGAGACGAACAGTGGTGACTCCAGCTCTCAGAAAAACGACTTTCATCGTGTCGGTGAAGCCAACACGTCTCGCGAAAATTCTCCGAGAAGCACAGTAGAGCTGCAATCAGTCTCGCCAATTTCGCTGAGAGATTCTTCTTCGCGTAGCACGTGCAAGCGCTTTGGTAGAGTAATCTCGCAGAATCTTAGCTCTGGCAGCGAGGCAGAGTCGAATTTCGAAGAGAACGCTGGTTCAACTCGTAGGACGCCTCGATTCGCAGCTCGAGAAATCGACATACGTGTCAACGATCCGTCGAATGCTCGGAATTTCAACAACGATTCGTCTTTATCCTCGAGAAGATCGTCCAGCCAAGCACTCGTCGATTCTTCGAGGAACGAATACCTCAGGAATGTCGCGTCTTCCGTTCGAAGAACGGATTTCAGCATGAACAAACTGCAACATGGTTCCGACGATCCTTTAGCGTTCGCATTGTCTTTGGATTCTCCAAGCAGAACACTGCGTGACAGGTGTTTCTATAAAAAAATTCCGGAGAGTTCGAGGAGCGACTGTGGCCAAAGTGCGAAGAAAGAAACCGCGGACGAAGAACCAATGTTCTTTTCTGCTAGGCGAAAAATTCGCGGCTATAACATTCACGGAGAATGTTCGCAGCCGGCGTTTGAAACTCTCGGTCTTCCTTCAGATGTTCCCCAAAAAAATTTGCCGGACAATTTCGAAGAGAATGCCAAAGGGCAAAGTTGCGAGAAGATTCTCAACCAGAATGATCAAGAAATAATCAATAGAAAGAAGTATCTCAACTGTCGCGATGATCGAACTTTTCCCGCCTGTGGCAGCGTTTACAGTGAGAATTACGAAGATTGTGAGAAAATCTTCGATCGAGACTCCACCTCGACTCCGAAGAGTATGCCGTCGCCAGAGGTCATCGTGCCATGTTCAATGCTTCAAAATGCTGCTGACAACGATCTGCGATTTCATTCGCCAAACGCGCAGACTTTCAAAGAAGTGATATCTCGGTGTATGTTGAATTACGAAACGAATGTTCCTCGATCATCACGAAACATGTCCAACGCGAGTGAAGATCAGAGCGCAGCTTCCTCCTTCAGGGAATTTTTCGTCAACGATTACAACGCCGCGCCGTTTTCACAGTACGAGAATTTCTACTCGCATCGATCCGCCGGCAACAGCCAGGAAACGCACAGTTTGTGCTCGAACAAAGTAACCAGCGACAAGGAATTCGCAAATGTTCCAACATTGGTCCTGAACTCGCAAGAAGCGTCGTACTCGACGTCACCGAATGGCAAAGGTTGCTCGGGAGGAGGACGTTTAGATGCAAACACTCTGATCATGGCTCTGTCGAGCGCGTCTTTGAAGCGACGAACAACCGCAGAGGATGTCGCGGGGAATATCTGCGGCGAATCTTGCGCCGATAGCAAGACAGTCTCCGGTTTAGGATCGTCCGAGAATGATTTATCGATGGGGCAAAGTAGACTGGCAACGTCTCGTAGATCGTCCCTCAGCGTGAGATCCAAGATACCAGTAAGAATTCCCAGCGATAGAAGCAAATTATCGTCGATTGGCAACAAATCTTACGAAAGCGACAAACGAACGATTACTCCTATCGACTCCGCTAGACAGAGTTGCCCAAATAACTCATCGTCCCCCGAACGTTTCCAATTCGATCGCTGGTCGCACGAAAATTCGTCTTTCGAGGAAAGCTACGCGATTCGAGAGGACATGACCGAATCATCTGCAACCAGGGGTTCCAGATGCGTTCAGAACGAACCTGAAGATTTGCAGTTTGCTTGCAGCAGATCGCGTGAAAATTTGCCTTTCGCGAGAGCTCGCGCGTTTGCCGAGATTTTCACCGGAGAATCTTCCATGAAGACAGATTTGGCAAACGTAGAAAAGTCGGATATGGCGTTGATGGGAGCTCAGTCGAGGAACTGTTTGTCATCACGAGTCGAAACGAGCGATGATAATCGATCTGAGAGCAAGGAAAAAGAAGCGAATCAGAACTGCGACGTATCTGGTGTCGATGGTCTCGCAGCGAACACATTTAGGCCCTCGACTTTTGCTGATAATTCAAAAACGTCCGAGGAGACTGAGGAACAGAGTACTCTGAGGCAAAATATGTTTTCGGAAAACGAATCAGACAGCTTCTCGCCGCGACGTGACGTGCGAAAATCCGTAAGAAGTCTCGAGGAAGAACTAGAAGAATCCACGGAATCTAATTACTTTCCAAATATCACAAACGTCACAGCTGTTTCTCTGGAAAATTACCAAAGCACATACGAGAGTGAATTTTTTCCTCGGATGGTAGATGAACGACAACGAACAACAAATTTATTCGAGAACCGAATGGGAAATGGCGAATTCCCCATTCGGGAGATTGCGATTGAAGACTCGGAGAGATCGAAATCCTCAAACACGGAATCTCCGGTAGACGAGGGACCAAAGAAACCGAGAGAAATCGTCGAAAATCGCGACAAGCTGCGATTTTCCATAGAGAAGCTGGCAGCCGATCAGTTTCGGAGAAATCTGAACATGGAACAGACGAGAACCATTCAATCGGACACTGTCACGTTCTTCCCAGAGAAGACGTTCTACGACGTCGGGCAATTTACAGTGGCAGGTTCCTCCTCGACGTCGAGGTTGCGTCATGACAGGCCGAGAGACTCGCCGCGATTCAAGAAGAGAAGCCAGGACAGATCTCCATTCACGATCTCCGAAAAAACAAGCATCGCCTCGACAAAGTTCAAGGTGGCCGGCCGGCTGGCTAACCTGGACGAGGACGATGAAGACCGGGGTTACAAGCTGGACACGCACCCGAGTATAACTAGATTGGCCGGTTCCGAGTTCGAGGATTCACCGGCGGACATCATCAGTTACGTGGCGCGGACAGAGCTGCCGGATCGTCGTTGCGCAAAATCGTCGGGTATGAAGCGGCTGGTGAAAAAGTTCTCCGCCAAGTGGAGGAAGTCGAGGAGGAGACGCGACAACGAGCCGACGAATCACGCGGCCAGCGTGATTTATAAAAACCAGGACTACCAGGAAGAATGCGAGAGTTCGAACTGCTCGGAACTGTCGTCGTTGCGGGAATTCAAGATATACGAGAGCACGGAGGAGAGACTGTGCGAACCTGAGCCGAATCCTGACTCTCCGGACGAGAAGTCGTCGATAGTTCACGATCGAGCATCGTGCGATGGAGAAAGTGAACAGAAGAACACGTCGTTGAGCGCCGAGAATCCTTGTAGACGATACGATCGCGACGACCTGTGGGTTCAGGCGTTCAAAGATCTCGATTCCGCTCGCGAGAAAGAAGGGAAGAACGCAAAAGCGGCGGACAAAGGAGACGAAGAGAAATCGCAGGATCCTTACTCGGTATTTTTTGTCAAAAACGCGCGAGAAACAGGAGAGAAAGCACCGTTCGCCTCGGCGGAACAAGATGAGAACAAGAAGCAGGACGTTTCGACTGAGAGACGAAAGAATCGCGTGAAATTTCGTGGAAGTTTGGTCGTGACACCGGAATCAACCGAGAATGTCCTTCGCAAGGAACCCGCCAAGAACAGAAATTCCGAGCGTCTCAGTAGAGACAGAAACGCGCAGAGTGAATGCTTCTGCTTACGATTTTATCGAATGATCGTGTCGATCTCGTTCGGTTCGATTTCTAAATATCGGTCACGAATAGATGACGATTCATCATCGGTAAGGAAGAGATCACGCGTCACGTTGCAGAGAAAGAACGGTTGACACTTATACTCTGCGCTCTTTCGGTACTACGAACTGCGTAGTTTTTATAATTATGTACATAAGCTTTTAAGAGAACGTTGCAAATTAATTTGGAAACCCATATATTCTGGCTGTTGGCCAGAACTTAAAGATAGATCTTCACTTTATGTACATTCGTACTCGGTTGTTGTTTCAACTCATTCGAGCAATTCGAGCCCAACGTCTCGACTCGAGAGTGTTAATTTGTCTTTTCTTTTCAATAAAATCGCGAATATTTGTCGACGGAATATACACACTGAAAATGAACAACATGAATCGTGATAAATAAGAGTATGATGTCGTCGTTCATGTTCTTTATTTATACGTCGTTCATACATATCTCATTTATCCTCAATAATAGTGTTGCACGCTTACTTCCATTTTTCACTTCTTCTTTTTCTTTTTTTCGTCTTTTTTCCACCTTTTTTCCCTTTTTATTCTTTTCGCTCTCGTTTTCTTTGCATACGAGTGAGTCTTTGCTGAAGATGCGCGTTTGTCGAGGTTATCGCCTTAATAAAACGTTCTTTCGCTACGCATTCTTTAACTTATTATCGTTATTATCGTTACCATTATAGAAAAAATAAGTCTTTAAATAATCACATAAGAGTCGTCGAGCCGTCGAGAATCGCGGGAGGGATGGGAGGAGGGGGCGGGATATACGAGAGAACGTGTTTGTATACGTACATGCATACATACGTGTATTTTGTCAACACACATGTAAACGATTCATGTATGCTCGAACGATAATTGTGTGTGCGCGTGTGTCCGTGTGTCGTATATGCACATACCGCGTGCTGCGTGTGTGTATGTGTATGTGTAAGTATCCAAGAGGACGAAGGTAACATGTTTTTCAAAGTAACAGAGTTGGTTGGCTTTATATGGTGTTTTCGTTTTACCAGCTCCTTCGAAATAACGATGATGTCGCTGTCTATGCCTAGGAAAAAATCTATCTACCGAGAAGACCAGTCGTTTTCGCTTTAAAAACTATATATACGAGGTACGCGTTACGCGTTATTCCGCTATACTGCCGGGAGGAGCTTTAATCGATTCGATGAAGAGAGGTGGTCAACGACCACCGAGAGACCAGCGAAAAGGAGCATAAAGAAAATCAACTTTAAAGGCAACGCGTTTCTGCGATCTGCCTCGAGAGAGTACGCTCTTTCCTTCTCTCGCTCTTCGCTTCTTTTTTTCTTCCTTTCTTCTTCGTTCTATCGTTTCTAAAAAAGGAGAGGAAGCTCTCGATTCACGTAGGGAGGTGTACGTCCCTGTATGTACACATGCGTATACAGAAACAACTAATCGATATGTGAACGGCGTGCGTTTGTAATGATATTATTTAGCTACCGATTAACTTATATCGTACAACTGATAACTACAAAAAAAAAAAAAAAAAAAAATCAAAGATACGTTTCACGAAGGAACTCAAATCAATAGAAACGAATACACGTATGCATTACATAAAAAATATTTAATCGTCGCTCATTCGCGAACACTTGAACAGTTTGGTTTCGCTTCGAACGACCACGAGGATAGAATAGTATAAATATCATACTCATACATCGTGCTAGTCGTTGTAGAGTTTAGCTACTGTACGATGTTGAGCGATCGCTAGAAAAAAATTCGCTAGAAAACAAAATGGGCGTTTCTCTTCCTTCCTCTTTTAGAAACTTTGAAATGCTCGCGTGGGTGTTTCCTGGTATATCTTCCATCTGGCCGTTCGACTTCGCTTCGTTTAAATTTCGCTTACTTCTGGTTCATTCGCTCATCGTCATCATCGTCGAAGCTCGCACCATCAGGACGGGACTGGCTGGGGAAACGACGTCACAAAGGAGGTGGAATGGAGAATTCTTTCCGCACGTAAAACAGAATATAAGGTTTACACTTGGCGACCGCGTCCGTGGTTGCTGGTCGTACAGAGCTATCGTTAAAGTGAAACCATTGTCCGTCGTGAACAGCGAAGGCAGTGTAATGTCCAGTTCCGGCACTAAAATGGATATTCCAATATTTATTCTCATTGTACAATAGATGAAAAACGTTGGTTACAATGTAAAAGATATAGAATGCTTGCAAGTCTGATAAAATTCATTGATTTTTTTTCCCGCGTACAAATAAATGTGATATACGTATGGTTTGGTTTATGGCGTTACTGCCAGTCATCTTAAAATAGATTGCAACGATGTACAAGTTACAGATTTCATCTAGCTCGACAGAAGTTTTAATGAAAATATAAAAATTATACGCACATTGAAAGAGATTACGAACAAGTCAGATCCTAATTTGTATATGAAATTAATATAAAAAAAATGGACGTTGAAGCATACCCTGAACCGTGATGTACAATAACGGCAGCTAAGTCGTACAGATGACTATTCGAAGCGCCCAATTTCGTTCCATTCACGCCACGCACCGTGAATGCAGACATATCAAGCGATTTCATCGGGAAATCTACCTGCGTGTCCACCTTCGAACGATAGGAATTGCACCACCTAAATCTTTTAATGTGAAGGCACAACACCTACAATAAAATAGAATCGTTACCTCAAGCTCATTTGCCAAGTTTAAATACAGATATGTCTAGATATATTTTGAAACTACAATGAAAGAGTGTTGATCGAATTCTAGAAACTGAGACAAGATACTGCAATAAAGAATGAAAGAAAAGAACAAAATGAATGTGAAAGAATTAAGAAAAGTAAAGAACAAAAGGGAAAGGTAATTCTTTCCGGTCTACTGACAGAAGCGAGATGATAGTTAATAAAAATATGCTAACATTAGGCAGCCTATGTATCCAGAACCTCTTGGTGGATCTCTGCTTTCCCATGCAATTGTCACAGAAGTACAGTTCGCTATCGGCCAGCTCTTCGACTTTGAAGAATCTCGTTAAGCTGTACGTGAGACTGCATACTTCTTCCTGTTCTTTCGTTCGTCTCTGCAGTCTGTCCGGTATATCCAGCGAAAGATCCTGAAAGGGCTCGTGCGTCTTGGAATCTGTACGGCAGTTCATGCAGTGGACCTGCGCGAGGAAACGCGATCCATAATTTGTCCGCGCTTCTCCCAAGAAGAAAATGAATAATAAAATGACTCTCCAAAAAAATGCTGATTCGGAAAGGGCACTCCCTCCCGTCATTCCGTATTGGAATAACAAAGTATAACCGGAAACGCATTAACCCTCGCCTAACTGAGTGCCGGATCATTTTGATGCAATTTGCGTCACGCATAGGAAAGCGGGCACCGGCAGAATACTCAACCAACATTAAGGTAAGATACATTAATATTATATCCAAGCTAACAGACGTTTAGATATTTAGATTTTTAGATTCGTGTAGTGCTTTCTTCAAAGTGCTCAGAAGATCAAAATGATACAGCATCGCTTCCAGTATCGCAAAGCGAATTTGATTGATCGATCGGCCGAGAGTTAAACAGAGCTTCCTCGTTGAACAATCCTGCGACTTACCACGCTAAGAAGGGTGCCTCCGAACACGGCCGTGACGATGCTCTGCTTGCCGCGCAGACCGAGAGGTTCGTGTCCCAGTCTGGGCAACAATTGCAAGAGCTCGGTGTGCAGTCTGTCCAACATGTAGGTGAGAAATTCGTGAGCGTCTTGTTGCTGATAGCCTCGAAATCTCGGCACGACTTTCCATATAACAAGGAAAAGACATTCGGGCGAAATTGCCTGACCGTTCGAGCCGCCAAGGTTCAAACCGAGAAGAACCTTCCTGAGCTCTTCCGCGAGCAGGGCGTCGCTCATGAATTCTTTCGCTCGACCGGGCGTGACGATTCGCCCTCTGTGCGTGGGTGGCTCGTCGAACGGTATGCCCTCTAGACACGGCATCTGCGT
Source organism: Tetragonula carbonaria (assembly GCA_032399595.1). Taxonomy (NCBI): domain Eukaryota; kingdom Metazoa; phylum Arthropoda; class Insecta; order Hymenoptera; family Apidae; genus Tetragonula; species Tetragonula carbonaria. The sequence goes on along the minus strand of JAUCRC010000018.1, from coordinate 1,472,906 downwards.
GAGATATTCGCAAAAATGGCTGATGTTGTTGAACGATTGCAACACGACGTTCATGAAACAGGTGTTGCCGAGATTTCTTAGGCCGACGACCTTCTTTTCTTTGGTTATCTTGGAACTCCTACGCTTGGTCGCCGGCCGGTTGTCCCCGCTCGTACCATCCAACGAATGTAGCCTCTTCCGCGCTGTCCTTGGCCGGAGGTTCCTTACGACCACTTCTGCCTTCCACAGGGCATCCGCGTCGTTCTCGTCTCCGCTGTTCTCTCTCCTCGAGGACGGCGTCGTAGACGGCGACGTATTCCAATTTTCCTCATTCTCCTTGTGCTCGTCCTTGTGAAACGTGACGCGACGTATTTTCTCGATTTGGCCGCTCGTCGTATCGTTGATCACATACTCGTCGCACACGTAACTGGAAAAAAGTACAATTCTTTCGTTAAATAATTTTAAGTCTTCCTCCTGGATGGATTTTCCTTGTTCTTTCGACATCGGATTGCCGCGACCACGTTAGAAACATTGCAAATCTATAGCGCTTAAATTATTGACTGAAAAGTAGAGAAATTAAAAGTTTCGCTTTAAAAAGAATCGAATGAAATGAAAAGACTACTGCTATAGCCGTATCGATCGATATCTATAGTTATCTATAGCTCTTTTTGAGATATTAAAAATGATGGCGAGCAGCGAGCTCGGGCAAAATTAAAAACGCGTAACGCGAGATTGACCAGGACTGTGTCGAACTGTCGCGGAGAATGGCGAAAGCGAAGGGTTTAAACTTACCAGAATACTGCCAGGTTCTCACAGTCGATACACACACAGTGTTGAGTATTTTCTTCGTGATGCTGTAATGCATGGCCTGCCACGTATCGTCCACAGTGAATGGCTCCACAGTATAGACAGAGCCACGTACTTTTCTCCGTGCCACATACTATCGACAATAATGAAACGCTTGAATGATCATTTTACGTTCAAAAAACTGGGAACGAAATTAAGAACTAGTGGGAGCTAAAGGCACTCTAGTCTCGTCGTTGCTATTTTCAAGTAAAAAGATCATTACTCGTGACCTACTGCAACCAACCACTTTTATTTCATTGTTCTTAATCACGTTGACATTTAGAATAATATTATAATATTCTGTGTAAAATTCAACGTCATCGTTTTTGATTTCTGCCGCGACTGCAGCTATTTGTGAAAGATCTCGCGAATTTCTTTTCCAAATATCTGGGAAGCATGAAAGCCGATCGTTACGAAATATAACATAAGTTCCAAGTCGATGTACTGTCTTCTTGGCTCGTCTCGGCTTACGTAATTCTCAAGAGAGTGCGTAAAACCAGGGTGAATGGGAGGAAGACTGTTCGACACACCCCCTTCGCAATCGATCGATCGCAAAATGTCTCGCAGTGCTATCAAGTTTGAGATTCTGCATGCACGTTTCTTTCTGTTCTTTTTTTTTTTTGTTTTGTTTTTTTTCTCTCTCATACGCTTTTCATTTATCTCGGGCGATATCGCGATGCGTGTACAGTTTTAAAAGCGGAGGAAAATCCTTGGCGACATACGTTAGGTATCAATTGATCTCATTTCCAAGAAGGCACTTTTCTGCAGCAATTAAGTTTCAACGAACAGACAAGTCGAACGAAAGAAAATTCGAAGATTCTACGCTCATGGGATCGAATCGATTTCGATCATTTTTATTTTTATTTTGGATAGCTCCGTTCGATTCTCGAACTATTCTTAGTTGCTTAAATAAACTTTGCAACGGTGGAATAAATAAAAGAGAAAGATGCAAAATTGCCAGGGATAAAAAAAATCGAGACATCGATAGGCCTGAACTGAAATTCAATCTTCTAGAAGCACGTATATTCCACGTACGCGCACAATCTTGTGCAAGAAAGAAGTTTCAGAGCTCCACGCCCATCGCGTCGTTTAATTGCCAAATTCAGACGAAGTTCTTCTGCTCAGGCGTGCAATTAAAGTTTCACCAAACGAGCGACCAATTTCAGGAAAAAAAGTGGGCGATAAATTTCTATTTGATTCGAGAAGCAGGTTGCGCATCGTCGTGTTGTATTCTTGGAAGATCACGTCAGTACAGCTAAGTTCGGAATCGAACGAAAATCGTCGATAGACATGCATGCACGCACAGGTGACTCTGAAAAAATTCTAGTTTCCGAAACGAATCTCTCGCCGTTGCGTAAAGAAAAAAAAAAAGAAAAAAAAGTTGAAAGGGTAAACCGACAGTCATCTAACGAGCACGCATCATCCATCCTTTTATTCGTTCGTCTCTTTTGTCATATCGTTGCGTCTCTTTTTCGCCGGGTTTGTAACGAACGATTCGATTCGCCACGCCTACTGCGTGTTGCGTCGTCGAAGAACTTCGTCGACGCATTGTCCGAGCGACGGAACTAGATAAAGAAAGGCAAGACGAGAACGCGGACAGAGCGGCCAGCAGCAGCTTCCGCGACTTGACGCAACCCGCAGGAAATAGGAAAACGGACGAAAACCGGGGAAAAATTCGTACGCCGAGCAATGCGACTGGTATCGAGGCATCCGATTAGCAACGACGCCGTTATCGATTTTGCAACGTCGTACCCGAACCAGCTTGCAGCGCAGGAAAAGAGGCAGAAGAGGGGCGGGAGAGAGAGAGAGAGAGAGAGAGAGAGAAAGAGGTGTGGAACATGGGGTTCTTTTATAGCCCACGAGGGACGATTTTTCTCCTGCGTGACTCGCGCCAGAGCCGAGCACGGTAATTTTTACCAGCGTCCGCGCTCTTCTCGCGAGAAGAGTTTAAATTGATCTTGCAACCTGGATACGGCCGCGATTCGCCGAGCGTGAACGATCTCTTGGGAGAGACGGCCGAGTATCGTTTCCACGTGTGCATATCCACGTATACACATTGGCCGGCTCGACAACATTTGGAAAAACACCGAGACTTAACTCGAATACTGAGCTAAGTAATCGGAAAAAAGTCGCTGTTCTGAGTCATGGATCGTGCTCTGGTACAACACCTCTGTGACAATGCTCTCTCCTCGACTATTTCTTTCATTTCACTGGTTTCTCCCTCTCTCCTTCTACCACACCTTTCTTTCATACTCGAACGTTCGAGATGGACATGTTTCGCGAATTCAATAGAATCTCGTTCAGAGACTCCAAGAAGCTGAATGAATTGAAAGCCGGGATGAAAATTAAGATTTTTTTTTTTCCTTGAAAGAATTCGTTTTTTGCTGAAAAAGCTTCTTTTATGTTACTCTACTCTGCGAGAAAAGAAAAAACTAAGAGAAAAAGGATATAATGCAACACCGATTATCGAACGGAGGAAACAGAGTCTCCGTGATGAAATTTTTCGTCTGCGAACGAAGATCGAGCCCAAGAGGGGGGGACAAAGCGTAGGGCAAAGACAATAAAACTATCGCATTCATGTCAAATATAGTAGCAAAGACGTACTACGTAGACTAGAGATGGAGAACAGGTAAAGAACTAGATAGAGGAGGAGGGAACAAATTTTAAATCTCAAACAAAGAGAAATGCACTGGTCGTTGAATTCCGAGGGTAATTCTAAGACGATGATATTATCGAGAATGCGAACGTATGCGTGCCGTCGAGCGGAAATTGAAGAAAATTAGAAAAAAAAAAAACCGATGAAGGTGGAACGATGAACACGTTTATCTGGCGAGTTCTAATGACAGATCTCAGGCCAGCTGATTAGTGCCGTCTGGTATTGATTTTCCAATGACGACCGCGCCGCATACTGAGAACTCCCAGCAGGACGATGCACACGCGCACGTCCACGACGCTCTTGTTCGGTCCGTGGAGAGAGACACCCATGAACGGAGGACACACACACACACACATATAGATATTATATCGCATATATATGCATGCACGAAGAAGAGTGGACTTTCACATATACCCGTATACGCGCGTCGTACAAGCTTGCCTCGCATTCATACGTACCGATACGTACACACTCGCGTGTATCGAGGAGAGAGACGTACTTACACACATATTCGTACTGGGAGTTCGATTCACGACACATACGAATGATACTAGGAGTCGTGCGTCCACAGGTATCGTCGATATTCGCGTGTAACACGGAGAGACCGTGAGACACGGAAAGCGAACTTGAACGCGTCACCGCGGTATTCTTTCCCGCTCTCGATAGAAAAGAAAGCATGCATATTGGTATATCTTTAAAGAGAAATAGAGAAATGGCTCGTTTCATCTTGTCGGTTACGACGGCTCAAGGCCGCGAGAGGAACGGCCGGGGCCTCGGTCACGAGAGGTAAAGAGGTAAAGAGAGAAAGAGGAAGAGGAAGAGAAAGAGCGTGGCAAGAAGAGGGGAATAAAAAAAAAAGAGCGAGACAGAGAAAAGACAAAAAAGAAATGAGAGAAAAGGAGACGGGAGACAACAGAGAAGTGAAGGAAAGATCGAGATCGGGCCCGAACGAGAAACGAATCGTGCAAATTATTACTCCCATCAGAGAAGAAAGGATCTCGTGCAAGCTAGGCCAAACTCGACCTTTTTAGATACAATGTTTCAAGCTGCTCAAAAAAGGAGAAAAGGCAGGAGGTCCTACCTGCACAGATGAATGGTAGATCCTTCGTACAATTCGCTTCTACGTCGTTACCGTCGAATTGGACGCTTTGAGCAAGATGTGGACACTCCATGTTTTCCTAGGCACAATTCCACGGGGCCCTCGTGGCCCCTTCGTCGGTGAGTGTCTGCGTACGTACGTGCCTGCGTTTACAACGTGCCTGTGTTCTCTTTCTCTTTCTCTGTCTCTCTCTTTCTCTGGGCAAAGGAGAGTACGTGTATAGTGGCAACGAAGAGAAGGAAAGACGGGGTGGGAAATGAAGTGCAGAAAAGGCGGGGTACACGCTCGGTGCCCCGTGATATCCGTCACATAGCGCGAAAAAAAGATTGGTTCCGACTATTTCGTTGTGTGCCTTGGAACGAAAAAAACAAAAAGAAAGGATGCAACTGTTCTCGATGCGCAACAACGACGGACTGAGGAAAACGACCAGACCGAAAAGAGCAGTGGAAGCGCCCGACTGGCCCCGACTACCGACCGAACGCAACCGAGCTGCGTCGGGCTCGGTTCTGCGGTGGTCGGGCTACCTCCAGAGTCATAGACCACTAATAGTCGACTGACTCGCCGGTTATACGGTCTCTCCTCCCTGCTCCCGAGAGTTCCGACATTCGCAGGCGTGCGATTACAGCTACTCTCTCTTTCTATCTCTCCGTTTCTCTTACTCTTTCTTCTCAACTTCGCCCCGTTCACCAGGTTGTGCTAGGCTACCTAGCCTTGGATCGTGCTAGGTCGCGCAGCCTCTGAACAACTTGTCCAGGTCCGGCCCAACCGCGTGGGCGCCTTTGGAAGGGCGACGGGCGCGTTTCACCGCATTTCAATGCAGTCGCGTTACATGTATACCGAGCTCCGTTATCTCGCAAAATATTTCCAAGTAATGAACTATATTCGATATGGTATTCTGCGTTTTCGCAATTTGAGCCTCGTGGTATCGCTAGCAAAATACGATACGAGATATAGGATTGCTCGGTCTTTGTATGTTTGCGTTTCGAAACGACGAGACTCGTGTGCGAGAGAAAGCGAAAATGGTTAACGTTGGAAGTACGTGCTTTTAATGCGCTGTATGCAACTTTCATATATAATTATAATTGGAGCGAGAGATCGATAATGTAGAACTTCCGCAACAGTAATGTTCTTTTTTCCCCCAGTTTCGTTACTCTGAATATAACGTTACGATTATTTTTACCATCTGTAATGTAATATGAAATGATAAATCTATTATGAATTTGATAAACTTCTGGATGAAAATATCAACTTCATTCTATGAAAAAAAAAAGTAATGTAAAAGAAAGTTACTATTAATATTTTTAGATAACGTTTTACTTAAAATATTGAGAAAAGTAAACGAAAAAATTCATTTTAATAATGAACTATTATAAATTATAATGCAACAATATAAAACGAAGTCCCATGATAGCCGACTTTCGCACATGCTTATTTTTACTTCAAATTTTTCATATTTTGTACATTATGTTTTAAAATTAAATATTTTGTACTTTCTTTTACATGAAACATGTTTCTGTTATAGCACGTACATATATATAAAGAATTGTACTGACTTTAGTGTACAAAATTGAAAATATCAATACACTTTGTTTTGCATTAATAATAGTCTGCGTAACAACAGTCTGTTATGAAGAAATCAATATGTGTACATACATAAAATGTACAAATGAATAAATCAATCAAATGAATTTTTAGAATGTCAGCTTGCAGTTTTATTAAAAATTGCAATACTAACAGTCTTATTTAATATAAAGAAATGAATTTTAAGAACGTCTGCTATATGGTGGCAATTGAGATTGTGTGAGTTGAAGGCCTGGAATGTTGTTGAAACCAAGCATCTGTAACATTTCCTTAGTTTCTGGATCAACTTCTATGATATCATGCTCTAAAGCAGACACCTCAGGAACATAGTTGTCCCTACGTTCCCTTTCTTCTTCTTGAAGTTTGATGGAAATACCACGTACTTGGCTGTGTCTTAGACGCTTCATCAAGTGCGTAACAAATCTGTTAAAAACAATAGAAGAGAGAAACTTAGATAAAATATTAAATTCATTAGGTTATAAAATTTGGTTATTTTGCAAAACTATCCTCAAAGATGTTTTTATACTAAAGAAACACTTTTTTTTGTAAATACATACCCAGCGATTTTATTTCTCAGAGATTTACTGGGAATAATAGCGATTTCTTCGCATATCCTTTTATTTGTATGAAAATCCATAGTTAGTCGAGTATAGTATTTCTCAATGATGAGCTTCGCGGCCTTTTTGACCGTCTTTGTCCTGACGCGACTCTGAAATCATATTTGTATTCTGATTTGTATTCTGTTCATTGCATTTTCACTCTTTTAAAAATGAAATATTCAAAAACACATTGAAAGCACACTCTCGTAACCTCAAATATTCGTAACTACAATCATCTGTTATAGCATGTTTGAACCATAAATATTTTAATTTTTCTATACAATATAATTTACAATACATTGCTAGATAATTCGTTTATGCACTTGATAAGGGATCGTCATAGTTTCTACAGATTTTTTTTTAGATTTTATTAAATATACGCACCATGATGCTACTCCAAAATGAGATACACTAAAATGGAGGAGACACACTACCGCCACGGTTGTTCTACTTGCTTCAGAAGAGACATCTAGAATATACATTGAATTTATCGTTAGAAACTTCATTTATTTGCAGATGATAAATAAAAAGAATTAAAAGTTACGAAATTCGAAAATGTTATCTAAATTTCAAAATTAAGTTTCCAAAGAAAAATAATATTCCTGCAAATTTTTGTGAAAATATAATGCTTCGATATTCTTTGTGATCCGCGGAAGATAATGTAGGGAATTTAATTACTAAATTTTTGTACAAATATTTCGTCACAGCCGTAAATAGTTTCACAGAACATAAATATTAATTCAAAGTTCAAGCACTTTTGGCTGTAAAAATGAAAGAGTCTTCTTCCTTTAAACAAAATTACGTTGCGATTGATCGCAGAAGGTGGCACCAGCACCCTTAATACAGTTCCTGGCCCAGTGTAGATTGTCAGTGGCTCAAAACATGTCGTACATCGCGTTGTCGCGTCATGGAGCCATCATAAATGTGTCTTGTTCACCATTCTCGCGAGTGACATCACGTTTTCTGAAAACTGTAAACGTTCTCGGTCGCCGAATATCGTTCGATTTGATCCACGTATTCGTAAAATGTCAGAAAATCGAGAACGTCAGATGACAAGCTGCGACGCGATGCGCTAGTGGGGACGAAGTGTGGTGGCAGCACTGTACCTTAAACGAAGCACTGGCGGAGAGAGAAGGAAAGTAACAGAGACGTCCAATAGTAGTGTGAGTGAGACAGAGTGATGAGAGTGAGATCATACCATATTGCCAACGCCGCGGTGCGAGAAAGACCGAAATTTTGCTCAGCAGCACACGGCAATTGGCGTTTGTCCGCGGAAGCGGGATAGTAAAACACTTGGTGAGAGAGAGACACGAGATAGGAGAAGGAGGGCAAACTCGCGAGGAAGAGGCGACGAGTTTGTTTATCGCCTTGGTGAACGGCGAGAGCAGTCAGTGCGGTGCTACACTTGGCCTGTAGTGGTCGGAATGATCGGTGGTTCGGTTCGTAAGTTCGGCCTCGTTCTTCTGACAATTTACTCCGAATAGTGCGTGGGTGCCGTCTCTCAGTGTTTTCCCTATCGCGCACATGTCAATGTCCATTTAACCTCGTCGCAGGCCTCATGCCGGAAGAACATGCCGCGAACCACTGCCAAAACATAGTCGTTTTTGTGCATGTATCAAAGTCGGTGACATTTGTATCGTCGAAGCAAGCTCGCTGGAAATTGACCATCACTTCGTGGGAGCCTGACGCTGCGTGATACTTGAACAGAGGCAAGTGTATATCTTACTAAGATAAATAAAAAAAAAAAATAATTTGTGTTTGACGATAAAATTGATGTCGCGTGACTCATAACTAATCTTCCTGTCACTTTTACATTAGTGCGTGTCTCTATCACGTAGCTTTGTATATTCATATCCATCTTCAGTAACTGATCGTGGAGCTCTTTCTCGACCTTTGTTTCTGTCAGCTGATATCTGTGTATCCTCGTGTATCAGAGACTTTCTCTTTATGAAGCTTGTTCGTGTTGCTAGATTATGAAGTCAAGTACGTTCGTTTCCTCGTTGGTTAAATCGCCAGCAGGCGGATTTTTATATGTCGATATATTCTTTCGCGAATTTCTCCGTGATTGGTGGGGTCGTTGATCTCGATTCTTTCACTTTCGTCGAAAATAGAGGCTGACCGTGATTCGTATGCGGAATGATGGCAATGCGTTGCGCTGGTAAGAAGAAGAAGAAAAAAAAATAACAGGCTGTGAAAGCAGCGTTGGTGTCTTTCGTGGAGGGCCACGCGCGCGTGTGTAATTCAGGCCAGAGAGCGAGTGGCCTGCGAAAAATGATCGCCGCCACGCGTATGTACAAGCTTCGTATCGTATGCGCGATGCGTCGCCAAAGAAATATTGCGGTGTCGCCTTCTAATTATGCGGGCTCGAAAAAAAGCCTTTTAGTCTCGATTAATGCTTCCCTCTGACCTTTTCTGACCTGAAACTAATTACGGTTTCGCGTTTCGTTTGCGAATATATATACAGTGGCTCACCAAAATATTCCAGCTGTTACGTGTGTGTGTGTGTGTGTGTGTGTGTGTGTGTGTTGAACGAAGCGAAATTTCATTGCTGCGATGAAACGGCTTGATGCGAATTTAAAAATTGCGAGATTAAGCTGAAAAGGCATTAAATTTTTAAAATTTACGTTTTGTAGAAAAAAAAAATCATTAAACTGCATGCATTGTTAAATATAGCTTTAACTAAATACGTACATTTGTAACTTTTCTCTTCAAATTTTCCCCAATATATGACAATGACAGTTGTTATTTCAAGATGTTCCATGTAACCTGCATAATGCTTTGTACATAAGTTTTGTACAGCGGGTGTATAAATATCTTCGTGAGCCACTGTAGTGTAATATCGCCATTTTCATGATGATTTGCTCAAATGCATCCTCTTTTCTCCTTACCGCGTCCCGGTTTGCGTGCTACCTCGTCTACTTGAGAGCTCGGTGGGACAAAAAATCCCAGGTTGCTCTTTCCTGATCGAACGAGTTTCAACTTGTCACTGGTATATATGGTAATGGTACACCGTGTATACGTGTACAGTGATCGATGCCCGCTGGCTCTGTTTTCTCGTTTTCCATTTGATTTCAAATTGGAGTATGTTTACGAACGCGATTGGCTGCGACCTTGCGATTGTGCACGAGAGTGTCGGTATTAAGGGCACTTTATTATCGGCTACATAATGGACCGTGTGGTTAGTGTCGTTTGAAGGTGATGCGTGTTGCGTTAGTTGTGAAATGATTCACATTATCAGGTACATTAAGCGATTTATCGTAATAAAAGAACTAATAGTTAAATTAATAATTGTAAAATCAACAAATGGTGTATTGAAATTGAATGTAACGAGCATCGAATAGACCTTCTTCTGCGAAGAACACGGAAAAACAGTAAAAAATAATGAAAATGAATATTTATTAACACCGTGTAATGAAATCATCTTCAAACGATATCTATTAATCTCAATCTTCTCATGCGTCTTCAAACAGAATATATTATTTCCGTGATTATATACAAGTATAGATTCAATACTAATGACGGAATATTCCAGAGAAATCAACAAGTAAAGAAATAAACGTCCTTTAATGTCCAAAGTTTTTGTCTAGATCATTCGTTTAAAGTTTAATTCATTGGTCGGATTTTTCCTTTTTTTCTTAAAACAGAATACATTGACGTTCTTTTATTGAACGAACGATAAGCGAAACCGTAATTTAAACGTAAATATCGATCAGCTCAGAGTTATGAAATCATAAATTATTGTTACGAAGGACATTTAAAACGTAACGAGATTTCTTCTATCAAAGAAAATTGAACATATCGCGAAATTATTCATCGCTAGGTATCGAAATAAGGAGAGATGCAAATGTCGCGTCCGCATCGTTGCACTTGAGATAAAAATCACACTCGCAGAAAGCGTCTAGCATTATCAGCGTTTCCATTAACATTTTTCTCTACCGGCTTTCTCCATTTTCATTGAAAAATAAATTATATATTAGATTAAGATTAGATCATATCAATCTTACGAATAGTTTCGAATATCATTTCTTCGTGAAAGCTGCTTCCAACAAACTTCCAACAAATTATGTACACTTCTCCATATTTTGTTTATTTAAAAATAAAATACCAATTATGTTATGCATGTGTAATATTATGATCTATAATAAAACATCCACTCCACTCCGTGTAATTTTCTTTTTAAAATTTCAAAAATTCCTAAACCAAGAAATTCAAATTACCAACTTCCAAAATTTCAAAGTTCCAAACTCCACAATTTTAATTAATTTCCTATCAAAATTCTAACCACGAAGTAATATCAATTTTCAATAATGAAGTGTTAAAATTCACAAAGAACCGCGTTAATAATTTCTGATACAGTTTATACTTACATACATGTTAATCAAGTATATGGACTGCTATTGGCGTATTCGTTAGTATAGTTGTCAACTAAATTGTCCGTCGTGTGTTTGTCCGATGTTGTCATCAAGGTGAGTACGCGTGTCATTGATAATTGAATTCAGTACGCAAGATAGTTGTTCGCAGATGCACGCAAACGTGTTGTACAGGTTCTATCAAAATACATGATTCAGGTTATGAATTCAACTTGACTTATAAATAGAATATGATAAAGAATAGAATTTAATAAAGTTTTAAAATTAAATCGATCTATTAGTGTATTTGCACGTATATTATTAAAAAAATGGTATTAATATTCTCATTCGTTACAAAGCACTATAGAGTTTTCGAGAAACTAAACTTTTCACCGCACCAAAGACTTCAGTCTTTCTCTATCTCGTTTTACATGATGTTCTCTCTCTCCTTTTCAGTCACGCCATAAATTATACGTCGTTCTGTGTACCTAACAGAAAGAACTATTCAAACGGTTGAATACTCAATATTCAAATCACGTTGGCCGGAGTTCGTGTGTCCCCAATTTAACCGCGTTTTCAATGCTTTGTGACAAAATAAAATGAGCTCTTGAACTACAAACAGTTACATCTTTCCTCGCGTTGCGCATAAATTTGATTAATTTCAAAGGGAGACTGAAATTTCATTTTCTCAGAAAAAAAATACGAAAGATCGTTCTATTAAATAAGAGGAAAATAGATCGACATTTGTTTGAAATAAAGATTTGTTTTGAAATATCTTGTATAACATTACGTACCATAATTCGTAGCGTTATAATGCTGCTGCAGACTTGTATTGTATACGTAACAACGATCGCGAATTACGAATCACTTGCTTTCTACAGTATTTAAACCATAGTAAAGATTTTCTCTCATTTTTTTTGACTTCGTGATGCAACCATGAGATGTTTAACATAAATGTGTTCAGTGTCGAATTGATTTTCATTATACATGCAGGTTGTTCGTTTGAAAACTTCTCACCTGAATACATTTGACATGAGCTTATACATTTTGTTATTACTAAACTGCAGATGTTTATGCATCTACAGGAAATTTGAGGATGCAAATATCTGAAGCAAAGTGTTAATAAATAAATCTCTTATTCCTTCAATTATGCTTATAAAATGCGAATTTGCAAAAAACATTCAGTTTTAGTATTTATAATTTGGTATTCATTGGTACATGTACTTACAATGTATGCTATTACACCTTCCTTGGAAGTGAAAGAAACAAAATGGCAAATGTTCGCAATTTTCTGACTCAGATTGGCATTTTGTAGGTTAAAAATATCAATATCTTGACGTCACCGACTTCAAATATAATTCCAGGCTTTGCCAGTGTAATCCGATTACTTGTTAGGTAATGGTTTTGATTATTGTTGGTTCGTCAGTAGTGGTTCGTTTGTTGCTCGAAGGTACATGGGATATTTGTCTAAACTGCTGCTTCTTCGCTTACATGAACACGACCGTGCACGCGGGTATAATATTTTGCGGTAGAAACCACGGTAAATAAGGAGCATGGAAAGCTGATCATGTTCATTAGCTGGTATTACTATATTGCGTCCATAAAAAGTACCTTGATGCTTAACGTTACGTACGAAAGCATCGTATGTAGCATCGTGAGAGTTTCTTGTCAATGTTGTGACAGGTAAAAGTGACTCTACTGCAATTTGTCTTGTTATATAATACTTTGAACATCGATGGTCAGGTGTTTAGTTTTATACAAGCAGCACGGAAGCCATATTGATTAGTTCCATAACCTAAAAAGTACAGAAGAACAGTAACGCAAATATTGTTTTATAAATTTGTAAATTAAAAAATTAACGATACTGTGTATTATGATCGATCGTTTCCTTTTTGTTCTCGCGCTATTTCCACGAATTCGTAATATTCGATCATAGTTCTATCAAATTTTGCAGATGCACTTATACAGCGAACTCTAAGTACTTATCCGTTTATCGATGTGTTAGTAACGATCGATCCTCGGCGGTGATTCTCGCGCGTAATCGATTGGTACTCATGTTCTCGTGATTCGAGAATTCTTCGAACGCTTCGATCAATTGGCTGATATTCAGGTAGTATTGAATCTCTTGTTCGATAAATATTGAAATGGAATTTTTGTTCATTTTTTTATGATTGATAATTTTACACAGTATAATTTACGCAATATAATGATATAATTAATTATTGCAATATAAAAAGGATGGAAAATGGAAAGGTAGATTTAAAAATCTACTCCATTCTTCTTTTGTATTTTCCAATACAATGAAATAAAAATTAGTTTTTAAATATATTCTTTATTATTTTAGTCTTACCTTATTTTATATTTCAATGGCTTGAACAGTATCTATTATATTAAAAAACATACACTATTTATAATTGTTCGAAATTTCAGTTTGAATTTTCAATTTCAAAAGTTGGTCGATAGATGTCGCCTAAATAATTCAAATTTGAAATAGATTCAGTTGCAACCAACGCGTCGTCGCGGTAAATTGTCGTGATATGTTTTTCCGTTTTAATAAGAAATTATGTGCGCAAATAGCAACAAGGAACTTGCATACATCTTTTATAACAAAGGTAAAGTAAAATCTATAATTTTTATTGTCCAAACTTTCAGTAATGCTGTAAATTATATTTTTTATACGATAATTTATACACGGCTATAGTCACACTGCATGCATGTTCTAACGAACTTAATCAAATATGTAATAGATTTTTATGCAATTTGATCTTCAGACGTTCGTTAAACTGATAATTCACGAGAACACGCATAATGTAATCATTATGAGCTTAAGATCTACATATATATGAATATGATATGAGGCATTCGGAACAAAAATGGACTGGACCGCCATTTTTCTCGAACGTAAATTTATAACGTTAATTTACTCTAATGAAATGTACCAATTATATAAAACTGGGAGAATTCATCTTTTTTATATTGAATTTGTGTAATATAATGAAATATTGGACAATTTTGCTTAAAAGATATAAAAAACGCAGGGAATTTCAAATATTTCAGTATATCTTGAAAAATGTTAGGACTTTTTAACAGAAGAGGGCGGTTTTGTTCTCAACGCTTCATGCTAAAAAATAATAATTTCAAAAGTTGGTAGATAGATGTCGCCTCGACAGTTCAGATTTGAAATTTTTAGTTGCAATTGACGCGTCACGGTAGTCATAACGTGTGAACAAAACGAGTGAATAACTGTGATATTAACGAGTGACTAAAACGAGTGCACAAAAGTGAAATTCTTTGTTTTAACAATAATGGGAGACCTTCAATTAACTATTGTAACAAAGGTAAATTACTTCGAATACTTATATCATTATAAGCAGTAGTATATGTATATTATATTATCGTCAGATCAATTTATAGATTGATATCCGTGAATACGATATGAGGCTTAAAAATATAATAAAATTGAAACAAATAATAAGTAGTATTTTTTCTGAATGTGAGCATTAATTTAGAGCATTCATTTATTCCAATAAGTTGTATCATGACATATTTAGAATGTGTTAGAACATGCATTCAAAATTACTACGCCATATTGGGAAATCGATGCTGACGTCAATACTTATTCGATCGATTTCAAATGTTAGGGGATAGATGTCACTTTAATAGTGCAAGATCAGGATGCGTATGAAAGTAATGTAGGTCACTTTTTTACTTACTGTCAAGACACACACTGCTGTCACCAATTATTCGAAAGATTTCAAAGGTTAGGAGGTAGATGTCACCTGAACAATTTAAACCTAAAATTGCAAATGGCGCGTCGTGATAATTCAACAGTAGCGAATTGCAAAATCTGTTTCGTTCAAACATTTGCGAGTAGAATGCAATTTTATATTATTTTACGAGTACCATTTTCCTTTAGTATCACAAATCAGTAATTTGCATAGTTTTGATATTTCGTTTAGAATTTATCGTGGAAGAATAAATTTGTTCGGACGAGGCTATTAGAAAAATATTTACAAGCGGGAAATTTAAATTTTAGTCTTTTGATTTGTAGCAGCATTTGATATATTTTTTGCAATATATTTTTACTGCAAATAAAAAAATGGTTTTCAGATGTGTAACATCGGCTGCGACATATGTAGATTGCGGTATTTATAAAATACAAGCGGATAGTGTAATAAAACACCAATATTTCATGCAGCTATATAAAATCAATTTTCCAATATAAAGTCTGATTCTCTAAAAAAACCCTGTGTTTTTTTTCCTCTTTTTTTTTGAGGGATGACGTATAAAATTTATATTCTTACATCAAATGAGTCGAATGTTCTTTTTTTTTTTTGATTAATAACACCATATGTCGATAGCTGATTTCATTCTGCGATAATGAGTTAACTACTAACAGAATTTTTTCATTCGTGCAATGCTTTCGAACAAAGGTGAGAAATGTAGTGATTACGTATTTATGTATAGAGTAGCTGTCAGTTTTTAGAAAATCAAAGAATTTGTCGGCGTTATCCTTTCACATTAAAACTTTGTATTCCGCGCGTATTTTCCCTCAAATTTCAACATCCGAACTATTCGGATTCCTGCTTCTGATGGCACACCCGTTACCGTGTCGCGTCTCTCCATTTCAATTATCTACGGAGATACATAGAATCCAGCGGGTTTCATCTGTAATACAGTTTTTCGAAAATCCTTCGGTGGCACGCTCTACGGTGGAAAAAAAGTAGAACGAGAGAGAAAAAGGGGGAGGTCGGGATCAGCGTTCGAAGCTTTTGACTTTATCAGGAGTTTTCTTCTGATGTCTTCCGCGGCGACACGAGCGAAATACAAGAAAACATTTTATCGGTTTTCGATTTTTTAAATTGCCGTTACGTTCGTGGCTTCCCGCGTGATTGTTTTAACTGCACTGTAATTCAATCGCCGGTCGTCCAATCGTTCCATTACGGGCCGTAAGTTCTCCGTTCCGTGCATTTTCTCGAAACTTTTCTACTTCTTCTGTTTTTCTTGAACTTTCGCGAAATTTTTTCTCGAAGAAATTTCTAACAGAAGAGGAAAACGAAAGGCCCAGAGGAAACGATTTGATGCCCGAGGGTTTAAATTCGAGGATCGAAACGTTGATCGAAATTCGATGGTGAAAAACGTTCGTATTTAAAGCCTAATAACTCAAATTCGACGCTCCTTGACTTATAAGCGACTGAAAGAAACAATAATACTAATACTCTCCTTTATTTTATTACGCGTGTAACGAAATAAAATCGTTACACTATTATATATTATATATATTATATACATATTAAAGTGTAACGATTTTATATATACATATAATTGTTATTATACATACATACATACATACATACATACATACATACATACATACATACATACATACATACATACATACATACATACATACATATATTTATTTATTTTTAATATATTTATTTTTAATATATTAATTTTTAATATATATATTTAATATATTTATTTTTGATATTTATTTTTAATATATATATTTAATATATTTATTTTATATATATATATTTCTAGTTTTCGAATTATTTAGAATTTAAAGTGAATTTTAGAATTCATTCACGACTCAGGGAAGATTCTGTTGATAATTAACATCGCTACGACGCGAATAATCCTTCGAGCGAACGTCGTAGTTTCTGTTTTCTTTTCTCGGCTTTGCGGATCATAACAATTTCTTTCCTGTGTTTCTCGGTTACAGATACACAGAGGATCAGGCAACGACTTGAAGAAATTCGGAGAAACGAAATTTCGTTTCAGTTGGTGTCGCGTCGCGTGTCGAGCGTGGTCGTTCCGCAATAATATTCAACGTTTATAATATTCTATCTTTTCTTCATTCGTCTCGCTTGCGTTCGGATGCGTCGGGACGCTCGCGACGATGGTATACGGAAATTAAGTGAATGGTTGGCCGGTACCGCCGGTTTTCACGGGAAAATTTATTATTCTGTAGTCCGCGTGCCCTCGTCGTGGATCGTCGTCGTTTGAAAAATATTCGCAGTTTCGATCGTCGCGGATCGTCGTCAACGGGCGAAGTAACGCGGAGCTGTAACGAGTAATTGTAATAATATCGTAATAAATCTCACGCGTTCGATAGTCGACGAGATGATGGTTCAGGCGAGCTCGTTGTGCGTGTCACTAGTGGTGTTGATCGGTGCTTTGTTGGTAAAATCGGAACCTGGACCACGGCCACGATCGACGCCGATTTACAGCAACCAGTTCGCCGTTCACGTGCCCGATGGACCAGAAGCTGCCGCAGATATCGCCGCCAAGTATGGTTTCGACAACTATGGACAGGTGAGTCCTCGAATCTCTCTTCTTTCATCGTTGACCCCTTAACATACAAGTTAAATGAAATTCGATATAACCAAAAAATTATATATATATATATATATATATATATATATTTTTCATTTGTTAACATTTGTGTAAACTTGACAAAGATAACTTTTATATTCTTATGCTTGTATTGAGAAATGCCATGAACGTAATACTCGTAAAGAAAATTAATAAAAAATGAAAATGAAAGAACAAATTAATCATTCATAGTCCTTAGGAAACGTATGACGTCTCCCAGACGTCATTATATGTTAAGGAGTTAACGATCATTTCTTCGTAGTTGTACAAAATGCTATTCGAACTGTTGGAATATTGACTCACGTCCGCTAATTTTTTTAAATCTGTACGAGTGGTTCAGAAGCCACGTTGATTGACTTTGTTAATTGAAACGATTGTTGCCGGCATTGCACTCTTAATCAGTTAATCTTTTTTCGAAAACGTTTGAATCACGTGCGTAGATACATGAAAACGACATTGTATAAGATAGACAGAGTTGCAAAAATTGGCTTCTGAAGGGCGTATTGCTCATTCTAAACAAATCTCACAGACCTAGAATTAGTAATGCAATTCATAGATTTAAACACGGTGTTAGAAATTTAATAATTTTACTGTCTTCGATTCTTTTCTCGATTTGCTGCACCAAAATGAGATTACTTTCCTTTACTAAATACGGCTTGTTAGTTCACGGCGATGCTCGCTAGATATGGCTTCCACGTTTACGGCGTAAATGCATGCTCCATTCGAGATGTTTAGAATGTGCTCTGTTCGGGATTATTGTTTCAAAATAATTATTGTAATAGAGTTGAAGTAGTCCCGGGGGAGAAATGAAGAGGGACGGCTCGTTGCACAGTTGCGAGATACTTGGCGTATCGGTGTTCCAAGGTTTATTAATCTTGACCACCGAACTTTAATTACCAGCATTTTTCCGCCAGGTCTAATTGTTTAGCTTAATGGTGCTGAATAATCCATGATACTCGAGGATCTCCTTATACGATTTATCTCCTTTTCCAAGTATCCTTTGAATCAGATTAATTAATTCCTTTCGGTCGTTTCGTTGAATCGCTTTAACTTCACTTTCACAGCGTTCGAACAATTTCTGCAATATGTAATTTTTGCAAGGAATTTAGATTTAGACGTTTGGAATTTAGAATTCTTGATGTTAGAAATTTGTATTTTTTTTTTTTTTGTTTTTGTTTTTCTCTTTGTAATTTAGATATCCTTTTGGAATTGGAAACTTCCAACAGTGATACGTGATTTCTCTTTTGAACGTTGAGCGTAACTTTCGACGAACAAATTGTCCAAACTTTTACAAACAACGCAACGCAACGCGACTCGGTTAAATTTTCACTCATAAAATCGCCATGAAGCTAAACCATGGTCTTACTAAAAGGCACACCGACCAACGCAATGCAAGTAGCAAGTTTAAACTTCGGATTAGTTAAGGTCAAACATCAGTTTGTTAAATGGAGCGGATATATGGCCAGGGTATAAAAACTTGTGCCGATAATTATTCGAAGGGAAGGACACTAATTACCTGCATTAGCCAGATCAAGGCTTAAAACACCATTACGCGGCTGGCACAGCAATAGTAAACTTTCATTGCTAATTGTTACTTTTCGAACAATGAACACATTTCTCTCCTACCTTTTCATGAATAATAAATCCTTTAATTCGGGTGGATCTCTTTGCATTTTGCTATTTCGTACTATTTTAAAAAGATATACTTTACAAAGTATATTGTAGAACGAACGGTGTTTTGCTTTATTTTATTATCTGGATTTATCTCGTTTGCAAATTTAGATCTTTTGAAATTTGGTATATATTTAAATATTTTTATATATATTTTTGCAATATTTAAATCTCCTTCGAAAAATTCGGAATTTTCACTGTTTGGAAGTTTCGGAATTTAGGATTTTTTTTTTTTTAATTTGGGCTTTAAATCCATCGACGGATAGATAAATATTATATAAATATTATATAAATATTATAAGTGAAGGAGCTTTCACGTTTTCTTTCACGACAAGTGAATTTATCAAGTTCTCCCATCTTCCCGTGTTCTCTCCCGAAAAATTCGCGGATGGAACGTTAATAAAGGATTAGAGTAACTCGTTTGCCCGTTTTTATCGAAGCACTCTATAAGTTACATACTTTTACCACAAAAAAGTAATAACATTTTTACGCGCAAGTTGTAATGGAGGTACACTATCACCAATGTTTCACAATGGTTTTTCCCACCAGCGTTTCACACAAACTATCGTTCGCGGTTCTCGATGACGCTCGCGTGGAAAAAAAAATTTTACGGCTGCTCCAAACCAGGCCACTGCTCGAACCGGAACGGTTATCGCCACCTAAAAGTCTCATGATCCTCAAACTGTAAATCACGTTTAGCCTCGCATGTAGCCACCGCTACAAGTTTCACGATTTGCATTCCTGATCCAACGCTCTCGCGATCGTTAAAACTAAAGTTACACTACACCGGCAGCATTGTTTTTTACCTCGAATCCAAAGTGCTCGCTATAGTATTACACAAGGGGTAGATTCCGAGCCATCGAAAATTCGAGAGTTTTCCTTTCTTTCGTAAGTAATCACTGGGTAATTATTTCTCCTTTAATTTCTTTTAAAAATTTACTTTGAAAATTTGCCATCTCCTTGTGAATGTGCAAATGAATGAAAAATCATTCTTGCACTTGATCGACGAAAAAATTGGCCAAAGTTAAAATCTTCGTTTACAACGAATCGCGTTTGAGCATTTTATTAACAATCCTTGAATATTTCCGCGAGGAACTGTACATACAAAGTGTGCAAATTTCACGATCCGTGTACGTGACTCTGGCTTTTACGATCGGCCGAGCTGGATTCATTCGTTCGGTGTTGTGTTTTTATGTACATCCACCGGACTCCCTTTCCTTTATCCATCGGCAGTGAAAAATTCCACAGTGTCAACTATCAAGGGAGCATATTTCGCGAACCCTGGCTAATTTGCCACCCTTGTTATGCCAACTCAGTTTCAGCAGAATGAAAGAAAAAAAAAAAAAATAAAAAAAATAAAAAAAATAAAAAACCACTGGAATTAAGTTTCCACTGGCGTGAATTGCATCCGATATTTTTCACCGCGGCTCGTATCTTTTGCCATTTGTCAAGGTTTTTTCGGCTATTCAATTTTGTCGGCCGTGGCATTCTGTCCCGGTCAATCAGCCTGTATTTTCTGTATTTTTGTCCGTGTTTGTTAGTGCCGCTTCTGCACTTGGCAATTTTGAAAAAAAAAAAAAAGAAAGAAGCGCGTCTCTGCTGGATTAATTTGATTGCTAGGAATTTCTCGTGATCATCGACAAACTTGATTTACTCGCAAATGTTTCTCCCTACGATCGGAGAGTAGAAACCTTGAAAAAATTGTTTCACGTTTCAGCGAGCGATTGGATTTCGATAACGAATCGGGAAATGTATTTATGAATATTTTGTGAATTAAACAAAACACTGAACATTTCCCGTAAACGAATAAATCGGTGAGAATCGGCGCGGAAAAATTGGGCAGCGTGCGGCCCGATTAAGCGATCGGGATTGAATCGCGTTAGCCTGATGATTAATGTTCCCCACTATTTAAGCTGCGGTCGATATACAAATGTAACTGCACGTAACAAGACAACGAATTAATAATACCTGAATTATTCATACACGTGGCAGCAGTAGACGCAGTTGAATTTTCATTATGCCTCCAGCGCGGTAAACATTAATATCTACAATTTCCACGCAAGCCGCCTAATCAAACCAGCGAGGGTAGGTGTACCATTCGCAAACGGTATTGAATTCACCGTCACTTATTATTCCGCCATCCTTTCTCTCTCGGTAATCTTTACTATTATCCTCTCGATCTAATCCAGAAAACCCCGAATATTTCGCATAATCGCGCGGGTGTACGCGCTCGTTTCATCGTCCGAACGTGAATGGCGAATATTTATACTCGTTTGTTAAATATATACAAGTGTCTCTTTCAATTTGTCAGTTTTCAATTCAGCAAATTAGTTTCGCATTGTGATCCGGCGAAATTAATATCCCGACTAACGTGCGTCACGCAAGGCGATAAGCGTTTCACAAGGTGCACGTTCGAGTGTACGTTAGTGTGATGCCTAAATCTTCGCGGAAACTGCGATAATTTTCTTAGCGTTTTCCACAGTTTCCTCGCGGCGTTTGCTGGAATTTCCATCATCGTGACGGCGCGGTGGAACCACAGCTAGCACAGGCTACATTTCTCCGGCAGCTAAAGTTTTTATCTTACCGAGAGATGACGTACGGTTAGATTATTCTCTCTCTCTCTCTTTCTCTTTCTCTGAGTGTTTCGCTCTTTTCCGGTGTTTTCCGCTTTATCGGCGGCGGATTCTTTACCGCGATGTTTAGCGAACGAAAGAAAAAAAAAATGGGAAAAAGGCAGAAAGAAAGGCAAGAGGAGAGGAGGAGAATATCGAGAAGGTAGAAATAGGAAGAATAGCAAGAACGTTGTTGTTTGGACGTAAACGTAAACGCGTCATGAAATGGAAGTTTATTACCGGTTTCTGACAAAACGCGGCTTCGGATGCATCACCGTCGTTGAGGTACCATCTTTTCTTTCCTCTTTTGTATTTGCTCTTCGTGCTTGCGCGCTTCTCTCGAGCAAATCTTGGAATTTATCTCCGCAAGGTTTTCTCCGACGATGCTTCGTTGCAAATTGAAGGTCTCTGTCTTGCGCGGACGGGGGCAAATGTTCAAAAAAATTAACGAAAATTAAACTCACTCGATCGCAGAGGTGCTGGAGAGAAGTGAAGTTTTTTTCTTAACAATTTTCACTTTTTTTTTTTTTCGGGGACAATTTAAGAGAAATCTGCGATTCATTTTCTAATTTAACTGTGTGCGCGATTCAAGCACGTTTAAACGAAAATTGAAATTCGTCGTGCTGGCTCGTACTAATTACACCGGAAAGTAAATTTTCATTCCAACAGTTTTTCAACCGGCTTTCCATCCTGTTTGCTCGCCTGCAAATAACAGAAATTTTCATTGTGCCCGGTGTATATCCCAAAGGTTGCATTTTCTCATTAGATTTGGTCTTTCTGCTCGTGGATCTTATTTTTCAAGAAAGAAATTCCCCTTAAACTTCTCTGCCCCGTTTTCTTTCGCGTTTCATCGGAAATTTCTCTGTTTCGCTTACTGTTGGAACTCGCTTCGCGATTGTATTCGCGTATTTTTCACGCGAAATTCTCAACGTTGTATTTCCACGTGAAATTTCCTCTATTGATTCTTTTTCTGTCCAACTTCGTTTCTATCACTATACGAGACCATAAGATTTCGCAGGAATTTCAAAACTGCATAAGGTGTGAAGCGTAATTGAAGCGATTCCATTATATAGTCAACGTGTTGAGAACAGAGCAAAAAAAAAAGAAAAAAAAATTGAACTAAAAGATAGTTCTCTGTTCAATGAAAATACTCTGGTCATGGATTTTGAGCACACTATTCGGGATGACTGCTGTGTAATCGTCGGTCAGTTCGAAAAAATAGCCGACGGATGTGGCAATTAACGCGAAAGCGTGTTAAATGTAGGTTTCTTTGATCGCACGCTGCGGCGGTTTTGCTTTCGGTGAAATTTCGTCGCATCGTGCCGTCCGGTGATTTGACGGTCACTCTTCTTTTTTCGACTCACTTTTTTTCCCCCATTTTTTCCTTTTTTTTTTTTTTTTTTTTTTTTGTTTTAGCTCGCGCGGTATTTATTTTACGTAGTTTGAGGTCGGCGAATTCCGCGAGTGTCGCGCGAAAACTCGGTTTCGACGCGATCGACACGGGCCCTTTTGAGCCATTCTATCGATCGTTCGTTCTTGCTTTTCAACATTCCGATCGTTTGTCTCTCGTTAACCTTCGCGACGAATGATCAATTCATTATCGTAACATCACGTACGCGATCGAAATTTTTTAGTTCTTGAATTACTCGGTAAACCCGAGAATTTATCGAAACGACGATATCGATGTTCGAGTAATATCAATAGATATCAGAGCAAGTGTTCGAATGAAACGTTTTTGCAAGACAACGTCATCAAGTATTATCATATCTTCCGTCAAACGAAAGAGAAATCGATGCAATCGCTCGTATTCATCCAATTGCATCCGGTCTATCGACAAACGTCGCTTCGGCTTTGGTTTCCGCGAATCTGCCGATTTAACTTTTACTTGATTGAAAGGGAACAGTACGCCGTAACTGTAACGAGGAAACTCGCGAATGATCAAATGTTCGTTTGACGATCAATGTAAATCGTTCGTATATTGGAGACAATAAACCGAGGGATGGAAAACTTGAGTACAGATCGTGAATATCATTTTCGTTTCACGATACGCGTTTCACCAACATTAGACTATCGAATCTGTTTCGTTTGTCGGAAGTTTGTAAAAAAAGAATTCATCTCGTTCGCAATGATCAATGATTATCTGATTATTTTCTCTCCAGCCCACTTTCAGTTGCTCGTAAAATGAAAATTTGTAAAAGAATGTTTAACTCATTGACTGCCAGGCAAATTTACAGCGTCTTGCAAAATTTTATTTTAAAGAAAACACGAAATTTTCCAAAATATAATAATACTAAGTTACAGATTTAGTATTGAAATGGCACCTACAGTAGTTTTTATTGAAAAATAAATATATAATTAATATATATAAAAGTATTTAATATATTATGACCGAATGGTCTAAGTTATTATTTTTATAATAAAAAGTGATATTAAATATGCCAAAATTTTATTTTAAAGAAAACATGAACTTTTCCAAAATATAATAATGCTAAGTTACAGATTTAGTATTGAAATGGCATCTACAGTAATTTTTATTGAAAAATAAATATATAATTAATATATATAGAAACATTTAATATGTTATGACCGAATAGTCTAAGTTATTATTTTTATAATAAAAAGTGATATTAAATATGTTTTATACACTATATTAAATTTTTATTCGTCCTTTCTAATAATTCCTAACTCAACCGGCAATAAAAATATTCCCTGACCAATTGTAATCAATCTAAACTTGTAGTGCAAATTACAGTTTTGGTACGTATGCTTACTACGAGATATCTCGTAGTTGACAGTCAATGGGTTAAAAATAATATTTTTCTAATCGCTGTGATAGTAGTAACGACGTAGGTATGTTGACGAATAGGTATGCCAGGAGATACCTAGGCGGCACCCACACGCGTGTGAGAAACGCGAAATCCTTTCTCTGAACGGCCTCGCCTTAATATTGCATCCGCTGGTACAAAACCAGGTTTTCTGGAGCAAACGAGACGCATTGCCATACCGGCGTCCTATATTCCAACGACGACGATCAAAACACGTTGAAATCGGTCCCCCACTTCAATGGACACGCGGTGATTGTATCCAATGCCTTCTAGACAGACCTCTCGCATCTAGAGAGCTGTCCTGTGCTGCTTTTGCTATAATAGACAAAGAAAGGGAGAACCGGTAACAGGCAAAGTTCCTAGGCAACTAGCTCGTGTGATCCGTGGAACACCTCGAGTGTTTCTTAAGATAACCGTGGTTTTTCGCTAAAAATGTTGCAAAAATCGTCCACAGTTCCGTGGTTTCTCGACAAAAATGTTGCAAAAATTGTTCACAGTTCCGTGGTTTCTCGCTAAAAATGTTGCAAAAAATCGTCTACAGTTTCGTGGTTTCTCGACAAAAATGTTGCAAAAAATCGTTCACAGTTCCGTGGTTTCTTGCCAAAAATTATTTTTTTTATTTAAATAAAAATATATGTTTGATTATTTTATTAGAAATCAGAAGTGATGTTGCGAATTATTTCCTTTAATAAATGAGGAATTTCTTTCGAAAAATCTACGTTTATTCGTATGGGGTCAAATGGCCCCTTATTGGTAAGATAGGTACATGTAAAATGCCGATACGTTTAGTGTTGCGAGTTTTGATGATCGAAATTATCTCTACCATAGATCTTTCATTGTAAAAATTGCCTCGTCGCATCGTCGATGTCTTCGCAAGATATTTACATAAGATCGTGGCCATCCGAAACCTGTTTCGGCACGATGTTTCACGGACGGTTATGGGAACGCGAAGAACCAGTTTCGATAATGTTCGAACACCGTGATGTAACATTCGCGTGAGAATGATCTTGTAACGTTAACGGTGGTATCATTTGGAGTTCGATGAAACGAGCCCGAATAGTGGAAATTTTTACAAATCTCTTGCAAATTTCAATCGTTTTTCGCCGTTCGAGTTTCATTCAAGTCATCAGTTGCGATGCTTCGCAAGGAAGAAAAATTATATCACACTTCTTTCGTGGAATTGCATTAGCAGTTTAGGGAAATAGCCTGGTATATATATATAGTGTTCCATCGCAGCGGGAATCCCCCTACTAAAATACGCTCTAATCCTAAACTCGCCCACGTATCTATATACACAGTTGCATAGCATTTGCGTTCTTTGCATCAGGTTCCGTAATCACAAAGTTGTGAGTATCGAGTTCCATAATGTCGACGTTATCTGTATCGGGTTCTCTGACCCCCAGGTCGCCACGTTATTAGATCCTACGGTTTAAGGGTCGTGTCTATCAAGCTCCAAGATAACAAGCCAAGTCTATATTTCTCACTTTGAAAACGTAAAATTCACTCCGAGGAAGCTCCGAGACCGTCCCAATTTCAATTTCACGAATATCACGATCACGTGATAGGCGTCAGGTGTCAAAAATTTCTCTTCAATTGGGAAACATATCCGACGCACAACAGTTGCTTTGCTTTCTTTTTCTCCTTTCTTCGTTTTTCAATCACTTTTCGTCTTTCGTTCTTTCCCTTTCAACTCGCGAAACGCGCGTTTTTACGAAAGACTGTTTTATTTATCGTTATATATATATTTATGTTGTTTGTTTCGTTCGTGTTGATGTTCAGCCAATCAAACGACACCGATTTGGCGCAATCTACAAATTATCTAATCTAAAAATCTACGATTATCGCGCGAGGATCATTCGATCGAAAGTGGTTTTATCGTCGATTAAAAAAAAAAAAGAAAAATCACTCGAGACATTGTCGCCTTGATCGACTTGATCGATAATCGACGTTCTCGTTTTCTATTACATTTTACGAAAGAAAGATTTCTCGGTAGATCATATTGCAATTTACATAATAATGATCTTTATACGAACTTTTTCTTGTTCTTTCCGTTGATATTCTTCCAACGTATTGAATTTTAAAACTTTCTTCTTTTTTCCCTCGCCTTTTCTTTTTTCTTTTTTTCCTCCACTTTAAGAAGTGTTGGACGTGCATTTTGTTTTCCTTTTTTCTTTGCTTATTATTATTATTTTTATTACCCTCATCCCCCTCCCTTTTGTAACATGCATCTCGAATTGTGTTTTTCTTTCTTTTTTTTTTTCCCTCCACTTTAAGGAATGTTCGACGTGCATTTTGTTTTCCTTTTTTTCTTTGATTATTATTATTATTTTTATTATCCTCATCCCCCACCCTTTTGTAACATGCATTTCGAATTGTGTTTTTTCTTTCTTTCTTTCTTTCTTTTTTCCTCCAGTTTAAGGAGTGTTCGACGTGCATTTTGTTTTCCTTTTTTTCTTTGATTATTATTATTATTATTTTTATTACCCTCATCCCCCAACCTTTTGTAACATGCATCTCGAATTGCGTTTATTCTTTCTTTTTTTCTTTTTCTTCCACTTTAAAGAGTGTTCGACGTGCATTTTGTTTTTCTTTTTTTCTTTGATTATTACTATTATTATTATTTTCATCTTTGAAAAATTATTATTATTAATTATTACTTTTATTAAAAATTATTATTATTATTACTTTTATTACCCTGATCCCGTACGGGACGATCGTGTAAAGTATCCGCGAACGAAATTATTTCAGCGTGTTCAAAATGGACACGCCGGAACGATACTGTTTCCATCGCCTTCCGGCTTCGTGTTCGTTCGTTTCACTTTCGTTCTTTTTTTTCTTCCGTTCTGTTTTCTTCTCTTCTCTTTTAAAACACGACTCGGAGAGAACTCGGTTCTCTCGCAACGGTTGCGCAGTTCGACTCGCGACTCTCGACTCTCGACGCGCGGAGTGCCTGCACTTTGGCTTATTGGGTTATCCCGCGGGGTAATGCTATTCTAACTATTGGATTTCACTCGAAAAGAGATGGTATTTAGGTTCATATTCGAGGACGTTTAAAGCGCGCGTTCGTCGTTGTCGCGTTTGAGAAACAACTCTCGTTTCTCTTTCTCTTTGAAGAGACGAGCTTGATTCGGTTTGTCGAAGACAGAAATTCAAGAACGGTGTAATTAAACATCGAGGCATCGTCAGATTTGTCTCGTACTCGATCAACATCATTTGTCATTTATCTCGTTACGCTTTCAATGAAATTCCGAAAACGTTTCACTTACGGAAGCAGCTATACAAGATATTTCCAAGTACTTGCACCGATCGAATCGCCACCACCGTTAAATTTTTCGCGATCAGAAAAGCGCAAGATTATCGCAAGATGATCGGTCCAATGTATCGTATAGCCATATTTCGTATTTACGATCCTCGTTCTGTCTTCCATTCGCGAACGACGCGCGAATTTCTCTTCCTCCCGGCGATGAGAGAATCGGAAAGCGATGATTTATATTTTCGAGTCGGCGCTCGAACGGTGTCGATGTTTCCAGCGAGAGCTTGAGAAATGTTTTTATTTCGTCGTTGGGAGAACGCGGAGAACGGAGGCAGGGTTTCACCCCCTTCACGAGGAGGGTTGCGAATACGAGCGTCAGGAGCTCGGATTTATGCCTGCTCGACAATTTCCGCGAATCGTTTCACCTCCTGCCAGACCGAAGGGAAATCACTTCTCCTCCGCGTGAAAATGTCGGCTTTCTCTCCCTTTGGTTCGAATCTCCTTTCTATTTCCCGCCTAATTAACGCGATTTCACTATTGTCGAACGTTTGGCGACAAGAACAACCAATCACAGAAGCAAACGATTATATTTTCAGAAGAATACACTTTTACACAGAAAATGGCATTCCTTTTGTTTTTTCTTTTTCTTTCAGTTACGATTAGCGCGGAATAGACGAAGTTTACTTTTCAAACTGTAGCGAACACACTTACACACACACACACACACACACACACACACACACACAGGGCGAGCATTGAGATCGACGCTGGTTCACAAGCCGCTCGAGAATCGCGGCGCGGCGTGATTTTACACTGGGAAAGCGTAACGACATTATTTTTAACTGCATCACGCGATTTCACGGTATTACGGTTGTACACGTACGCTTCGAATTCAAATATCCCAAGTCGGCGTGTGCACGCGGTGAATGGAATGGTCGATTTCTTTCGCTGCTCTCGGGAAATTTCATCCTCGGAACTCTCCTCGAACAAACACGGATCGTTTAGTTACTTGGTAATTCGTTAGTACTGCGAAAGTACGTATCGTGGTAATAAACGACCAGTTTCCCTGAAAAATCACAAATTTCAATTGCCTACGACGCAATTGACGAGGACGAATAACTTTTTTTTTTTTTTTTTTACGTGGAAGAAATCTTCATAAGACACTTGAGTCTTTTTAACACTAGAACTACCACACTAGTCAAAATGACTGGTTTTACAATTTTATTTTAAAATTTCTATTTCATGTTACAATTTTTTCCCCCACAATGATGCAATGACTTTTACAGTGATAACTAAAGAAATAATATAATGAATTTTATTTTATTTTTATTTATTAGAAATCAAAATAATTTTGGTAGAAATAACTTCGTCTTAACTGTCGGTAGTTCTAGTGTTAAAGGCCGATCCCCGGAGAAGATTAAGCGATATAGTTACAGCTGTAATGCTACTGAATGTTTCGAACTTCGAGGGTTTAGGTTCCTACGTTCACGGCCAAAATTCTCTCTGCAGGAGAGTACACAATTTTGTTTCTCGCGTGATGATCAATCCTTTTATTTTTTTTTTTTTTTTTTTTACGTGGAGGAAATCTTCATAAGCCTGAGTCTTTTTTAAAAGTAGACCCAGGTAGTGTCGGATTTTTATCGACTAAAACCTCCACGATGGCCGTCCTTCGCATGTTGCGAGAGCTCCTTGGGACCTTTTTATACATACAGAGCTCTCCCGTACTGTTGTCTTAAAGGACAATGTCTTTTTTTTTTCGCTCAAACCCTGGATCCTCTGATTAAGAGTCTGATGATCTACCGACTGAGCTATCCCCACCTATAGAGGACGAATAAACCTACGAACCTAACGAACTAAGTGTAATATATTTACAATTAGTGCTTGCGATACGTACCTCCGTCCGCTCGAATCCCGTTATAGCTCGAACCTGTCAGCTCGCAGCAGAAATTTCAGCGTGCACTCTCGAACGCAGAAACTTGTCGCGCGGCGATGTGTGTCTGTCTGTTGCGTGAACCGGTAACTTCAGAAACCCACCGAACCCGTTTGCCAGCGATATACCGTTGCACAGACCGATGGGGACCTCTCAGCCGATCGAGACGATCGAGAACGCGTGCCTCGAGCGAAAGAGAACAGAAAAACCATCGAGCCACGAGTCTCAGCCTCCTTTTCTTCTTCTTTACCGACTTTCTCCTCGTTCTTTCGCCTTTTCTCCTACTCCGGCGCGACACTCTCGATTTCTTCTTCCTCTTCCTCTTCCTCTTCCTCTTCTTCTTCTTCTTCTTCTTCTTTTTCTTCTTCGTCCTTTTGTCGAACCGGCGGTGTATCTTTTAGCCTGTTTGGGGAAATTTGTACTTGTGCCATCATTTTTGTGCAACCTCGATCGCGCTACACTGACTTTTTAACCGTAGAAACTCCGAAACAGAATATCTAAATCGATACGATTACGAAACGGAGCAAATTATCTGCGTGTTTTTTTTTTAAATTTGACATTTTTGTAACTGAACTGAAGCGACGACTAAAGCACAATACTCGTAGCGAAGCAATCAAGGTGCAAGGTTACAAGAAAAAGTTAACAATACGATAAACAACACATGTACTTTATTAAAAGTCAGTATCTAAAAAATATACTGTTATAAGTATGTAAAATCTCCGTGGAAAATTACAAATTGATTTCGACCACTTTTAGTTTAGACGGATGTCCGCTTTGTTGGAAAGAATTTAGAATCTAAAATCGAAAGATCCACGCATCGTTTCCATCCATGGATGAAACAATCGTCCGTTTCAAGTTTCTTGAATATTTTACATAGCCTCGCATATTTAAAAGATTTAAAAATTCACAGTCCGACTATTGCTCCCTGCGGAAACAACACCAACATCTGAAAGATGAGCCACCACCCCTCGCGGAGCGAACGAAAAGGAAAACTTGGAAACGTTCGTACGAAACTGGCGAAACTCGTTTGGAATCGTAATTTCTCGGCGAGTGCCGGGCGATTCCCTCGAATACAATCAACGTAACGCTTCGCGAAATTACCGCGATTCGCATACACACGAACTTCTTTCGCGAATATGTCCCCCGGCGAGTCGAGATTTGCGTGTGTTTCTCGGTTACGTTGGGAAGAAAGTCACTCTCGAGCAGTGACTTTCCTTTTATCCGATAAAATAGGGCAGCAAGTTGGACAGATAGATCTCGCTAGACTTTTAATATCCCGTGATTCGCGCCAAGTAAATTAATTAGAGTGTTAATCGATTCGACGTGAATGAAAATTGGCAAGTAGATTTTCTATTACTAAAGGGTCGAATGGTGAGAACATTACAAAGTAAAAACTCTCTCTCTCTCTCGAGTAATATTTCACTTGTCAAGAGTGATCAATAATTTGAAAAATATTTCGCTCGACTTTGTTTTTTTTGACTTTGATCAACACTCGAACGCGTGAAGAAACCGGCAGTGTGTGGCAATCGTTGCATACTTTTCGAGTTGCAAACTCGTTTGCAATTGGTCAACCGTCGATGAAATAAGAGAGTGACGCGCGTCGAACGATCGATTTCGATTCGATTTCGAACGATCGATCAGAGTATCGTCGAACGAAATCTAGCAGGTTACGTCGTAAGTAACCTGAAGTAACGGAAAGTCGTTTGAAAAGTCGCCGAAATTATAAAAGTGAAATCTGAAAGCGAAGTTTTGGAATTACAAAGTTCAAGTAGTTCAGTCGAACTCGAAGATCGTTTGACTTCGAGGTGTTCTCGAATTGTGCAAAACTAAATCGGAAGCTCGTTCTTCGTTCGTGCGATTTCAGTTTCCCTTTTATTTTCGATTCTTCTTCGAATTCTCTCTACTGTGTATAGATTTTAGCAATGCAAGATGGCTACAAAAACGTACCGATTGTTACTTACTCCAATTTCAAATCTTCGACTTTATTTTACCTTTAACCCTCTGTTGCATTCCGTTTCCAATTGGAGACTTGAATTTCAAATGTTCTATAGTAAATTAAGTAGACAATTTATTGTTAATTTATTGTGATTTGCCAACATTTATAGTTACTGTTGTTTGATGCAAATTGTACTGTAAGTTTTTTTTTCGCGTAGAGAGCGATTTATTGGCTGAAATATCGTATCGAAGTAGGTGTTTTGTCTATAATGTAACATAAATTGTTATACGTAATTCAGAGAAATTGTTCTTTAAAGACTCACACGGAAATTTTCTTTTTATTTCATTGAGTTTGTACCTGCATATGTACAAAATTCCCATACAGGAATATAATAATAATACTATAAATTTTATTATTTATTTCATGACCACACTCATTTCTAAGTAGACTAACAGTCATATATTTATATATATATATATATATATATTCTTTTTTTTTTCAACTCGTCATAAAAATTCATGTAACATAGGGTTAACCATTTAATGGACAAGCGGTGTGAAACAGATCTTGAAGTGTGGAACTTGATAAAAAAGGAGGCGCCTCGTTCGGAAAATAAAGGCGCGTGTAAGTACGTTTTCGCAGCGCGGAAACACTGTGCCGGCGCTTTCAATTCGTGAAACCGGTTTCGTACTTCCTTGGACTCTGTACGGAGTTCACTTTATCTAGTTAAAATATTTCAATCGCCGCCGAGGACAAATAACTCGTTATGCGAAACCACCGGTCCACCGACAGGACAATTAAAAATCTGGAACACACAGGCGGAAAAATTAAGTATTTTTATATATTCCCCGCGTATATTCAGATTTCTCGCGAGCGCGTGAAAAATCCGCTGCTTGTTTGCAGCGTGCGCGATAAATCGTGATATTTATACATTTAATAATTCGCAATGCACAAAACGATACGAAACGTCGGGCACTTTTTTTTTTTTATAATGAACTGTACGCGCGCGTGAAAAAAAAGAGAAAAAAGAAAAAAAAATGTTGACGCCCGAATAAATTGCGACGCAAGCATTATTATTATTATTATTATTTATACCCATTGCGCACGTATGAGTGTGCATGGACTTGTTTCGAGTTTGTCGAATCGAAATCGAAAGTGTCGGATAACCATCCGTGTGACGTTATCAATTCGCTCGCTTCAAAGGAATTACATTCCGTGGCCTGGTATTTCGACACGAGAAATATCAACGGGCCCCCGTGTAAAGCGTGTTCGCTGAAAGAAAAAAAGCTAGCACGGTGATAGTGGTCCCGAAAAAAGAAAAGAGAGAGAGAGAGAGAGAGAGAGAGAGGGAAAATAAGATATAAAATAAAGAAACGCACGGTAATAAATACGGAGGTCAATCCCGATAGCTCGGAATTGAATTTCCTGCTGAATCGAGAGCCATGCGAGAGAAATAAATTTTATTCTCCTGCTTCGACATCGTGCAGTAATAAAGAATTGTAATATTTCTTCGTTATGAATTCACTTCAAGTTCGTAAATTCGAAAGACAAAGAGAAACGACGATATCCCGTGCGATTAATATAATTTGTGAACGATGAATATACTTTTTCGGTGTCAGGTGTAATTGCTTCTTGTGAAGTTGATAGATTCAGTATCAACGATCAATCAAGATATGATACAATACAAAAGCATAGTTCACAATCTGTCAATCTGTTGGCAGTCTATATTTTTAAGATCGAACGTGAACAAAAATCTCCGATTCGTTCGTATTCATGCTGATCGTTTTTCTAATTTTCAAGGATACGAGAAAATGTTCCATATTGCCACACTTACACACGCACACACGAGAGAGAAAGAGAGACAGAGACAGAGACAGTATCGTTGATTTTGTCTCGAATTAAAATTAAAATCATCTAGAGAAAAAAAAGAGAAATATTAAATCTAATTATCCGTGATACTGAGCTGATATCTCTGCAAACCTCTGGCAAATCTACTTCGTCTACTGTCAATAGTAACGTGCACAAAACGAAACGAAATTCGGCGTGCTGGCTAGCAATACGACGTTAGCGAGCGAATCGTAAAGTTTCCGATCGAGCTTGATCCCTTCTCTTTACTAGAGCAGGTCGTTCTCTATTCGTTCATTGGCACGTCCGCTCTCTGATGCCGCCGTGACTTTCCGCTGTGACTGTCGTAAACGTAAATTCAAGGACGGTTGCCGCTCGCTCGTCAAGCATTCCCGCGGGCTTCCACGTGTTTCGATGGCCAATAAAATCTCCCGCCGGCTGCGAAATCCTGGGGCATCCACGGGCATGCTAGCTTTCGAACGGGACGTTACGGGCCAGGAAATTTCCCGTGAAATGGCACGATTGGCAACGATACGCGACGTGTCGTCCACGTAATTCACCTCGCGACCCCTTCTCGCTCTCCCTCCTCCCCCTCCCCCTCGATTCGATTTACCTCTGATCGGCTCGATATATCGCGCGTTGACGATTTGTCTATTAGACGATCATTATTCTCGTTGGCGTGTGCAGATCTCGTGCATTCGTTTGCGATATTTAACACTATTCCTACCGACACTTCACGTATACCTATTCCTATCGTATAATGTACTATCAATCCTGTTTGATTATTATCTTATTCCTTTCGTATTTAAAATGAAATCTAAAAAAATTAGAACTGCATCTTGAACAATATTTCGCCAGCACAGCCCACACAGAAAGTTTTGGAAAGATTACGGAAGAAAGTCAGAGATAATAAATCGTGTATAATTCAATAACATAAAATACTGTGCATATGTTATTCATTAACACTATTCCTACCGACATTTCACGTATACCTATTCCTACCGCGACCGGTCTTTAGCACAACTTATATTTTTTAACACTAAAACTACCGACAGTTAAGACAAAGTTATTTCTACCAAAATTATTTTGATTTCTAATAAATAAAAGTAAAATAAAATAAAATTATATTATTTCTTTAGTTATCGCTGTAAAAGTCATTGCATCATTGCGGGGAAGAAATTGTAACGTGAAATAGAAATTTTAAAATAAAATTGTAAAACCAGTCATTTTGACTGGTGTGGTAGTTTTAGTTATAGAAGATAAAAGCCAATTTGACAGTGTAAAAATATAGTTTCTTTTATTCAGAAGTATATAATGTACATTTTATTCGTTTTCACCGCATTTTTTATTTATTTTACGGTCATAGTAGATAAGACGGTGTAAGAAAATCCGAGGTTCTGGACCGCTTCGGATACCAATCAGGCAAATAAACACTGCGAGGCCGATAGGCGAGCGAGAACTGTAAAACACTTGGAAGTGCCTAATCAATAAATCAGTCCCTGGAAGGCACTTTTCGGCTAAAATCATGCCACAACTGCATTGCCTTTCGTTTCTAACGACTTTATAGTTTCGGAATTGGAGTCCTTGAGAGAATACTGTTACAAAAAGATATAAATCGTTTTACCGGTCAAATGACCGGTCGTGGGGTAGGTAAGACAGACTACAAATTTTTCTCAACAAATAAACAATAAAAAAAGAAGTGAATATTGAAAAATGTATTATACGTATATTTGAGGAAAAGTCGTGAAGTTTAAAGCCGATTTAATTACGTTGTATATAGGAAATTCTAATCGAAATTTTAAAAACGGTCATTTGACCGGTCGTGGTAGGAATAGTGTTAAAGGTATCGAACGAAGCTTTATTCGGATTCTGTTCTTCTCATTCGGAAGTTCGTGAGATTCTCGTAATTCTCATCTTTTCGCGAGATTTCGGCGAAAATTTCAAAATTCCTTTGGTAGAGTTTCACGATTCGTTGAAATATCTCCGTGTCTTCCCGTGTTCTCCATCATTTTCGCGGATTTTACCAATGCGTGGCAGCAATTACCAATCGCGTCTTATCTCGTTACGTAATGAAATTCCGGGGTAGAGGGGGTATATAAAGTTTCGAAAGATCAATTGTCCGAGAATTGTTTTCAAGCCTCGTGCGTTGCATTGTGTGTACATATAGATGTATTCCTTTTATTTGGAAATGTGGAGTATTAATTCCGCGAATCTCGCGTGTGAAATGTGAGATTCGAAAAACCACGAAATTATCGGAAAAAAAGGAGCAAAGCGATTAATTTGTTATAATTGCGGCTTGTGTTTGCTTGTTTCTCTTACGTTGGAATACACTGGTTATTATTATTATTATTATTATTATTATTATATTATTATTTTCTTCTGGACTGCACTATTCGAGACTAGCGTTATTTATAGCGCGTGATAACGCGACGATAATATGTATAATTTAATGTGCAAATGCGAACGAGTGACGTTCGCCGGAGAGATAATCTCGCTCTCGCGAGAATGAAAATGCGCGGTGCTAATTATAACAGCCAATACGAGACGATTAAGGAACTCGGTAATTGTAAAACTGTGACATGGACGAGGTATCGGACGAGTCAATAACACGCTCTTCTGGAGAGGAGATCGAGAAAATCGAGATCGTCGTCTCTGCGGTTTTTGCACACACGCGATCGCGTTTGAAGTTGAAAATCATCACGTCGTCAATGAAATTGTGCACGCGGTAATCTTTAATTTTCTAATTTCACGTTTGTACCTTTTGTTAACGTTACGGTAATTACCATGCTGTCCACTTGTCACGAATTTTTTTTTTTTTTTTTTTCGTTAGAAGCAGACCTCTCGCTTTTCAAAAACAGGTAGCGTCGTTCGCTTAAAAATCCGTCACGAAAAAAAGACGATTCGGGATTTTCTATCGCACGTTTTCTGTTTGCCTTTGCTACACGCAAATTTTCACTCTTCGCCGAAACGTGTGTTTCAAACGCTTTCCTTTCGTCAATGTTTCCTTTGTTCAATTGCGCTTAGCTCGCGCCACGATTACGATATCATAATCGATATGGGGGAATTAAAATTGCAGCGAAACTTAGCGGCGTTATTGGTAAAGTGGCGATATCCCTTGCAGGCAATATCCTTAGCTGCCGTTTCGATTACTGGTCGATGGCCCCTCTCTCTCTCTCTCTCTCTCTCTCACTTTCCATTCTTTGTGCATGCACTTTCGTTGCATGCAAAAAGAACGCGATTAAAACGGCGAGCTGCCGATTCAATTATCTCGTGGAAACTTTAACGCGTCTGATGAAAAATGAAATCGGAATTCTTTTTGTTTCCTTTGCGGCAACAGATATTGCATCGGCAAGTAAATTCATAATTTCGAATGCCTTTGGTGGTTCACATTTTTTTTCTAACACCAGCAAGACGTTAAGTCTTGAATATCAAAGCGAAAAAACGAATCCAGCTAAAATTAAAAAAATGTTTTCTGCTTTTTTTTCACAGGTGAGTCTATCCAAAGATTTTCATCACAGAGAGAGAGAGAGAGAGAGAGAGAGAGAGAGTGAGTACATAATTTTTCCACATTTCGATATTGTTAATATAACAGTCAGCCAATCGGTCAAAAATTTTTCAAGAGCCATTTGATTATTCACATTCGCAATAAATATTTAATACTTTAACAAGTTTTGATATCTCTAGTAATCTTAACACTCTTGGATTAGCATTGATCTTTTGATAAACTCCGAAGCAAACTGTAAAGTCTTTGTAATCGATTGCCTAATTGAAAGTATAGAGCCTAATTGATGCCTAATCGAAAGCATTTCTACGTCTAACATCTAATTTTTATGAATCTGATTCTTATAATTGTGTACTTTTACGAAGCTACTTGGAACGTTACTTGAAATATTCCAGAGATCATCATTGTCGGCTGATTTATTAATACTTTGATATTTCGCCGTATAGACGAAGTAGAACACACGTACACACTGTAGGCCAAAATATAGCGAAAGCGTTTTAGCCAAGTACTGCTGAACTATAATTATTTCACGTAATTTCACGAAATGCTGTTTATAGTTTGCATCCGTGGTTCAAAGCGTTGTTTAAATTAATTTTCCCGGCGAACTTTTGGTAATAATTCAGCCATTGCTCCGAAACTATAGTTTGGTCACCGTTATCGACTTTGACCGCGCGTATTTGAATAATTGCTCAACATGGTTCTTGCATTTTCTAATAATAGTCCCTCATCCCAGTTTCCGTTCTACCTACGCGCTCGATGATACCTGTTAGATTCTCGAACGAAATTCTTGATCGAGAGCATCTTGTGAGATCATCATGAAAAGTCGCTGTCGATCACAGTTGTTTCGCATTTATGCATATATTTTTAATGTCAGGTTTTGAAACGAGATAATTTTATTAGCCTATTAAAGGTGGAGTATTCTGTTAGCTATTCGAGGGAACATATCGAGGATATATACGCGAGATTATCGATTCTCGTCCACCGCGAAACAGTGTCACTTCGTAATTCAAGGCTGTTCACAAACCTAACCTATCTCAAAGTGAAAGAGGCTTGAATAAAATTGATCGGACCTAACCTAATACGTACAAAGTACGAATTACAGCGAAATATAGAAAAACAGTGGAGATGTATTGCAATATGAAATTACATCGTATCGAGTTGCACGAGCATAAATTTTGCATCTCCCTTTTTTTTTATATCGCAAACGTTAATTAATATATTCACATATTCGGCGCGCTTTAAAGATCATCCGAGCCAAGTAGTAACAAGTTTATATTTCGCTGGGATATCATAAAACTCCCGGGAGCAGAGATGTTTAAATTTTTAATTAAAATTTCATTCCGTTTCGAAACGTGCATAATACCGCGCGATGTAGGTCAATACGCATTAACTGATCACGAATATCCTTTGTCAGTCATTTCCAACAGGCGCGCATTACAATACACATTCGCTACTTCCGTTGCTTGATATTACTTTGCTTCGTCACATCACTTCCGTTTCTGCGACATACAGTCGCTCCAAAAAGTCTCGCGCGTACGTGCACACGCGACGAGGAATCATCGACGTTTCAAACTCCCACTTGACTTCGTGAAGAAGAAATCGTGCAATGAATTTTAATCGAGTTGCAAACGGAAGATGATTGCGATCCTCCGAGAAAATTGCAAAAAAAAAAAAAAAGAAAAGAAAAGACGAATTGAATTTGCAAAAGATTTTCGAGAGAGAAAACAGTTAATTTTAAAGTGACGTGGAAACATCAGGGTTTCGAAATTTTAATACGAGATTTAAAATGAGTATGAAATTGATGGATCTAAGATTTTTTTTTTCGATAGAAAGTTTACAGCAGTTTAAAGTGTCCAAGTGTCGTTCGAGTTGGAATGGTTACATTTTATAGAAAATGATCGATCGAGGCCTCCCCTTTGCAACGTTTTCTTAGAAATTTCGTTGCGGGATTTTCTTTCACGGCGTTTTAACGAGAGGTTAAAATACCGATGATATTTCATCGTATTGCAATGAATTTTAATTGTGCGTATCATTGGAGACTTTCCGGAGCGACTGTAGCTGTTTCAACAATAGATAGAAACGCAAGATGTTCAATGTTTCCTATGATAAGTACATTTTATCGTAATGCATTCCGGTTGCCTCGAGAAATAAATAAATCTGATGACGGTTTCAACGATCATACGATCGCGAAGAGTCGTAGCACAGAACGTGAAATATAAAATAAAGCATAAAATAAAATAAATCGCTCGGAACTTTGATCTGTCTCTTCAGAAATTCGCAATTAGCCTTCGCTAGTCTTCCGAAGCCGAAAATTTTTCAAAATATTTCCGAAAAAAAAAAACTATTCCCGGTTTCGTTTCTCGAATTTTATGTCGAATATTCGAATTACACTCTCCTTCCAAGTGTTTCCAAGAGTTTTCCGAGAACGAGTGCGGTCGTTGTCGTTCCAGCGAAAGATAAAACAAAGAAATAACCGCGGCTGTAAGCGATTTTTCGTGTAGACGAGGAGGGGGAAAAAAATATTTCGCTGGAAACGAAAAGGAAATCCTATGCATCCGTAAACGTGGTCGTTTCTCACGGACTTTCTATTTTGTTTCCACCAAAAACTCCCGGATCGTGAGTCGATCGTGGAAACACGTCTTCCCGTTGTTTGCGCGTACTCTCGTGGAGTCTGCTGGGTAAATAATTCAAGTCGCGAATACTCGGAATAAAGGAGCCAGTATATCCATCCGATTGGGGGGGGGGCGGGAGGGGACGGGAAACGTTCGAAAACCGGGCGAGTGTCTTTTCTCGTGCCGACTTTCATCGTCTGCTCTTCTCATCCTCTGTTTATTCTGCGAGACGCCATCACCGAGACCATCTCGTTGTCATATTTCCCTTTATTGTTTAATTGTCGATTTTCTTTTTTTTTTTTTCTAGAGACGCTACTTAGGCATTAGGGAACAAACGATCGGAATAATTAACAACTTGTAGATCTAGAGATAGTTTGTACGAACTTTTGCCGAAAGTTTGACGTTTCTCTGGTCGCGACGTAACTTCAAGTCAGATGGAAGAAATTCTGTAGATGGTTTATCGCACCAGGATGAAGTTAACACTTTCCGCGGGGGATCACAGTCATTATAACGCTATAATACTGT
Organism: Tetragonula carbonaria; assembly: GCA_032399595.1. Classification (NCBI taxonomy): domain Eukaryota; kingdom Metazoa; phylum Arthropoda; class Insecta; order Hymenoptera; family Apidae; genus Tetragonula; species Tetragonula carbonaria. Next base: position 1,432,705 of record JAUCRC010000018.1, on the reverse strand, counting down.
AGCAGAGATTCTCTAAGCTCTGCTCGAGCTCAATCTGGACAATGTTGTCTCTCGAACGAAGACTTTGACCCGCGTCAAAATTACGTAAAATTTTCGGACGGAGCTATTCCGCAGATATTCGTGTGTAATTTTCGTCGAGCTGGAAGAAGGATTCTCGAACGATTATTTTATTTTCACGAGCTCCGTGACGAATGAAACGAAAGATTTCACAGATTTCACATCGTCTTTAACCGTATCCATTTATTTATTGTATATCGTCGTAGTAACCTCGCAGTGCATCAGGTGGAAGCACGTGGAAGAGAATAATAGAACGAATTATGGCAGGTCAGCGGGAACTAACGTTTAAAACGAAAAGTATTCACGGACAAGATACAGGTGCATCGCGCGCGAACGCCTTGAAATATTGTTACAGCCACCGTAAAATACGATCGCTTGCATAATACTGATGAAAACTCGAAAGTTTGATACAACGTATGGCGCAGTAGTTTGAAGTTTGCGGTTAACGTTATCCGCGATCTCTCGTAAATATTCCTGTTTTTAATAAGCCAGTATTGCCTTTTGCCTTTCGGAGTAGTATTTCCGGTAGCCTCTGGCTATAAATGCTTCGCGACGTGTTAACAACGCGTTACGCGAATTTTTTTTTTTTTGTTTTTGTCCACCGATAATCGTCTGAGAATATTTCCCCGGAGAAATTCGAATTGAAAATCCGCGAATATAATATCCGGGGGGACGCGCGTTTCCAAAAACTGGCTAGTGGGAGTGAGCTTTCGCGCAGTTTCTCAATCTTCTGGAGAGATGCTTGCCGCGACCGCCCCTTGTCGGCAAGAAAACGGAAGTAATCTAACTTTGTTCGATGAGAATTAATAAATTAACGATCGCTCCTCGCTCTCTTACATATTTTGGGCCGCGCGTTCCGCCCTCGAGATAACTCGATTCTTCTTCACGGCGTCGTCGCTGCAAATTTCGCGGATACTACTTTGGAATCTCTCTCTCTTGGAGTCGATCGAACGATCCCTTCTTCAAGATTCGAACGTCGAAATTCAGGAGACACGGGGAGGTTTCGAAATTTCGAAGATCCAAAGATTCGGAGAAATCGGACATTTTTGATAAGTCAAGATTTGCCATTTTTATCCGCAATTCGCGTGTTTGAATATACAGTTTTCGTGCTCGAGAAGCATTTTTTAACACTTACTTGGTAGAAAATACGTATTTTTAAATATATTGTTCAAACATATGGCAAAATGGTGTTAAGTTCGTCGTTGAAGAATTTACGCAAGAACTTTACATCTTTGACCATTTCCGCGTTATTTAACAAAGTATCTTCCAATGTTTGAGGATAGTCGACGATTGCTGATGGAAAAAAAGAATGGCACTTTTTTGAAAACTGCCGAATTTCATCAAAATCGGTGATTAACCGATTCGTTCCGTATGATTCTCAAAGTCCCCCTACAGGCTTTTATATTAAAAAAAAAAAACGATAGAGGCAAATATCGAGTTTTGATTCGATAATTGAAGCGAAATTCCACAGAAATCCCGAAACTAAAGAGGAGGGAGAGATTTACTGCCTCGCGAGAGAGGTGGAGAGGGAAGAGAGTTGTGCTGCTCAACGACGCCAGACCGCGCCGTAAAATTCGTCAAGTTTTTTCTCTTTTTCCTCTGTTTTCGCGGCAACAGCGCGCGGTGCTTCGTGCCCCCTTCGCTAGAAAATTCATCATGCATACCTCGCATGAATATGCATCGTCGTTTCTTCGGCCGTTGTATCGCCCGACACCCGCGCGAGAAAACACTCGTCCCTATTCAATTAGAAAGAGATCAAGATCGCGGATCGCATTTGCATAAACTATGGATTACATCGACTACATCCTTTGGTGTCGAGCGTCGACCCTTTTGCCGTTGAATTCGTTGAACTCGCCGATTCTCTCAGATCGGTGTTGCGAGTAACACCCGAACAGAGACATATTTTAAAATAAATGATGGCGATTTTGGGAAATGAATGGATTAGTGGTAATTAGAACGGAGATGTTGTTGAAAAGTTTGCTGGATTAAAAACTGGAGAGAGCGTTGAGGCTGACATTAAGCTGCTAGCGAGTATACGGTATCTACGATCTTAATTTCCTCGGTGGCTCAGGAGATCGGGCGATTAATGCAAAATTGCCGCGCCGATTCGACGACAACGTAGTGTCCTCTTAATTTGATCGTATCTTCCCCTCTTCGTCGGTTTATGGAGAAAATGTATGTACACGATATACGTAATATTAATTAATTGTAATATAGAACATTGCAATATTCATCGTTCTTTCCTTTAGAAGCCTATTTGTGGGTATTTTTAACGATAAACTTGCGGCAAAACGATGTGAAATTAGGTAGTTTCGTTTGTCGAAGAAGTTGAACACTGAAGCGCCAAATTAAATAGCGATTACGTTACGTCTGGATCGCGATCCCCGCCAAAATCCCCGTCAGCCGTGAATGCATATTGTCAACGCATTCGATTAATTTCCTGGCGAGCCTAACAATCCTGTCGCTCTTGCTGAATCTTGATGCTAAGCAACGTGCCGCCAGCACTTGAAGCCGATTATGTGGCGAATGACAATGCGCGTCTTAATAGAATTTGCCTCGGTCAATATTCTTGCTCTCTCACGCTCGCAACAACGATATTTAATTAATTCGGGTAATCACGCCGACACTGCTGGACCTTGATATAACATGCAAAGATGGACGAAGATTCATCTAGTTAGAATCTTTGAAAGATTTAATAACTGAGGCGAGTTTTAAGTGTTCCAAAGTGTTTGAAAACGACGAAACATCCAATCGTCTCGGAGGTCTCTGAACCGATCTATCGAGGCTCTACACTTTCGATCTGTTTCTCCACGATTTGATTAATTTTTTTAACATAGAATATGTTTTACCGGTGGTGTTCGGGCAAAAAGTGTAACGAAATGTGCAACGAAAACGCGTCACGCTCTCGATCAGGAACTTGGAGGAGGAGAATGTCACGTGATTAAGGAGAGATAAGTTTGTCGAGCGATGTATCGGTTGTAGATGCTGTAAAGGAGTGAGGTGTTAAGATTGTCGAGATACAGATGGCGATAATATTGTCTGGAGATTGAAACTTAGACTTAGAAAATCAGACGACGGTAAAGATTTCGCTCAGTCATGTATACATACACGTTACACGCTGAAATTGATTAGCAGCAGTGACATACCAACGACAAGAGGTTGTACAACAATTGATGCCGTATTTGCGAGAAACATCGATGACTTACCGTGTTTGAATTACACATCGTATTATAGTTATCACCGACCAATTCTGGTTCCATAAAAAATCAACAGGAATAAAAATAAAGCAAACATACGTGAAAGGGTGTCAAGTTTTATTTCCTTACAGAAATGAAGTCAGATATATTCTATGTGACAGGCTTTAAAGGCGTTAAAGCCGCTCATTTTATTTTTTTTTTTCTTTTTTTTTTGTTTCCCAATGCGTGCAATCTCACGCTGTATCTTTGCGCTTTGGAAAACTACGAAATTGATCTTGCAAACGCGACGAATTCGATCCTCCGAGATAAAAGTGTCTCGATGTTCAACGTCTAGCTTCTAATTTCTCTAGTTTGGCCGGTTTAGGACAGAGAAACTAAGCCGGAGGTGGAAATGTGAAAGCACCAATTGGATTGTGTTTCAAGCGTTTGGCCTTATCAATTTTGCACACTGGCTCGCGCACGTTTGTCGTATGAAGTATGCAGCCGTGTCGGTATCTCATCTCGCGGCGAGATTGTCCTCGATTTCGGGAAAATCGTGATTCGAGATTCTACGCTTTCTACGATGTCCTACGACGTTCGTGTATTAGCAAAGCTGCTATTAGCAGGAGCATTAGCAAATGAAATTTAACGTTTAATGTTTCGTGTATAATTAACTCGGCTATATATACTCGGAAGCAAAAATTCGTTAATGAACGTTTTGTTCTTTTTTTTTTTTTCCTTTCTTCCTTTCTTACGCTAGCTGACGCTAATGCATACGATAACAAGCCAATGGTATGAAATTAAAATTTACGGATTTTTTTTTTATCGTTCGTTTGCGTAATCGTTTTGTCGCCTATATTCTACGTCTCGCTGCTACGTCCTTTGAAAAAAAAAATGACATTTACAGAGTTAAATTGCAACGCCATTTGTCGAGGGAATGTTCAATGCTTCGAGCTCGCAGCGTAATTGGAAATTGTTTTTTTTTTTTTTTGTTTCGCGCAAAGTTCTGCGAAAATTGAAATTTATTCTTCGGGATTTTATGAGTACTGAAATTTTCATAAATTCCCGCCCCCGGCGGATCGAACTTTCTGTTAATATCGTTTGAATTTTTGCCGCGTTGCATTGTCGATTTCATTACCTCGTCGACGCTCTTTTTTTCCCGACGTTTTCTGCGAAGTTTCGAAATTGTTACGAATCACGAGAATTTTTATGGAAGATTCAAATCCAATTCGCTTCATTCGCTTTTTCTTTTTCTTTTTTCTTAAATGTAAAAACAATGAACCAATCGCTAAATGCGAGTAAATAACCTTCAATAAATAAATATGAAATTTCGTAATTTACAGAACACGGCAATTTTCATTACGTAAAAAACAAGCGTCGAAAAAGAATGCAATTTTATTGCTGCTTGCGCGATTCTGGTTCGCCGGTAATCAGGCTGACCAGGCGATTGCGTTATGCTAATTAGTCACACAACGTTAAGCTGGCATGTAACACGCCCGTTATAACAGTTTGTTAAACGATTAAAAATCTTACCTAGGCTACTGAAAGTTTCCGCTTTATTTTTTCTTTCTCTCAAGCTCGAAGGATATCGTCTACGTTATTAATTTTAATCACTCTACACTTTCAAGTACTATTAGAAAGACCGATTACGACGAATGACCGATTCGAAGACCGTTCAATTTCAAACTGTGTCGTATTCTTCGTCTTATTGCCTCGTCATATATATTTATCACCGGAGTGCTTTGAATTTTACTGCAAATCAATTGTTGGAAATTTGGTGGTAAATTTTTTTTTTTTTTGCATAAAGGATAAAGCGTTCTACTTTATTTACAAAATCTAGTTAACCCTCTATTGCATTCCCAATTGGGGACTTAAATAAAGCTCCCATACAGGGAACAATCATAAAATGCAATAAATAACATTTTCTAACGAAATTGTATTGTTTATTTCATGACCACGCTCATTTTTAACTAGACAGCCGTATATATCTTTTTCAACTCGTCATAAAAATTCATGCAAAATTCATGTTAAATTTCCTCCTCCCGTTGTTAGTGTTGAATTTCCGCGATAGACTAGGGAAGGCTAGATTCTATTTGTCGAGCAATTTCGCCCTTCTCATTTCTTGTTGTTGCTACTGATTTTGAAACATCAACATCCAGCCGCCGGCAGCGTCAACATCCGGCAACGTTGCATCTATATTATAGATACAACATTTTGTTATCCCGTTGATTTTAAAAACACGCGAATGCTGCTCGATATTTATAGAGATTCATAATGTATCAGCGGACAGCTTCGAATATATTATATATATATGAAAAATAATCATTCCGCGTGTATTTCGCTTATGTTTTAGCAATTTTTATTTTATCCGGGGGAAAGAAATTTCGCGTGTGTTCGATCGAAATTTTCGCGTGGAACGATCGTCTCGTATCGCGTCGCATTGAAATATTATCATCGTTCTGTGTGTGTGTGTGTGTGTGTGTGTGTGTGTGTGTGTGTGTGTGTGCGCGGGTGAAATCTTTCGAAAACCGATAGTTTCGACGTAACGAGTTATCGTTACCCGCCGGTGCATCCGTCGGTCTGTTTCGTCGCGTTTATCAGCGAGAGTTTAAGAGAGAATCTTGGTCGATCGACGCGGCTTATAAATAGCGAGCTTGGGGAAATCGAGCGAATCGTCGAAGTTTATCGCTGAATATATATATATATATATATATATTTCTTTCTTTAGAGTGGAAGAATCTTAAGGTTTACACACACAAAAAAAAATATCTAAAGCAGTTATACCTGTTGCGATTGGAATTTATTGCGCCAATGTTCGCGCGGTTTCTGGTTGATCTCAAGCGTGTAAAAATCGATGGAACCGACGCTTGTGATACGTAGAAACATAGGAAATTGACGAGGCGGAGTACTCATCGCGCGACACTTACAACAACTGGCGCGGAGTGGCCCTTGACTTTGCAGTTTCGCTGCGACGCGATCGTAAATCTTGCCGTTCGCAGAGACGAAGTGTCGTTATATTACGACAGGTGCGTCAAATTTACTTGGTGCTTAAAATCTCGCTGGTGAAATGAGCGGCGTACGTACGTCTGACACGTACGCCGCTGCCTGTCGCAGCGGTGCATTGCAATTTCCAAGCGGGTTTCGCACCCTTCTGGTGATCAGCCTTCTTCAACGCTGGCGAAGAGTACGCGAAATTTCGTTAAACCGCTGTTTCACGTTTCCCGTTTCTTTTTTTTTTTCGAGTTCTTCGTCATTTTTCCATTCGATGAAAGCCACGAATGGGAAGTGCGAAGTATTTTTTTTTTTCGATGGGAATTTTCCTCGAATATCAGCGAGATCGTTAAGTCACGTCGGCGCGATAATAAAGTGAAATTCACTTTTTAACATTCTTCTCTCTCTCTCTCTCTCTCTCTTTCTCTCTTTTTTTTTGTTAGCGTAACGAACGAAACGAGTCGAGGCACTTTCAGCACGGCACGTACAACAGTGCTTAATTACAAAATTTTACATTCACCGTGTAAAAGGCCAATTGATTTTTCGGGCTTGCAACGCGGACAATAAATTGCATACCATTTGTTAACGATCTGTTATCGATTTATTGGTTCTCGCCCGCTTCTTCTATTCGAAATTCTATTCACGGACACCGGAGGGATCGTAGTGATTCGTCGTTGCACGCGCGTATGGAAAAGTGGCGTTTTTAGTTCCAGCACGAACATAAATTGCAGCTTGTCTATTGCATTTTTCCTCTTCAACAATTGCACAACCAGCGATGCCGGAGGTCGGAATTACACAGTGTTGTTTCGCGCAGCGCGACTGTGCATGGCAATCATTAGATTGCCGATTTTCGCGAATATTCGCAACTCGCCGGGCCGATTAACAACAGTGTCTACGTTCTCAATTCGTCGATGATCCGCGAAGAAATACGGCCCGTAGAGATACGTGAAAAAAGTGTGCATTTGTGCACAATTTATAGTCGATCTTCTCGGAAAAATCGGTATTCTTAGAGTTACAAGACTCTACATGTGTGCGATATATTCGCGACAGTCGATCTTTTCGGAAAAATCAGTATTCCTTAGAGTACCGATCGGTATTCTTAGAGTTACAAGACTCCATGTGCGTGCGATATATTCGCGACAGTCGATCTGCTCGGAAAAATCGATATTCTTAGAGTTACAAGACTCCATATTCTCTCTTTCTCTCTTCGTATTACCACGCAATTTCCCACTTTAATATCCTCTATAAACGCGTAAAATTGGGCACGCTAGTTCGAGTTACAATACGACCACTCTTTCGCTCGAAACACACGCGCGTTGTTACGTAATCGTGAAATGTTCCAGCATTTTGCAACGATTACACGCACGTTGCCTCGATGTATCCTCGATTGTTACGTTGCGTCCGACGATGTATAATGAACGATAATACAATTGTTCCCTCGGCAAGGAAGCGAAAGTTCAATTGTAGAGGAGGAGAAAAAAAGAAGAAAAAGAAAAAAGGAAAAAAGAAAAACGGGGGCGAAAGAGAGAGAGAGAGAAAGAGAAAGAGAGGGAATAGTTATTCAGCAAATTGCGAACGGTGCGTGAACAATAGGCGCGGGTGGGCAGAGACGCAAGGAGGGAGGAATGGAACAAGAAGCAGAAGCATCGATGCGCAAAAACCGCGGTGCACAGCACCGCAGGAAACCGGTAATTGCGGGGCCATTTCATCGCGAGGATTTCAGCGGCAGGTTTACACGTACCGCGAACGAAAGCGAGCAGAAGCCTCGCGCACGCATGCAAATGAGTAGATGCACGCGTTTTCGAACAAAAGAGAAAACAGTGCGGCGGCGGGTTTGCGCCGGAGAGAAAGCCCACGTGGAGAGGTGAGCCGCGCGTTGCAAATCGCGCGTTTTATCGCGATCTCTTCTCGGTGGCCGCTGAACGCGCGAGAGAAATTGAACGATTGAAATCCGAAGAACAAGAAAATTAACTAACCAACGTCTCTCTCTCTCTCTCTCTCGAGCAAGGCGACACAAGGTATCGTTCGCTGTTGAAATTGAAATTTTATTCGTCCGGAGCATTGAACGAAGAGTGAAGAGTGAAGAGTGTACCTGAGATTCTCGAACGAGAATTCTTCGTTTCCTCCGGGGGAAGGGGGAAATAATCGAAGCAGAGGGGAACGTTCTAATCTGGTCTAATAATCTTAATAAAATAGCGAGAACTCCAGGAGGGACCGGGAGGAATTCGTACAGCTGAAAAGTGTACAAAAGATTTGGTTCGTGATGCTCGTTCGGTATGACCCACGAGAGCGGCTGCCTTTTCGGAGTGGATACCAGTGTACGTGATGGGATTTCAAACAACTATTTACAGACGAGGTTACCGTCGCCGAGTCGATCTCACGTGTGTTTCTCCACGAATGTAGGACGAGACGGCTACAGACTCCGTTAACGTTGCCACGACAGCCCCATCGACGTACGATCGAGTAATTATCATTCCAAAGTGCTTGGATAAATCGGACGAACGAACGAGAGACACTCGTTTCGTTTTTTTTTTGAGATCCGAAGGAAAAATGACAAAGTCGCGAACTTTTTCAAAAAGGATTCAAGGTGGATCGACTAGTAACTAGCAAACTCATGATTTTTCAATTCTCTAGAGAAATATCACGCATATTCGATGCATTTTCCGACAATTGAATTGATCCTTCGAAATCTCTTCCATTTCTTGCTATTACTCTAGTTTCTCCGAAATGCAATTGTCACGCTAGTTGCATTGTTAACGTGTGCAAAGGTGACTCGTCGAGGACGATTACTCACACGTTCGAGATAAGTCGAATAAAAGTTCGCGCATTGCGGTGAATTCTCGGCGAAGAGGAAAATTCGTTGTTCAGTCGAATCGAACCGCGAGCTAATTGATGCCGTTCGTACAAATTGTATCAACAGCAATCGCAATTAACCGACATTTATCACCGGGGAGAGAACTAAGAGCTATGATTTGTCTTGGACGCAGTGCAAACACGATGCTCCGATAACCGGTTTATCAGAAAATTGACTTGTACGCGATGGATGACGTGCGTCGAGTACGTTGTTGTTTTCTATTCTCGTCTCCATTATTCAAAACAACGAGCTGTCAGTTTGCGTGCAACGCGTTTTAAAATTTCTAACCTAAATCGAGAGCAAGAGAATGTTCTAGCTGAGTCTCGAACTATGTTCTTGCACGTTTCTTAGTTTCGAGTAAGTTAATCGAGACAATTGGAAATACAACGTGTCCGAGGATAATAAATTTACTCGCATTTTCTTTTAATTTCCGATGAAGAACGCGTAAAAATTTACATTTCGCGGATGAGTTTCAAATCTCTACGCTTTATTTTTCGCGAAAACAAGTCCGTGTAGGAGGGGAAGAAATATTCTGGAAGTTTCGCTTCTCGATAAAGAGTGACCTCTTACGTGACCAGTTGCTTCGTGTGTATCATGAAATTGATATCTTTTCAGAATTATCAGCAAGTTCGAGAAATATATATATATATATATATATATATATATATATATACACTTTGTTCAGATCGAACAGTTGTGCAAACAGTGATTAACGAAGCTGAAACGTTGCTCAATATTTGTTAGCTCATATTTTTCCAACAATATTCATTGCTCATATTTTTCTAACAATTCTAGTAGCTCATATTTTTCGAACAATACTTGTAGCTCATATTTTTTCCAACAATGTTCGTAGCTCATATTTTTTCAACAATACTCGTAGCCCATATTTTTTCTAACAATACTCGTTAACTCATATTTTTCCAATAATACCTGTTGCTCATATTTTTTCAACAATACTTGTTAGCTCATATTTTTCCAACAATACTTGTTAGCTTTTATTTTTCTAACAATACTTGTCCGATCTGATAGAACCTTCGCTGTTTGTCCGTGTATAATCGAGTAAACGCTCTTGCTGCTCACGTGTTCGCTGCTAGAAATTCGCCCTCAAAATAAAAGTTCTTGATCGAGTTTAACATTTAACATTAAGTCTTTGAATCCAGCAAAGCTGGCCGACGAAGTCTGTTAATCGAACGAAAGGAGATGTTATTATCACAAGGTTAATTAACCACCGAGAGTGGTCGTTGCAGCTGAAATTTAGCACCGTTTGTTTGAACTTGCAAATTCCACTGGAATTTCAATTTACCCTACAATCATAGACACGTGTTCAGATATTGTCCGGTGAAAATTTTCAACAGAAATGGGAAACAATGAAGGGCGTGACTACACGCGTACGCCATATTTCGACGTCGATAACACACAACCTGATCGATGTGCACTCATTAATCGTTGCCGGCTAGCTAGCTCTACGTAAAGTCTCCCTCCCTTTTGTCTTCGTCCATTAATCAATTTACTACGTTATTTTCAATAATGGACGAATAACGACGCATAACGCGTAACCACGACACACGGGTTTCTTTCTATTCTCCCTTTTTTCTTTCTCCCTTTTTAGTCGCACCCCGGTTGATTATGTTGCCTGATGAAGCTACGTTGCGATACGGTCGGTTCACGGTGGCCGGTGCGAAAAATAATTTGGTATATGGAACGACACGTTGTAAGCAGTAAGTTTATTTGTGTTTATATTTGGGATCTCTCTTGCTAATGAAGACTCACGACGGTGGATTTTAAAAGAGATATTGAACGAGGCGAGCATGCTTTGCGCGCGCTCGATTTTCTTCTTTTTTTTCTTTTTTACTTAATTAATTCGCTGAATTCGTAGGACGAAGTGCTAGTACGGTTGTTCATGAGATCACATTCACCGCGTGAAACGTGTAACTCTTTGCGAGTGGTTTCATCGACAGATGAAAGCACGAAATACGGAAAATGTTTGTAATAACTAATTAATTCCGATTTGAATAGCAGGCTGAATTATAGTTTTGGCGAACGAACTAACGAACATAAGTATGGCATAAATAAACAAATGAGCATTCGCTGAAAGGCGGAAGAAACTAAACCGATCGACGTTCGTCAGTTTTCCTCAAATGTTAGATATTTGCAACATTAACGGTTTGTCAGTGGAATCGTGTATGAAATGTTCAGAGTATACAAGAAAGACAGTTTTTTTTTTTTAATCATTTTAGCCTATTTCAGTTTGTTGGAATTTTACGCTGTAACAGGATGTTTACTCGGTAACACTCAGAACCGAAGGAATTCGGATCAAAATAGCCGGGTCAGGTCGCGTTCCTTTTATTCAGTGTTATATTGCGGATGAAATCCGATTCGGGAGTGTTCCGGATCGGTTGCATGAACTACGGGGGTTGCGCGTATCGTGTTCGTCGACTCCAGGTTGGTTCAAATGAGCGGCTGCAATTTGCAATATCTGTGAAACCATCCCTGTTCCAACACACTCTCGCACCACGAACATAACACACGCGCGCAATGTTTAATTCCTCAGGCTCTAATCAGAACAGATAGAGCTCGGGAAGATGATTGCTCGGAGTGACTGAGCATTCAACAAATTGGAAAATCGTCGAGAGAAATCACAATTATGGATCATTGTTGTTCCTGAGAATTTCTCGTAAAATGAGCGATCGCGTCTTCTCTTTTCGAATGTATACATAGATCTTTCGTTATTTTTAACCAAAAAAAAAAAAAAAAGAAAGAAGAAAATCGTGCATCTTGTTTCTGAAGGGATGGAAGTTGATTTCGTAACAAGTAAATTCAACTGCCGTGTAAAGCAGAGCCGATCCAATTTGGATCCTCCCGAGAGGTTAGTTAACAGTCACGTGGCGCTAGTGTTAGTCGCTTCTTAGAGTTCAGATGATTGAAATCTTAATTTTCAAAACGCGTAACCTTAGATACATGAACCTCACGGTCATCGTGAACGCCGATTTTTTTTTGTTGTCGTGAGATTTCCACGCAAACTTGGATCGAATTTTTTTGTTGTCCTGGCTCAGATATTTCCTACATTTCTAAATTTCGCCAGACATTCCCGTAGGCCATAATTCTTCGCGCACGGGAAACGCGAAGTGTTTCTGCATTTTATCCGTTACGCAATCAACAGCCGAATAGCGATAGCGATAGCAGCAGCAGCAGCCAGCGGCACGATTTATCCGAAGCCACTCGTAAATCGTATCGCTGACCGTAACGTTTCATTCACTCGTGTTGCCAAGCGTTGTATTCTGCACGAGACGACGAGACAGCGGCGCATGACGAAGCGGACGCGTTAGAAAAGAAAACGTAAAAGACCGGGAAAGGAAGCGGTTTAGGCGGCGGCACGGTCTCTCTGCCCATACGTCGATGGCATAATCTCGACTGGTGGCCGAGAATCGGTGCCAAGGCTCGCATAAATTTGTCGAATGGGATGGGTCCAGAAGAAATCGTTTTCCACTCGTCTCTCTCTTTCTCTCTCTTCCATTTGTTCCTTTTTTCGATGGTGCTTCCGCGCTGTTGTATTTTTCTTTCTCTTTCTGCTTCACTTTCTCTTTCCAACAACGCAGAGATTTGCGAAAATTCTCTTTTAATCAGCTTTCTTGGAATTTCCGTTTTTTCCTTCCCTTTTGTATTAATTCAGAGAATCCAGTTCGATCGGATTCTTCGACGATTATTCGTCGTCCTTCTATTTGGTTTTTTTTTTATCTTTATGATGTAAGTTGGTTGCTCTATAGATAGAATTTACTGACCTCTGCTCGCGTCTTTATCGCTGTAGCGAACAAAATACGCATATTCTTTTCTGGAAATGCGTTGCGGATCTTTCGAAAGAGTGTACAATGTCTAGTAAAATAACCAACACTCGCGGCATAATATGTTTAATCGTATTGGTATAAATCTTTTTACTCGAAGGAGGATCGTTCGATCGTCAGACTCAGAATTTATAGATTCAAAACGAGAGATACAAACTCACAAGTTGCTGGCTTCTATCCTGAAGGAGAGAGATAGAGAAAGATAGATAGATAGATAGATAGATAGATAGATAGATAGATAGAGAGAGACAGAGAGAGAAAGAATAAAAAGGCCGATTATCCGAAACTTGAGTGGAATTTTAGTGGACTTTGTCTGGTGGCGACACGGCTCGCAACGTCCCAGAGGTATCTTTACGCGCTTAATTACGAACGTCGAATCGGTTGCAAGTTTCGATCGCCGATCGAATATCGCCGAGCAAAACCATTACGGCAAATTGAGAACAGAGAGCCGGCAGCTCGCCGCATCGCGCGTAATTCCGATGGATCGATTTCGTTCGTTATCCGTGTCGCGGTCATTACTCTGTGGGAGAGGGAGAAAAAAAAAGAGAAAAATCGCTTCGCGCGATTCCCTATCACGCGAATTGCTTCTCCCCGCCGATGGTGATGTGTCTCGATTATATGGAATTTCGCGTCGTATCGTGCCCGCGATTCGGAGGAATTCCCCGCAATTTACGACTGCCCGCGAAAGTATAATACCTACGAACACTTAGGCAAGCGCGGAGAGGTACCCTTGTTATTTCGACGTCACTGGGGCGAAACTGGCGCCGATTTTGAAAAGAATCTGAGGAATTTTAATCTCCTTCTGGAAACGAGATTTGTACGTAGATTTCAATTCGAAAAATCCAACGTTTGTTGGAAAACGTTTTTCGTTGATTTTTCAGGAAAAAGTAAAAAGGAAAAAGGAAAAAAAAAACGTACGTTCTGACGTTTTTGTTCCGCTCGTACCAAGGCATATTCGGTTAAACGCTGTTCCACACGTTCTGAACAGTTTTTTCGGTATTTTCCATTCTGGTAATTTTGGCAAACGGTTTAAATAGCCGAACGAGCATTTAGAGACGCTTTCGGCACCCGCGTTTCCCGGGATTCCCGGATACAGGGGGAATCCCGTGGTAATAATTTGCAACAATTACCGCTCGAAATACGTAACGCTCGCTCGGCGCAAAAATTACATTCCACGTGTAACCGAATTTACCGCCACGTTCGCCGACGTTTCTGTTTACAGAATTGCGCCGTGTTCATTGTCGATAATGAGACTGTTGGAACATCACGATGATGCTCGTCGATATTTTAGACGCGTGTATTTTACACGAGAGTAGCCTCCAATTTTTCAAAGAGCGAAATTCCATCGGTATTGTGACACCAGTCCTGTTTTTCAATTTCATATTAAAAGTCTCTCTTCAAGACTCTCCTCGCTTGAGAAAAGAAAATGAGAGGAATATCGAAACGTAAAGATTGGAAATGTGCATTTATAAATATGCAGGTGAAAACAACGCAACACGTTTGCCGAGTTTGCGGTTTTAAAATAAATATAAATTTGAAGTTTATTAATTTGGAAATTTAAAAAAAATACTGAAAAAGTCCCAATACGAAGTTCTCGTTAGACTCTCACACAACTTGCATATATATAATTTTCTCAAAAATCTGTACTCTGCCACGACTCGATACTCTTTTAATTTCCTCACGGTCTGTACCCTCTCGTGACTCGTTACTCTCTACTCGAAATTTAACCCTCAAAACCTTTGTCCTCGAACACTCACACATGCACACAACCGTATCCTCATATTTTAAGTCAGAGCTGGCTAACTGGCGACTCCCCCACTTTCTTGATCGCTAGCACTACCCCCTCCACTGCATCATGCAAGAGACGTCAATTAGCCGGCTTTAACCCATTGACTGCCAGGCAAATTTAGAGCGTCTTGCCCTGGGAGCCAAGACTTGTAGCGTCAATAAAAACTTGTAGCGAAAACTACGAGATATCCCGTAGTCGGTAGTTTTGGTACATACGCTTACTACGAGATATTTCGTAGTTGGTAGTTCAATGGGTTAAATCTGTTTCAAATCTTCAAGCTTGGACGGCTAAAACAAAGCGACAAGTCCCTTTCGCTGTAGCAGGTTTACTTTGCTCTCAGGCACAGGAAGAAGTTCCGTGCAATTTCCAAGGTTTCCTCACCGCATCGAAATAAAAGATCGATGAATTTCTCGAATTTGTTTCTTTAGAATTTCGCCGACACCGGTACCGTGCGTAAATTTCGAAAATTCAAAGGAACGTCGTCGCGTCCGAAAGAAATCGTTGCTCTCCCGTCGTCGAAACACACAAACGACGCGTGCACCTCTTCTTCTTTTTTTTTTTTTCCCTCGACGCGTGGCAGGAACGAGCGAACACGGCGAAAACGGCCACGCGGAGGAGATCGAAGAGCGGCGAGCGAGAACAAAGACCTCGCGTTTCCACGTCTGTGACATCACGGTGAATCTAGGACGTGGAGTTTCAAGCGTAGCCGGAGAAAGAGAGAGAGACCGCGCCGCTCCTTTGACGAGAGTGACAAACAAAATGCACAAGGCACGCCGGCGGGAAAAGAGGTAAGCAACCGAAAGGAAGGAAGAAGGAAAAAGGGGGCAAAAGCCGAGAGAAGAACAAAGTGGGATAGTAATGACGCTGCGAGTAAGGAGATAATGTCGGAGGTAAAGAGACGAAACGTAAAGAGTGGGCACGAGGCACGAATTACGATAGGGAACGGTGCACCAACGAGACGAACAAAGCAGAGAGTGCCATTTTATTTTCACTTCGTCGAAATGCGCTTTTTCACCGGTTAGACGGTCGATAACGTGAAAACAAACAAAACGGCAATATGTATTTGAATTTCAATTGAAGATCAGTGAAAGAGATGAACAAGCGCTCGACAAATCAAGTGAACAATGTTCGTCGCGGTTTCGTGGACCACAGAACGAGTCAATTTCGATGTTCGAAGATTTCAGGAATTTCTCGAAGAATCGTCAGGAATTCTAACGTACCTCGAACGTAAGTCGTAAAATTCGTAAAATACCGAAGTTTACCGATGCTTGCCGAGATTCCAGCGCTTGTGGGTCCCACGGTCCAAAAATTGGACTTTGAAACTGCAAGCTTCCCTGTGGAAGTTGCCTCGTCGATCGACTCGAGGATTCCGGGGTTCCATTGTGCCAACCGCGTCGGACATCAAATTTGATTCAGATTTCGCGAGTACATATTGAACTTGCTACTGTCGTGCTGGCGTGTGCCGCATGTTCTCGAAGTTGTTGAGAACAGACGCGGAGATTTAACGCGGTGCGATATTCGAAAGGAAATGGGAGTTAAGCGTCCGTGTCCGTGCGAATTCCAAGTTGGCTGCGCGATAATGCTGCCCGTAATCTTGTTCGACATTTGTCCTCACGGCTAGCCGGAGGATTTCCACGAGTGTAATACTCGCGCGTGTATTATACTCCGCTCACTCCGGTAACTCAGTCGTAGGTGGTTTAGCCTGCTTCCTCCTTGCCAAACGTTTGAATCGTTTCGCTTCACTCTGGCGAGAATTTGTGCGTTGGTCGATCATCCAGTAAATTCTTATCGTTCGAACCGATCTCTCTGAATTCCGAAAGCGAATCTTTTGACTTGAGAGATGTTCGAGAAGTTTCTTTTACGTTGAAAAAAATAAACGTTCGAAGGAGATTAGATACTAGAGAATATACAGCTACTGCTAATAAATCAAATAAATAATGGATTTTGTCTTGAACTTGCTCACGATAGATTATCATTTCTTGAGAGAATCGTGATTCTTGAGCCAAACTACTTTCCACAGGAAATCACCACGACCAATGTACCGAGCGTTGGGAAACGATTTTTCGTGTGAAATAGATCGGTTGTAGCACGTTTTTCACGGGATAAGGGATTTAATAACGATTCGTGCCGGGCTGCAATCGGCCGATTTTTACGAGATCGGCGCACCGAGACGAGACGGCTTAATGAAATTCCGGGAAATTTACACTTTTATCAGGACGTTGCGCCGGAAACGGAATTGGCCGGCAAGTTTTCGGCGAGAAAATCGTGCGGGACCGCCATAAACCTGGGAATCATCGTTACCCGGTGTAACGTCTTACGTAATTCAGCGAAGGTTGTTGGTTACCCGGAGGAGTATGATAGGAACACGCTCGGCAAGAGAGGGCGGAGAGTTCCGCCAAGTTGCTCGCAACTTCACCTTTAACCTTTACTTTTAATGAATACTTGATCGTGATGTATCACCCGTAACATCACGGATTCAACGACACGAGGTCGGCGAGTTTACGAAACGGGGACGAAAATTTGATCAAATTCCAGCAACCTTGCGAAAATTCCTCTACTTGAACGCTTATACTCTCTGTCGAGTTGGACATTTTTCATTTCACTTTTCTCTTTTTTTTTTTCTCTCTCGTTAGGCGACTTCTGACGAAAGTCGATCGAATCGAAATTCCAACTCCTCGATTCGAAATTAAACACAGTCGAATCTTTCTGTTCAAGGTATTCCAAGAACGTTCGGCACAGAACCGAGAAAGCGATAATACTCGAAAAATCGTGCAGCGAAAAACTGAAACGTCGAAACGCGAGTTATTCTTTGAAAATTATCGATCCACGATCCGCGTTTTACTTTGCATGTTTCAATCGTTTCAAAGGCGACGTTGGAAAAGTGGAGAGGCAAAAATCCCCGGTTGTCTTTGGTCAGAAACGATCGGACAGTGGCAGGGGTTGGTTCACTTTCATAAACGTCACAGCTCGGACAGGTATGAAAAACTGAAGAGTCGTACTTCGTACTTAGGCTGGGGGAAGTGCCGTCGAGTCGAGTCGAGTAAGAAGGTTGGATATCGACATCGAAAGTTTTCAAACTGGCCGATCGATTTATGGAATTCCGATATATTATATCAGGACCGAGAACGTGGCCCTGTCCCCGACGAGAAAGACACGAGGGGAGGGGAAGAGGGGGAAACAGCGAGAAAGAGGACGATTTCGGCGTAATATGAAAAAATTCTGCTCCGTACCGATCGGATCCAACGATAGAAACTGTGGATGGAGTTCAGTTCATTTGGATTAGAGTGAATTTTCGAGGACGACGGCGCGATTTGAATAATATCGCGAAATTCAATTCAACGTCGCTTAATTGTAAGTTTAATTGTAATTGACGTTAAACGGAATGTACGATTCACGATTCGCCGACGAGTTTCCGCTACTTCGCCGTTTCCGCCGGAAGCGGAAGGCGGCAAAGACTGCAAAGGGGGGTTCCGTTGTTTGACAAAACTGTGCAGCGGTGATAGTCGATACTTGCCGTGAAATTAACTTTTGCCGAGGTCGATTTCCGCGTCAGCCGTAGCTACAACGTGGCTCGCAACGATCGTGGCAAGTTTCCGCGACATGCGCGGGAAACTCGATTGCAACTGGAAAACTTCGCGATACACCAAGTGCTCGTAAAGTACCGGAGGCCCGCGTACGAAGAAGCGTGCAAAATGAACAAATATTTTCATTTAATAACACGCGTATTGGCTTCGTTTAATCTTGCGGATAATATAACGTCATTAGCGTAACGATGCGAAATTTTGCGGAAACGGCACGAGAGAGAATGAATCTCTCGCAGCGGTTAGTCGGAACGTTGAAACAAACGAAAAGCACAGGGAGAAAAATCGCAATTTGCTAAAAGTCTTTGCGTGTTAACGTTGCTCTTGACGTTGTAATACTTCGCAAAAGAAAAATTCGACGTATCCCATTGCCGCGCGCGGCCAATGTGTGTAAAAATAATAATTATCTTCATCGTTACGTACCCGGCGCGTAAAACACGATCGTTATCGCCAAAGCGTTCCGCGATAACACCGACTGCGCGCAAAGAGGATATCAAACGGGATTTTTAATTCCCCCGGCTCTTTCGTTAACTATTCTTTTTTTTTTTAATCAACCTAAAACCGTATGTATGGCTCGCGCAAGTTTCTTCCTCGAGGAACATCGTAACGACGTCGATTCCGTTTGTGTTTTTTCTTTTTTTTTCCAACGCATACCACACGGATCTGAGCGCTGTGTTTCGAAACGTGTGTAGTGAAAATTTCATTACTAAAAAGGGTAGTCTAGCATTTGCAAACTCTCCGTCTCTCCTCCTCCTCGTCTGATCCTATGATCCCCGCTGTTCCCTGACGATCAGCGTCATCTTCGTTGTCCCGGATTTATGGCGTGCGATGCACAACGCTAACTAAAAAGTATTCCCGTGTTTCTTTCATCTTCGATTCGATTGCTTTGAACGAATACGCGCCGTTTAATTTGTACTGACGATTTGTACAATGACAGTTTGCGTGTCATTTCATTAAAATTGTGGGAAACCCCGGGCAAGAGATAACAGTCATTCAACAGAGATTTGTTGGAAATTTATTTGAACGGAAAATCTTTTGCAGGTTCTTCGAGAGACATTGCAAATTATTCAGTCCATTAATGATAGATCGAATGCTCAGTTTACATTTTGTACACGGTGTGTACAAAAGTTTCGCACGATTTGTTGAAAAATGTGTAGCATGTTTGGCAATAATAAAAGAGAAGGGGGTATCTCAATGAGAATTTAACACAAATTTAACTGGAAATTCATTTTAATTCAGAATCTCTTGACGAAATTGTCAGAGAATATTAGAAATTACTCTAGTCGGCAATTCAAAACTCTCTCGCCGATGAAACTTTTGTTTGCCAGAGTGAGTTTCTCGTTTTCGAAAAACTTGCAAAACGTGGAAAGTTGGTCGAGATCCGAGAATCGACGATCGCGGCGATCGACTCGGAATCTGCAGGGTGGCTGCACTTGCTTCCTTCTGTTTCTTAGCAGTGGGCACGCACATGGTGGCGGAAGAGCAGGCGCACGATAAAGGCGAACGTATCGATCTGAGAGAGCGGTTCTCTTTTGTTTTCCATTTTCATTTCGTTCTTACCTTCTTTCTCCTGACTTCTGAGTCCTTCGTTTCGCGGTGCTCGGCCTCTTTTCTCGCGCTTCTATTCTGATGATTGCCGTTTCATTCATTCGTCAGGCTAGTCTCCGCGATAAGGAAGCCACTTTCAGATGATGCCTCGAAGCGGGAATAAACGCGTGTGCAAACACTTCATTGTGCTTTCTCGGCTCCGTGTTTCGCAGATTTTCTCGCAGAAACCGGAATTCGAAAATGCATCTTTGAATTTATTGGGAATTTTAAGCTTCCCGAAAGGCTTCCGAAAGAAACGAGTTCGTACGACACGTCTGACGTCGTTGTTCTTTTTTTCTTTTTTTTTTTTCCCTTTTCTTGTCCGCCGTGCGTGACGACTGAAAATCCGAAAATCAATAGCGATTCCATTATTTAACGCTGTGTCCCCTTGACGTTCTCCTCCTCTGCGCGCAATAAAAATCAGCAGGGGATTTATTGAAATCGGAATTCCCGCTGTTCCTTTTTAAAATCGACAAAAAGAAAAAAGAAGAAAAATTCGCGATATTTCGCAGCCGTGACAAATCATCCGAGTTTACAGTCTGGCGGAGGGAGGGAGGGGGAGTGATATCGCTGAAATTTACAGACGAAACACAAACACCGGGCCCACCGTTTTCAGCGACGTGGAAATCTCATTTCATTTCTTTCTCTCGCTTTTCTCTTTTTTATAATATTTTGTTCGCGTATTTTTAAACCTTCGGAACGCGAGAGACATTGTTTTAGAAATGCTTCTAGCTCGGAGAATTCGATCGAAGAGAAATCGAGATTTATCGACTCGACAGTGTTAAAAGTTAATCGTTTTTACTGGTTCGCGACGATGGATGTGAGGATTTTTTTTGGATCGCTGGAGTTTACTGAATGAAGAGGCACGCAAGCAAAATTTCTAAACGCAGTTAACCTTTTCGCGACCATAAGGCTGCTAAGAGTAAATATTAGCACGTAATTGTTTATTTTAGTTTGTTTAGATGTAAAATAAATAAAAATCATAAGAAAAAATACATAACAATGTGTAGTTTTTTTTTTGGAATTTTATGGAAAATATTTTTCCCAATGGACTATAAAGGTAACACAAATTATGGTTAGGCTTATTATGCAATGTCTTTTATTTATTGGTTTATCATAACAAAATGTTAACTAAAATAATACAAAATTATGAAATAAAATTACTATACAAAATGATGTGCTAGTTATGATATATTCTGCGAAGCAATTTCTTTTGGTTGCGAAGCAAAGATGGATATTGCACGTAGTACATATATTATGCGTCCTATTTTCTATGCGGCGTTTAGCACAACTTGCACATATTTACGTAATTGTGTTCGCCATACGTTCTATTTTGACATTCTGTATAAAAAAAATGCAGATATGGTTATGATTAAATACGACAATCACCAATTTTAAAATGGAGAAAAATGTTTCCCCTTAATCGTGAAAGGGTTCATGGAAATGTCGAAGAAGATTGTCCCGAATGAAATGTACAATAGTTGAAGTTTCTAAAAATTTCACACTTCGTTTAATTAACAGGAGCGTCGCGTTATGGGATTGAACAGAAGGGAAAAGATCGTTTCAGAAAGTGAGTTTACTAAAATAGGTGGAGGATTAAATTAAAATTTCGCGGCTGCCTCTGTCATCGGGCTGCGTGTTTCATCAAAGTTTCTTTGTTTTTTTTTCCATACGCGTTTGTAATAAATAGAAAATCACCGTTTCGCCGACGCGTGGACAGTTCGTCGTCACACGGAACAAAAAAAAAAAAAGGAAAAAGAAAGAAAAAAAAGAGAAAAAAAATACTTGAAAACGAAAGCTTTGAATGGCAAAGAATTGTTTTTGAAGAATTTTCTGGAATATTGGAGCGTCAAAGTGTTACTCATTTGTACCGTGTCGCGCGAACGAAAGGAAAATGAATGGACTGTATCAAAAATGCCAGGAACTCGCTGCGTAGTTCATTGTGCCCGCGTTGTGTTGTGGAACATTTATCGACCGTCGATTTGTGCAAATGCTGCGAGCGTAAGTTTAAATAAGTTCCTGCAGTTATATTGCACGTGTTCACGCTGCAATCACGATAATGTAAAATTGTTTTGACGATGAAGATTTTCGTATATGTTTCTGCTAGATTAATTTCGCCAGTTTCGAAGAAATTCTCGTAATTACTCATCCAATGTTCATACAATTTATCAAACTCTGTTGATGAAAAGAAATTTGCAAAAATCACCGAAGGATTCTGTAATTCAATGATTGCCGTTGACCATTTTTTTCAAGGGTCATCGAAGGATTACTTAATATTTTTATTTTTAAACTTTAATACTTTAAGAATTATGGTAAACTTTATTTAATTTTGTTCTCTTTTTGATGGTCATATCAAAAGACTACTCAATCTTTATTAAACTGTTCACACGTCAGAAGAAAATGGTTAGAAGAGCGTTAACGATGCATTACAGCTAATAGGTACATACACACACACACACACACAGACGTACATGTACATCGCGAATTCAAGTTAGGTCAATTTTCGCGTGTGCGCACGCCACGGTCATTATCGTTAATTTACACTTATGCGAGTCGTAAAAGCGACGATAACTTGCAACAAATATCACGCTACCGATCGCGTTCGTCAGTATAGATACGCGTACTATATGTGTCGTTGGCTGTTGGTTTTTCGGCGAATGCAAATAGAAAACTGCGAGCACGGACCTCGATGTAACAACGCATGACCCAATGAATCACGCTGTTTGCTAAAAATTTATAGTCCCAGTTTCAACTGGTGCTCGCAGTTTTTGTTGTAACAGGCTCGCTTTTTTCCATCCAAGACCGCGAGTTTGACGAAATTCCCGATGAGTTTGTGTGGAAAAGCAATCTCGTCAGTCTCGACGTCATTGATCGACGCAAATTTTTATTCATTTAATGCAACGAAACGGTGAAATTTTGCTGGTGAAATCGAATCACTTTACCTGTTTAAAGCAAGTTTTAAATCGAAATTACGAATTTTTAGCAAGCTGATGCGTTCATTTTGAGGATCGACCGCTTTCTTCTCTGACCCGTCAAGCAAGTCGAGATTTATGTCACATCGGACACGGAGTATAAATAAATTTATTTACGACACGCACGTGGAAGAAATAAATTCGACGCAATGAATATCAATGTTTAACGTAAATTTATTCACACAGAGATCGCTAAATTTCTGCAGTTCTTTCGCGCTACGCTTGATTGATGTGACTCCAAGGACGTAATTCCAAGGGGGAATGTTTAAAAATAAAACAGAGAGAGAGAGGGATTAATGGATCCTCGCGTGGTCGATCATTCTGGTAGCCAAACCAGTCGTTTTGTCGTTTGCCAGGCGAGAGACGGGGAAGGTGGATTTAGAGGCTTATGTCTTTACAAACCATTATCGTGGAAAAAGTTCCCCTGCACGATCGATGCTTCGATTCTCATTGCAACGCTTTTGCTCCACTTTTGTGTTTCGCGATTCTCGTTTCTCTCGTCCGTCTCACTTCGATCAAATTTTTACTTCAAAATTCTGTTCACTCTCCCCAGAATTTTACCATTTTATACGACTCGATCGATGGTATCGATACGAGTCAATTTCCATCCTCGTATATATTTTCGTCTCGTTTGCTTCGCGCGAAAAAAATTCGCCACTTCGTCTCGGCTCTGAAGCTTTTCAACTTCCACTATTTTGATAAACGAAGAAGTTTTAATCAGACCTGGCTGATTCACCTGGAGATTCACCACCACGGCCGTCTCGTGTTTCCCCTGTCGAGCACGTACATTAAAACCGGAAGATAGATTTGTTGGCAATCTGCGAGCGAAAGCATGTCTCGGCATTAGCCAAGAAATGCGCGAGTACGCGTGTACACGCGAGTACACGCTCGACATACAAAACGAGACGATACCTAGAGTCAATTGGCCCCTGTCAAGAGCATTTCCTTCGGTTATGAATCACGGCCCTCCGTAATTCTTTCGTTGCAATCAATTTTTAGCGCTCTGGCGGTAATATTTCTCTCGATAAGCATCTCTCTCTCTCTCTCTTCCTCTTTGTGGAATGTTTTATTTGCTCGAATTAACCCTTTGACTACTGTGGGCGCATATATACGCCCGGCGAAAAAGCTTTGATCGTTTACTATTATCTCATGTTTATTTTCGGCAATTGTTTCTATCATATATGTCCAACACTCTCAAATATTACATACGTTATTTCTCAGCAACGAGATAAAACAAAATCTTGTTTATTTCGTCAGTTTTTCCCCTGTATCTTAAACTCTTTCATTTGCAGTCATCACAGCTGTGATCGTTGCATCAGCGTATCGTAATATTACTCGTGGTGCATTTGATTTTTATATTATTTTATATTACTATTTGATTTTTGTATTATTATATTTGCACGTTCGTGCCGTGTATAAATATTCCCAAAGAGCATCTTTCCAATTTTATTAAGGTCCGATATTCCGAGAAGTGCTGAACTGAATGGATGACAACTTCTAATAGAAACAATATGGCTCGCAGCCATCACCTAGATACAATAGTGATATACAGCAAATGGACTATTAATTTTCTCATTGTTCTTCTTTCTTGAAATATATGTATTCGAAATCTATAGTTTTTGTATGTATGCAAAGTATTTATATCACGGTTGCTATATGTAGGTAGTATTTATATAATCGTTCCTATAATTTGTTCAATCTTTCAAATTTTAATATACCAAATATACATTATAATTATCAAATTATGGAGTTTTAAAACTTTAGCATTGGCGAATAAGTGTTATATATAAAATAAAAAAAATGTTTGGATTCGTTTCGGAGTAGGCAAGGTAATAGTGATTGAATTGTGTACTATATTATAATGTGTTAGTACGTCGCCGACGAGCTTCATACTGCGCGAAAAAAGTATTCAGTCCCCAGCGATTGCATCCGCCAGACTTAGAGCACATAGCATAACAGCGTCAGCGTAATGGCATTTCATTTCATTAATTCTGCCGTGAAGTATCGAGGCAGCATTGAACTGGTAAATTACGACCGCTAGTTCGCCGAATGTTTCATCAATTCCGCTGCGACGGTAGTTTGTCGTCGTTCGCCGTGAAGTTGCAAATATATAGAATTCCTTCGGAGAAAGTGCGCGAGAGGAGAACGCGTGAAATGGAAAGTGAATGGTCGAACGATTGTTTTTCTTTTCCTTTTTTAATTGCCACGCGCGTCGAGCGTTTTTAAATTCGCCTCGATTATTCCGATGGAAGTTCATTTCGTGTTGGGTCACTCGTCGACTATTGTCGCGTATAATTCACAACCGGAAACCACGAGAACTAGAGTTTGAATCAACATCCGCCAGTCTGGTTCGTTTCGTTCGAAAGAATCTAGCTCGTGGACTGTCGAAAAAAAGTCAGTAAAGTCGGTTAAAAAAAAAAAAACTCGATAAGGGGAAAATTGAGATGTCAGTATCGAAAATAAAAAAGAAGAAGAAAAAGGATCCTTTGTCGAGAATTGTTCCTCGTTGCGCGATGATTAGTCGCGATCGGTTCGTGATCCTCCGTTTCCGTTGCAACCGGAACTCGTGAATATGAATACGGGCCAGCGCGAAACGAAGGCGAGATTTCATCATCAGAGTTCTCGGACTTTTCAATCGCTCGAAGCCGAAGATTCGAGGAGGTCCGGCGTCGGCGACACAAAGCTGTTTCCACCGGCCGTTACGAAAACCGGAAACTATCCCGCGTGCGCTGTGGAGGGAAGAAGGGTGGAAATTTCACGGTTCGCCGGTGGTTGGAAACGCCTGTGGTTTTCGTTCGGAATGTTATTTGCCAAGCTCCCCGGGTCAAGGGAAAACTTGCCCCGTTTTGCGTCTGTTAATATTTGCCAGCCCCGGCTGAGCAAGCTTCTTTCCGATTTACCTCTCTATGCTTAACGCTCTTTTGATCGGCCACCGGATATTTATCCGATACTCTTGAGGAAAAGTAACGGTAAAAAATGAACCCTAAAACTCTAACGTATCTATTTCGCTCGTGTGTCTAATATCTGTTTGAAGAATGTATGTTTGTGATAATAACACTTTCTACACCATCGTCGTATAATATCGTTTACAAATAATCGTGCAATTTCATCATTTTTACAACAATATCAAAGTCGAGCGACGACTTCGGACATTCTGACGATTCTTGTTTCGAAATTGATATTAATCCTTCCATTTGGAGACACGACTGTACTAAATCTATTTGTTTTAATCGCCTCATAAATTCCGATGATTTACACGCACGCGTTCGTCTCGTTGGCAGGTTGCTTTCGGGCAAAGCCGAAAGTCAAGTATATACATTTGAGCTTCTTAAAAAAAGCGAAAGAATTTGCAAAAGAAAAGAGAAGAAAAGAATATATACGTACATAGAAAAATTCGCGAACAATTCTTTAAAAGATTCTCAAGATTCACTCAAAGTGAATCAAAATTCGGAAAGAAAACTCGATAATAAGACCGGGAGAGAGAGAGAGAGAGAAAGAAAAAAGAATTGACCCTAGCCGGGGTCAATATTTCGAGCCGCGTTTTATGAAAAACGCGGCGTTCAAGATAACGGCCGAGGTGGAGGTTATGTTCGGTTGCCGCTCGTTGCAACTTCGCTTCCGTTTCGTAGCCGGAAGTAGGCCGCTTCTGCAGGCAATTCCGTTTGGCCGAGCCGTTTATTCGCCCTGCAGCCTCGGAATAAGAAAACCGGCGAACAAGCGCACGACGAGGGAAGAGGAGGGGTGGGGTGGGGGGGAGGTTAAGATTATTCTCGCGTGGCCGTGATATCCGCTCTCTGGCTTTTGCCCTCTGCTTTTTCCTCATCTGCCACCGGAACCGGAAGTTTTTCCCTCCGCTTGGCCATCGGAATTTTTGCTGAACGTTTTGCAACTCGAACGCGAGTGGAACACGACGAATTTCTTCTTTCGCCGATTATTCGGCGAAGTTCGTCGGAATACGGCGAGCGAAACTGAAAAGGTACAAGCCAAGCCAATCGATATGGCACGACAGAATTTCCTTTATCGCGGCGAGCGTCGGGTTCAATTTTTCGTGAGTATTTTCGCGCCTCTGTTGGAGCATCCCCTCCGGGGATGAAAACGAACTTGCGTGTTTAGTCTGAAGCATCGCCTGTGCGCCAGATGCAGCCATATGGCACGGTGAGTCAGGAATTTTCCCGGTTTGGAATCCCCATATGGCCGGCGTTGTTGGTTCATCGAAAATTAGTCAAATCCGAGATGAAACGACGCAGAATGGGGGAGAAAAAAAACTCTGTTGATATACATTTTATCAATTCTCCCTCTGTTCTTACAAATTTAACAATTTTTTTTTTTATATATACAATATACTTAATTCTGTTTTTACTCCGTTCTATGTAAATTTATAACAAACTGCTGGAACAGTTCTCGTTGAAATCCCGAAATTGAGATTAATTTCGTCCCAACTTCTGTAATCGCTGAACGATTGAAATATACTGAAAAAGGTGATCCTCCGGAGGTCTCCGGAGGTTTCGTTAAAATTACACGTTCGGTGCGAAGTCCCGCGACTGCGAGAGTTTGTAAATTTCGCTAATGTATCATGCACTTGTCGGACTCGTGCTTAACACAGAAATATTATCTCGTTAGCGTTAATGGACACAGTTCGATAATAGTTAAATAGATTCAACGAAGTTGAGCATTAAACGGTACGGCCGAAAGTGTGAAAATCAGATTCGAAGGATGGAACGTATGTGTGTTGGTTGCGGATGCTAAGAGCGTTCGCGAAATGTGAATATTTCGCACGCCGATCGTTTTGAAGGGTCCACTGTGTGAAACTTCACGCTCGATGCGCAAATAAATATTAATATTAACGTTCTGCCCGTATTTCGAAGCGTTGCCGATGGCTTGGGCTTTCCAAATTTTTTTCTTTTTCCTTTCTTTTTTTTTCTTAATAAATCTTCCTTCTTTTTTTTCAATCTCGTTAACAAAAACATCGGTAAAACATTCGTTCGAAATTCCACGGGTAAACAATAGGTGGAATTTCGAACGTATTAAAATTCCGTGAAACTGAGATTTTCTTTTGCGCTACACCACAAGGGTAAAAAAATAATAAGAAAGTATCGCAGATAATAATTATCAATTTACCATTGGTCACCAATTAGCGACACGAGCTTCGATAGAGTGATATTTTTCCCGTGAAACTTTGCATGTTTTTCGAATTTTCGTTAAATTGTGCGTACAAGCGTGCTCTACGAACGCGAAGGCAACCGAAGTCCATACGCGTGTCTCGGCAAATGAAACAACCGTAATATCCAAGATAAGCATCGCGCACGACAGTTGGAAGTTTCTAAATACTCGGGGACAAATACTCATCAATGCAAGTACCAGCGTCTCCCTATCTTAACTTTGTCGGAATCCCACGGAAACTCGCTCGCGCGTCGTGGAACCACTTCACGCTCCGAAGCGTGCAATCCAAACACGAAAACAGATCCTCCTAGATTGACACACTTTCGCATCTCTTACGGTTCCCTAAATCGGAAGGCTTCTCTCTCTCTCTCTCTCTCTCTGTGTACGAAATCACGTTTCCCAAAATTCGACAAGCTATCAAGCGAAGAACGTTTCGTTGCAAGGCGTTGCACCCTCGTGGTTTCGTCTCATAGAACTCGTGCAAGATTACGGATTCTTACGGATTTTTACGGAAGAATCTGATAATCCTTCGACGATACATTCTCAACCAAGTGTGACGTAACTTTGTTTTCTCATCGAATATTTTCATTGAAGAGAGCTGAGATCTTGTCAGCCTAGAAATTTCAGCCTCCTCAGCCTTTGAAGTCTTGGATTGGAACGTCTGCTCGTCCGAGCAAAATGTCGCTGCTCCGAGTCTTCCGGTTGCAATTCGCGAACGTGCACGATTATTCGGATTTTCTGCCATCGGTCTGAACGGACGTCGCGCGGAAAGTGGAAAAGAACGAGTGTTGGACGGGCAAAGGAATTCGTCCGGAGCGAGCTGAGGCCGAGACTACGAACGAGAATAGTAATTAACGAGTCGGGGGAGAAGGAAGAGGGGGAGGGAACGTTCGTTAGGGCAACGTCTGTTGAAAGGCAACGCTCTTCCGTTGTCACGCCGTGTTCAAACGCTCTTCCGGTAATTGGATGATCATATTAGAACTTTTCCCAGCGTCTACAGGATCAAGTGTAATCACCGGATGCCGGATCGTGACCGATTTGTTGCGACTAGACTGTCCGGGGGGACTCAAAGGATGAGGAGGATTAAGGGATCTAGACCCGCGGACAATTAATTGTACGCGCGTGAGTCGGGGCGGGGGAGGGAGTCGCTGGTTTAGTTAAGTAGACGATGGATTTTAGAGACGAGCGATTAAAAGAGAAACTTAACTAAATAGGCAAATTTAAGGACGAGCTTTCAAGTAATTACCGAAATTTTCCAAACGTGTTCGGACATTTTCTGACCCGACACAGTCACATTTAGGATCACGAGTTATTTAATTTCGCATTCGACAACATACACCCAGCGAGGACGAAATTTTTATGGGAAACGTGTGAGTGTTTTTTTTTTTATAGCCAACGCAAGGAGGCCGAAGGTTTCTCAAAGATTCGTGAATCTCGGTCGCATGAATGGCTCGTACGAGCTAAGGGGAAGATCAATGCTCGGGAAATGATCAAAGAGCAATCTGAAACGTGATCGAAGCGACGAATCAACGAACGAACGAACGAACATACCTCCTCCGGGGACGTTACGTTTTTTTTCCACGTTTTCTTCTCTAAATCCAGCGGCGCCCGACTTGTCAATGCGTTTCGAAACGAAATCGAAAGCGCGTTTTCTCAAGCCATTTACGTATTGGCCGCGGACGTAGCCGTATCGGTCGTAACGATCGATAACTCGACGAGGCGAATGGCTGCAGTTCAACTTGGTGCTGCCGGGTTACCGGGGAATTTCAAAGTGCTCCGAACGATGTATACACACTTTGACGAGCGAATGATCAGCCTTAATTAACGAACAGATGGACGCTCGGTTGAGCAACGAGCGAGAAAATTCCAATTGCGACGGCTTGATCATCCGAGAAAAATCGGTTTCAATCGGTGCCCTATCGTAGAAAGAAAGTAATTATATTTATTAAAAAAAAAAATGCATTAATTGTAGTTACAGTCGCTGGAACTCGATGGGTTGTCTCTTTC
The DNA here is from genome assembly GCA_032399595.1 of Tetragonula carbonaria. Classification (NCBI taxonomy): domain Eukaryota; kingdom Metazoa; phylum Arthropoda; class Insecta; order Hymenoptera; family Apidae; genus Tetragonula; species Tetragonula carbonaria. The sequence goes on along the minus strand of JAUCRC010000018.1, from coordinate 1,402,692 downwards.
GTCGTATTTATTCGGCGACACGAAAGAACCGAATGCCATAGATAGACGAATAGAATTTATTTAATAATTCATCGCAGTTTGCGATTAATTGACAGCTCGATGATTTGATTGGTAATTGATCGATTGAATAAATGATCGGCGTTATTAATGAACAACTCAATTATTTACGCGTACACTGTGGCTGTAACAATTAATGTGCGTGTAACTCGTAATAAAACGTTTCGACGTACGTGTTCGACGAACACGTCTTTTTTCCCCGTCTTTTTTTTTTTAAACCGGCGATTTTGCAGATTTTCCCGTGCAATTTATCGCGACGTTGATTTAATTTACGGTTTTTAATTTAACAGTGCTGAACGAAGTTGAATGATTTCCTAATGGTTCGTCAGACTCGGCGAGACTTTAATATTTATCGGCGAGAGACTCTGGCGTCTCTCCTCCATCGTCGGAGGGCAGGCGTTACTTTCAAGCTCTATTAGCATAGTTTGCGTGAAAAATGGCCGTGCAAGAGCGATCGCGCGACTTAATTAGATATCAAACGCGAGCTGGTAAAATCAGGAAAACTGAAATTACGAGCCGCTCGCCCGTTATTCACGCCGATATTGTCTGTAATTATCTTGTTAGCGAAACTCTCTACGTGCTACATTAGCGTAATTTATTGTGTTCGCGTTTTCTCTCCTCTTTCTTCCCCCTCGATGATTGTTTCCTTCTTCGCGCGTAACCTGTCATTTGCGCGCGTTTCATTGGATTTTTCACCAACCGGTGAAAAACGATGCCTCCGCCGCCGGTGATCGAATCGTTTTCTCATGATCGGATGCTCTCCTTTTTTTTCTTCTTCAAACGAAAAACACGCGCGTAGATGAATTTCGATGAGATTGGAGATTTCCTACGTTTTCGACGGACGATCTTAGTTTCTATTTTCTATTTTTCTATTTTCTCACTTTTCTATTTATTTCTATACCTGTTTTCTTGATCCCTTTTTTCCCAATTGAATCGGTCAATCATTGGCGACATCTTAATGTAAAAGAGAAGTTTCTTTAAAAAAAAAAAAAGATTTTTGAATTTTTAAACACGTTGATCAAAGTCTTGCCGTGCAAATTTTCACAACGGAATTTGTAGAACACGCTGAATTTGTACAGCAGATTTCCGACACAATCACGTCACGTTCCAAATTAAATACAATACTTTCCTACTTAATTCGCGAAACTAACGACTGCATTTTCACTTTCTGTTTCAGGTACGCTATAATTTTCATTTCCCCGTCCATCGCCGAATCACAGTGGATGTGCAAGTACGATACGCAAGTGTACATTACTGAATCTCGAAAATTATTTTTAAAAGTCCGTCTCGCAGATTTTAGAGAGAGAGCAAAAAATAGAAAAAATCTCATCTCCTTCCTGAGTTTCACATCGAGAGTCGAATGTGTCTCTCCGCTCTTCACTCTTATTGTCAGTGAGAATATCCCTCTCGCGTAATGATATTTGTTTTAAAAGCGTTATCCGACAACGGCGGCGGCTTCGTTTCCCTTTAAGGAGAGAGCGAACAAAGAGAACGGGCCGGAGAGAATCTTAAATGGAAGTGCTGCCACGGCTTTAAACCTTCTTATTAATCTCGATGGATTACGCTGGGAACAATTTTTTTAAAACAACGCGAGCGAAAGAAAAGATCCGAGGGAACTACGGATAATGCGAAGAGCGTGCGCCTGACCTTCTCCCCTTTCACCTGTGCTACGTTCCACTCTCATTCTACTCTACTTTTGCCATTGCGTTTTACCACTTGCCTTGCTTTCCTTGCTCCTTTCTCAGACTTCTTTCCGGCGTTACTTTGCAAATCACTCGGCGCGGGAAATTAATTCTTCCAGATTAACACAGCGGCCGCAGTGACTCGTTTCGAACCTGAAGAAGAACCCCGTGCACGCAACGCGAAGTGGACTTTTGAAGTGAATTTCTTTTTCAATAATATTTCGAACAGATGGCGCGCACAGACACAGAGACAGACGCGCGATTAGACTCGAAATTAGGGGCATGGGGTGTCTCTAATATACTTGAACCGCGTGTCAAGGAAGAAACTGCTCGACCCGAAAGTGCCGAGCATTTGTTCGCACGGCTATCATTCGATTAAACGATATTTACGAGCGTAATGAATAACTAACGAAACGCAAGTAGAGAAACGAGCGTGACAAGGGGGGAGGGGAAAAAGGAGAAAGAGGCTGGTATCATTTTCGAAATTGCATTTCCACGTTGCACGGCGGCGACGACGACGACGACAACACCGGCAATGTTTTTAAGCGCCTCGGCGACTCCCGTGGAAAATAGGATGAGAAAAGGCTATGCCGGCGCGTTATCACGATAAACGAACGGACCATATTTTTCTCAGACGTGGCTGCCTCCATTACATCCTCTCGTTAATGTTCTTACCCGCTCGCGCGTAGCTCGTAACGATGCTCCCTCTCCCCTGCCACTTTATTAACTTCTCATCGCAATCAAGCGTTACTCTTTCCTCGGGACACACCCGCCCCCTCCCCGCCCTCTCGCTTTTTCACGATCGTCGCGTTAACTGCCAACGATTCTCTAATATCGCGTACGGCACCGAACTCTGAGAATTTTACTCGACTGACGATTTTTCCGTCGCTTTGTCGCATTGTGCTAGGATTTTTGCAAATTATTAATTTTGTTATATATTGTATGTAATTACTGATGTTTAATGTTTAGTTACTAATTATTAATGTTGTTATATATTGTTATAATTACAATTTTGTAACATATATATTATTATGTATTGCTATATATGTTGTTTATTACATGCAATTATATATATTGCTATACATTAATGTTACTGTATATTGTATATTATATATATATTTATAATTATGTATATTGTATATACATACTGTATATTGTATATTATAATATACATGTTACTGCGTATTGTATATTCTAATATATATATATATATATATTATAATTTCTATAATTTAATTACTCGTCTTTCGACTGTTGCACGATAACTAAGACAATCCTAGTTCTCTACTTAATTTCAACGTGATGTACCATTTGATTCTCGTTCCACAAAGGAATCGTTAGAAATTGTACCAGCAGTTGGCTCAGTTATGCTCACATCGGTGCGCGCTATAATGGCAGTTAATCGGAGAACGCATCCTACCAGACTCTTCTCTTCTTTTCTCTCTTTTTCTTCTCTTTCTTCCTCTTCTCTTGGAGCCCGCCTCATAGCGAGTTTTACGCTAATGTTTCGCCTAGCTGGTTTAGGTTAGGTTAGGTTTAAGTGAAGGTAACGTGAAGTACCACTTGATTCCCGTTCCACAAAGGAATCGTTAGAAATTGTGCCAGCAGTTGGCTCAGTTGTGCTCACATCGGTGCGCGCTATAATGGCAGTTAACATTTTACCGGTCGGTAGCCTATTAATCGGCTATTATTTACCGCTATCGGTCGGTAAAGTGTGGATATCGTGTAATAATATATTTATATATTTTAACACTTTACCGACCGGTAATATCGTATATTAATATATACAAATATATTATTGTACGATATTAACACTTTACCGACCGGTAGCCTACTAATCGTCTATTACTTACTGCTATCGGTCGGTAAAATGTTAATCGGAGAACGCATCCTACCAGACTCTTCTCTTCATTTCTCTCTTTTTCTTCTCTTTCTTCCCCTTCTCTTGGAGCCTGTCTCACAGCGAGGTTTACGCTAATGTTTCGCCTAGCTGGTTTAGTTTAGGTTAAGTTTAAGTTGGCTTTAGGTTAGATTACGGAACGCAAAGACCGCGTTGTTCATTCTCGGCCTTGATAAATAACGAAGTTTCCGCGAAAAAGACAACGTGCGATCGCTCGAGGAGAAATTTAGCTTTATGGTCGGGCCGATCAGTTGATCAACGTTTCGAGCGTATTCGATCTTTTTCGAATTCGCTGGGAGATCCAGCGCTCGACTCTCGTTACTGTCCGAATTTCACGTGGCGGTGGCCACGAAGGGAAGAACACGAGGAACGGAGAGGGGTGGATATCTAGCGGCAATCGTGCTTATTATTACGGGCCATCCGATACGTTTCATTGAACTGCACAGGGGGGGGGAGGGGAGGAAGAGCTCTGCGAGGCGACGGAGACGTTGTTCCCGTACCTTCCGGCTATGGTTTCCTTAATGATCCAGGTAAATGAGAATGACTGGCGGTTAAAGTGCAATCGCCAGTTTTACGACAGGGAGACTGTACGTGCGCGGCACGATAACGTATCGGCGTCGTTTGTATTAATTCCGGGCGAGCACTCCGCCCGAGCCTTCCCGTAACGATCGCGTTATTTAGAACCGATCACTGTTTTATCACGCTGATTTATTTGCCAATCTTGTTCTTCTTTTTTTTTTTTATTTCTTTTGGAGGGAGAGAATTCTTGGTACTATGTATCGACCACTGGCGAGGAAAAAATGTATAATCGGAGAGCTGTATAAATCTGGGGTAAATTTTTGAGAATGTTAAAAGTCCGGTGTGCCGCAGACGAAGAGAAATAATTTGAGATTTGAACTGACTCACCGTTGTAAAGAGAGATTGCAATTGCACGAGCGCTCTTTGTTGTCGTGGAAAATTAAAGTTCGCTCGTTCGTTCGTAACCAAATTTTTTCCTGTATTCCACCATTTTTTTTTTTTTTTGACGCGCAGAGACACGTTCCAAAAAAGAGGATCGTGCTTTACGGGAGCTTTTTTCGGGAAGAGATACTGGAATTAGACAGAGAGAATCGTTCACGAGGCTGAATCGCCAGAGAGGCTGAATTGACAGAGGTTGACCGAGCTTGTGCTTGCAAATTTTGAATTTATGTCTACTCCGGTTGAGTGAAGTTGCCGGATTTGTCTGCTTTATACTTCAACGAGTAACTGGGTCACACTTTGCGGGTTGTACGCCAACCAGTCCGCGAGAGAGTACAATAGGGGTTAGTAAAACAGTTAAAACCATAGCTCATTTAGTACGCGTTTCGTGGCAGTGCTGGAAACGCTCTTCAACGAAGAGCAAACAGGTATCTGGATATTTTATCATCGTTTGTATCTCCGGGCAAATTTTTCGAGTCTTCGAAACTCGAGAAATCTCACACGGCGAACTTCCAAACGTAGAGGATCCGAAAATTTCGAACGTTCTCGAACGAATATGAAAAATCTCGCGATGTTAAAATTGTCCCGCGACAGTACACCAAATCTCTCGAAAACCTCGAAATTTCTAGATTCCTACTAGTTTCCCAAAAATTCTGAATTTCCACGTGCCAGAATTTCAAATTACAGAGCATTAAATTCTTAAATTCCTTGAAAAAAGTTCCTGACTCTGTCTGTCCGGGCCTGGCTTCGAATAGAACGAAACTCCATCGTCGAGATTGTTTAACTTCGCTGAAACGTCCCGTCTCGTTTTACCATTACGCAAAGTTAATGGGTTATTAGTTGCATTGCGCAGACATTGCGGTTATAAGACGTTCGCCATATATCGTATGAACGTCGGCCTCGAGTTGTTGATTCAAGTATGAATGAAACACTATCTGCCGAAGGGATGTGACAGTTGACTGATGATGATCGTGCTTCGGCAGAGAGCTCTCCAGTCCCTCCGCCGCTTTTTAATCAAACTTTGTTAATTCGTCGAGCTCATTAGCCCGAGTACAACGTCCTCGATCGGAAATATATCGTCAGTTAATCTTGCACGTGCATCGTTCTTGAAATTGTTCAATCGTTTAAGAGCCAATCAAATAAGTGTTCGAACGTAGTGAACTTTTGGTGAAAGAGTCGATCGAAAGTTTCTGAATTTCAGTGGGAAACTAATGAAAAATTCAGCGCTGGAAATTTGATCCACCACTAGGTCTAGAATTTTTTAAATTTAGAATCTTGAGCATTGAAACGGTTGCGTGATTACTTAATGGTGTCTTACGAAGACAGACACCATTTTGTTGGCCATTTCGCAACGTGCAATTTGGCAGAAGTTTACATTCCTAACGACGAAATTTCGCACGCACGCGATCCCGCAACTATGCTGTTGGAAACAGCTGTTGTATCACTGTTATCAGTGCAAAAATCACGTCCGCGCCTAATTGGCTCTCCTCTCTCGTCAAACATCCGCTGCTATTATGTCGTACAGACGTGTCCGACTGGCACCTGAATCTTGCAGTGTCAATGTCTATCGATTTTCTGACGGAGTTACATTTGAACAAATAGAAAAGATAAAACTTGCCCTTGTCAAAACTTGAATTGCGATGTAGTTCACAATCGATAGATAGGCGCGACATGAAACTTCTGTTGAACAATTATCGTTCGATCGCGAGATTGAAATCGATTGGAATTCACCTGGAGAATCTGAGAATCCTCGTTCCACAAATAGCTCTGATTTTTGTCACTTTATTCAGCAAGTTCAGCGCGGTTTTCAACGTCGACAGACGCAGAAAATATCCTTTTTTTTTTTTTTTTTTAGTCATTCTTTCGCTCGAAGATTGAAATTTCTCCAAGCGAAAATCTAACGACGACAGAAACCGGACGAAGCGGACCGAAACGGGGACAATAGAGAGGAGTCAAAGCGTCGACGCGTGTCTACGCACTCGCGTGCGTGGCATGTTGCGGAATGGCGTCACTTTCACTCGGGATCGGGAGCGTTCGTTTCGTTTGCGTGTTGCTGAGTCGCGTGTCTATTTGCTCCTCCGCTATTTCGGGAGAATTACGCTTGCCCCACGCGTCTCCAGCGTCTCGTTTTCGCGCGCTGACTCTATTCGAGGCCAGGATTTACTATCTCGCAACAACCGCTCCTATGTTCTAATTTAACGTTCTAATTTGACGTAACCGCGTTAAGAGCGCTTCGCGTCGTCAGTGTATGCAGCAGCAGCCATCGTACAAACGTACGTTCCGCTTTCGTTCGGCTAACGTTCGACATTTTCCGAACGCATCGTTTTCGCCGATTTCCAATTCGCGTGGATTCTTCTGACAACAGCGAGATAAAGTTGAACTCCAAAAACCAAAGCATGATTGATGATCGAACGTCGAAGAGATCACGAAGAGTGCAAAATGGACAGCAGTTCGTTAAAGGGCACACAAATTTTCATTGCAAAATTATCCGAATCATTGGAAAATTGTAAATCTGTAGAAAAATATATACTCTGCGAAATTACACCGGGGAATAGTCAGTCTGTATTGAGCGAACGATTTAATAATTAGGGGCTCGTGATTAGGAATCTGCTGTTGATTTTTCTGGATTGACTCTGGTTTCTCGAACAAACATTCTTATGTTCTGGATGACAAAGATTTTTGGTACACCCTCGAGAAGAAAATTCGCTATTCTCAAGTTATGACACTAACTGGACCATTCATGCTGAGAATGAAAACTATTATTTCTTTTTTCCAAGATTATCTTGACATTTTCATACTCTCCTTGAGCCTTCGTTGAATGACCAATTATGCGATACATACGCATTTAAATCTCCTTTTAAAACTGTCTAGAAAAAGTCGCCAGTTTGTACTTTTTTTTTTTCTTTTTTTTTTGTTTTGTTTCGCAACAGTGTACCACACAGTCACAAATATAACAGTAAACGTCAGGATTATTTACACACTGTTTTCGCAAAGCACTCATCTTCGCGGTGAAAAATGCTCGTACATTTTACCACTTTAATAAAACAACTTCTTGTTATTTTAATGTACATACTTGTCAAGTGAAACAGGTTCGAATCATTCGAATGGTAATTACGATTTATAAGGTCAGGTCAAATTTAACCGATTTCGATTATTTTAAAAATCGAAGTTAACTCAGTCAAATCAGGACCCTCGAATGTAATTATACTTGAACCGATCTTAAACGATTTTTAGCAACAAGGAAAAGAATATTTTTTCTTTTTTTTGTTCCCTTTGTTATGAATTGGCCATTCTGGCCAATTCATTTTCGTAGTGTTAAATGAAAGACGAGGAATTACGTTCGATAGATTCGGAGTTGTTGAACCGACGCGATTAACTACTATATTTCGCGATCTTTATCCTCGTTGTGCGTCGGTAATTTTATGTCCCGGTGAATTAACGTTTACCCGGGAGTGAGTGGAACCCACCGAAGGATTAGCTTGAAGCCTGCTCATTGACTGAACAATCTGGAGAAAGGGGGGCAGGGGTAATGTACACTTTCCGCCGGTTCATTAATTCCCGGGACTTAATCGTGAAATATTGAGAACGCAGCCGAAATTATCAGCGAGGAGAGATCTGCGCTTTAAATCTTGCCGCGGTCACGCGAGATGTTTCGTGCAATACGTAGGGGACAAACGCGCGATAAAATCGCGATCATAAATCACGCGTTGTCGAGGGGTGAGAGAGAGAGAGAGAGAGAGAGAGAGAGAGAAAGAAGAAAGAAAGAAGAAGTTTTTCTTCACTGGTGACTGAATTTGCATTGGAGTTCCTCTTCGTTTCCGCGAGACGCAACTTCGTGCGTTTGTTGGGCGCGGATTTATCGAGTTCCCTTGCGCGAAACTCGAGAACCTTCGGTTAGATAAGAAACCTAGATAAGATTCTGGCACCCGACCAGTGTAAAAATAAGGCCCACAACTAGAGATTACAATACAATTTCGGTGCACGGTGTACAAATGAAACTCTAGAGAAATTCTACGTCGCGAGATGTGAAACTTCATTGCGTGCGGTTAAGAGTTCGAGTTTAATATACGCGTGAAGTGAAAAGAAGAAAAAATTGCAAAATTGAAATGTAATCGAACGAATTAACGCGCTTCGAGCCATAGAGTTTCATTGAATTTTTGATCGAAACGGTGAAACACTGTTTCGTTTAATGAAAATTCAGCGGGGCAAAGCATCGAGGATCGACGCTGAAAAATGAAAAATTTGGTCGCGTTTTTTCACTTCCGGAGGAGTACCTCGACGCGAGAGGAAAGTTACTCGATTATGCGAACGACAACGTGCGTCATAATTAGCTGGGATAATCAAAGTTCCCGCTGTGCCTTGTAATTTTGCGTTGACTAAGATGATAATAATTGTAATTGCTTCGTACACGGTTTTACGTTGCAAAAGGGACTCGTTTGTCGCGGGAACGGCTCAAGACGTTGCTCGAGGTGGTAACGTTGTAATTTATCTTTCGTATCGGCGGCAGAAAGATCTCTTTGGACGGTCTCGCGAGAATGATAACGTACGTCGTCGTAACAGATCGCGGGCCAAAAGCGCAAAAGTTTCAAACGGGGACGAAGAAGAACGTCAGAAAGAAGCGGCAACGATTTTTATTTCAACAAGGTGTCGAACATCTAAATACAGATTGGAGAAATTGTCTTTGGACTTGAAATCAATGCCGGTCCACTCGAGCCAGCAAAGAAAAGCTCGGTGAATTAATTTCAATTCGAGGCTGGAGCAGCATATTTAAAGCTTTCGTGCTCGTGGATAATTTCCATCATTTATCTAATTTGCCAAAAATGTGCAAGCTTCCTCTCCTGACGAATTGACCGGTGGAAAAAATATTTTTGCCATTCTGTCAGGTTGCTCCAAAAATGCGAGATGTATTTAAAAGAAAAGAAAAAAAAAGCAGAAATTTAGTGACAAGATGAATGGAACGAAACTTGTCAGTTAAGGAATGGACATTTTAGTAACATGACGAAACTGATCATTCAGAGAATTTTGTCAGGTTGCTCCAAAAATGTCACATGTGTTAAAAAAAAGAAGAGAGATAGAGAGAGAGAGAGAGAGAGAGAGAGACAGAAATTGAATAACAAGACGAATCGAACGAAACTCGTTTCGAGATTCGTGTTAAAGGGACAAGCCGAAACGTGTGCACGGAATTGGACTAGAGAACACGCTGTTTCGCGCGTACCAATTATAGAATGCTGTAGCAGAAGTTTTCAGTAACGAAACTTCATTCGTGGCAAAACGGTGTCCAAGAGCAGCCGGCTGAATAATTCCGAACACGAGTCTCGGAAAACGAAACACGCCGGGTGTGCCAGTAATCGAGGTATGACTCTTCCTAATCGAAAAATAAATCGAATTCTTCCTTCACGGTGCTTGAATTCGCGAGAAGTTTTTTTTTTTATTTCAGCTTCCGTTTCAAGAAGGTTCTCACTTGCGATCAGAGATGAACGATCGATCTCGGTCGAATTTCTAAATTTTATCTTTTCCCCGAAAGCGAGAAGATTTCTCGCTTTGAGAAATGTTGTCTTCGACGTTGTCTTTACACGTGGAGTAAAGCCTTCCGCTGATTTTTTTTCAACTTCGAGCTGACCAAGCTGTTGGCAGAATTTTGACAAACATTTCCTTGAAATAGGTTTTCAATTTTTGATATAGTAGCCTTCGTTCCTCACTTCCGAAATATTTTTTTATTACGACTGGCTTTTCCACACCGGAAAATCGGCGAACAGGTGTGGCAACTGTTCGCAGCAAGACAACACGCGTAATCGCGTTAACAAATGTCAGCGTCGCGGCGAACTCGTTGGAAAATCGGGTCGTGCAATTATTTTGAGCGACACGCTCGAGGAAGCGGGATGATTCGCGCCACGACGAGGAAACGAAGAAACAAACGATTTTTCACCAGGCGAGAATTTTTCGCCACCCCGTTTTTGGATTTTAATCTCTTCGATTCTCTGCGGAATGATAATTCTTCTGTCTCTCGCTTCTGCTTCCCGGAATGGAATTTTTGAACGAAACGAAACGTCAAGTTTTTGCCGAATGTACGATCCTTTTTTTCTTTTTTTTCTGTTTTTTGACTTTTTTCCCCCTGCGAGATCTCCGAACGAAAGAGAGGCAAGAATATTCATTTTCACAAGTTCATTATCTTGCGGAATAATTCAGCGTCGAGCGCACGCGAATTTCACGGCTTAAAGTTTTCACGGTAATTTTGCGAAATTTAATTACGATTGGTAAAAATTTTACCAAAAATTGACGCGGAGAACGAATTTCATCGATTTATCATTTCTTTCTCGTCTGCCGTCGTAAGTACATTACCCAGGAAATATCGATTTCACTGTGTCGCGAAGGGTTCTAGATATTTTTTCGGCAAAATTTGCTCCTTCTTTTCTTCTTTTTTTTTTTATTTTTCCATAGGGAAAGCGTGAACTTTCGCGGATATATTTTCGCGTGCGCGAAATAAATGTTTTCCCATCTTCCCAGTTGGTAAATTAGGATGTTTTAACGAAGCCAAGCTAAGCTTTATGAAAATTCGTTCTCCGCGTCGGCGATGAATATAAATATAGGTATTATTTGAAAATGTTTGCACTGGCGAGTAACGACGAGCGCAAGAAATGTATTTTTAAATAACGGAGAAGATAGAGACGATATTCTGGAATATAGAAGAATAAATGAATGGAATCAAATATTTCCCGTAGACGTTGAATTCATCGGTTCGAGCACTTTACCGATTTGTGCGAATTTATTGTACGCGCGAGTTTATCTGTACATTATAAAAACGCATTTCATTCGGAACGAACGAAATTATGACTTTAAAAGTGGTTTATTTTTCGCAATTGACGTTCTATCTCGACTGATTTATGCTCGACACGCCACTTTCATAATTTCCACTGTGTCTCGTATATGTATTTTCGTGCTAATTACGTGTCGAGAATTGACGTATCCCTACGAAATTGAATCGACACGTGTATCAAACGGCGAAACAAAATAACACAACGTATCGTGTTATTTAAAAAAATTTCATAACTTCCCGAGACACCTCTGAATATTAATAATACAGTTTTGCGATTACGATCGAATTGTATTTTTTGAGATATTTCTCTTTCTGAGTATAATCTCGCAGTTACAACTCGGTCGGGAGGTACAGTTTCAAATTACACAAGATACATTTTCCTCACACTTTTAACCCTTAGCGGTCGTATGTCTGCTCTCAGCCACCAAAGCAAAGAATCATTCTGATCGTATAATTAACGAAGTCAACGCGCTTCTGAGGTGTGTATATATCTTACTAAGATTTTACTAGTTTTGTTTCCAGTGCGATTGCACATTTTCTTTTTGCATTAACTTTGCGAAAAATTAAAGAAAGAATACCTGTAACGGCAAGAAGAAAGTAATGCGAGAGACGTGCATCATGAAAAAGTAGTAACGACGATTTTTATCTGGAATTTTCCAATAATTCTTTCGACGAGGAAACGGAGAACGATTGTTTCGAAAAATGTATCTAGCAGAGGATTCCGGTATGATGTACCAGTAACGAAACGTGCGAAACCATTAGATATTTCGAGCGACAGCGAAATTGAAGAAAATTATGGAAATGAGAATACTGCTATGAATGAATTTACGGTTTGGAAAGATGTCACTTGTCGATCGAAAATCGAATTTCTCCAAGATTGTTGGACCATTATATTCCTTTATATTGTACGGAACTCATCGATTTTTTTCAAACTGTTTCTCACAGATGCACTGCCTGATCCACAATGGTATTGGAAACAAATAGACATGCTAGAAATAAAATAGAAAAACTGAATTGATCTGAACGGTCTGAATTTGGGATAACTGAGTCGACGCGACGAAAGACGAGTCGACTGCATTTTTCGGCGTAATCTTGAACATGTGTATTATGCCTGTTCTTAATTTGAGCACGTTGGAAGCATACCCTTCTTCAGAAATATATTTGCATCACTAGTCACTAGCGTTTCTTTAACAAAAATTTAATCCGACCAGCACCCGAGTGTAAACGAAATATGACCGCAAAGGATTAAATTTGCCAAGCTAAAACTACTGAAAGATATATCTCGTTCGTGTTGAGGAATTTCGATTTTTCATTTCTTACTAATATCTCCGATATCTCGATGTACTGAGTTTTCATGAAACTAGGAATCAGAGTAGCTTCTAAATCTCACCAAATTGTCTCTCTCTCGAGAAATATGAAATATATATATATATATATATATATATATATATATATATATATATATATCGGCGTGCGAGTACTCGATTTTTATCGAAGGTCTTGCGAGAGATCGCTAAAGGTCATTACACAGAGAGTGGTTACAGGTTTTAGGAGCTCTCACTCGCGTCCAAGTTTACGTTGCAACGTTCTTCCTGCAACAAGAGTGAAAGGAAACGTATGTATCTTATGTATCCTAAATAGGTTTGCACGCGAATTGGAACGTAAGAGTACATGCACGCGCGGCAGCTCGCTATCTCTTCTCGGTCTAGATGTGTTTAAAGAACGCGAACAAGTTGAATTTAGGGCGTATTTCGGATTGTCGGATATATCGGCTAGCCACTAGTAGTACACATCCATGTACCCTAAATAAAAGCGAAATTAATTTCGATTTCTTAACGGTGACATCTAGAATCATTTTCTAACAGTAAAAAAAAAGAATCTAAATATATATATATATATATATATATATATTCTTCCTTGATTTTGGATATATTCGAAAGCTGCTTCGAAAAGAAAGGCAAGAAACAAAATTCGCGTGTGAAAACTGTAAAGTTCCACTCTGTCCAACTACTTGCTTCAAAACATACCACACCATAAATAAATATTAGTTTTGTTGTGTATAGTATATATTTGTATTTTTTAGACTATAATAATGACTATAATATTTTAACATTTCAATTTTAACAAACGTGCATATAGCTTTTTTTAATCTTTTTGGTATTTAGTGTTTGATCTATTGTGTGGCAACCCTAGTGAAAATAAAGTGTCTTTCTTTTCGTGCAAATTACATCCTAATTGATTGTGGCTCACTAATTATGTAAGTAAAAAATATTTAAATTATTTAGTTATTAGTAAAAGTATATTTTTTAAAAGATTGAATATACACGGCTAGCTGATGCGCGGTCTTCAACCCTTTCGCGACCATAAGATTGCTAAGAGTAAATATTAGTACGTAACTGTTTATTTTAGTTTGTTTAGACGTAAAATAAATAAAAATCATAAGAAAAAATACACGACAATGTGTAGTTTTTTGGGGGGAATTTTATAGAAAATATTTTTCCCAATGGACTATAAAGGTAACACAAATTATGGTTAGGCTTATTATGCAATGTCTTTTATTTATTGGTTTATCATAACAAAATGTTAACTAAAATAATACAAAATTATGAAATAAAATTACTATACAAAATGATGTGCTAGTTATGATGTATTCTGCGAAGCAATTTCTTTTGGTTGTGAAGGAAAGATGGACATTGCACATAGTACATATATTATGCGTCCTATTTTCTATGCGTTCTATTTTAACATTTTGTATAAAAAATGCAGATAAGGTTGTAATTAAATTTATGATAATCACCAATTTTAAAATGGGGAAAAATGTTTCCCTTAGTCGCGAAAGGGTTAAAATACGTGTTTTTAACCCTGGGTCTTTAAAAAGACTGCGGCGATCAAGAGGCTAGAGCGATTTTCTGACCGAAAGTATCGGTCTAATTGATTTCGATGAATATAGCTTGCACTCTGAGTTATTCAGTCGTTTATAAATAAATTATATAATGAATATATCATACGAGTCGCGACATGAATTTCATATATCACCGGTTCTATAATTCTTTCAACGAGATGTATAAATTTCCTGGATCACGTGTATCCCGATATTTCAAACTGTCGCCGTTTTCCCCTCTCCCCAAAGAATCTGGAATCATTCTCTTTCCAAAAAAAAAAAAAAAAAAAAAGAAAGAAAGAAACCTAAAACAGAATTTGAATCTGAAAATTATATTTCAAGGAGACGACAGAGGCTGGACAGAATGATTTTTCGGCAAAGGAGGAAAATATTTCCGGGAATATCTCTCGTCTTGGAAGTTCCTTTTTGTTTTCTCGACTCATGTAGTCGTGTAGTCGTGAGTCGTGCAAATGCGGGGAACATGTTTTTTCAGGCCGGCGAACACGTCGATCGTCGATCGGAGATCCACGATGTGAAATAAATCTTGGCTAACAAATTGGAATCGACCGTAATGGCACGGGGCCGCGCGGAACTCCCTCGAACGTCGATGGGGCAATTGGGTTAAAAAGTTGTGCAGTTAAACATCAAGCGGGGAGAAGTTGGTGGGAGTTGGTTGGTAGTTTAAGGTTATCGAGTGGTATTACCCATTATACCGTCCGATATTTCACAGCTTCTTCTCTCGCTGAAATATCGTATAGTCAGCCGCGAAAGAACAGAGAAGCGAGATCTTTTCGTATTTTTCTTTGCCATTTTTCAGACCGTTTGGCCAAACGTTGTTGTAGATCTTCGTTGGACTTGTATCGGATTTTTAGGAACATACGTGTTTCTTAATATTCTAAGTTCAATCGCGATGGAAAAATTGAAATATTGAGAAGCAAATGATGCACTGTCCATTCGTGTCGATAGGAGAAAAAGGAGAGAGAGAGAGAGAGAGAAGCGACAATAGGCTGTTCATTCGTGTCGTTAAAGGGAGGAGGGGGAGAGGGAAAATTTCGTATTCATATTTGACGAGCAGCTCGTCAATTGTAAGAAGGATGCATCGACAGCTGACGTTCTGACATCGGCTGCGAGGGATCGTAAAACCGGCTTGGAGAGTGCTTTCAGAGGAGAAACCGAGGCGACGGCTACGGAATTTCAATTCTTCCGGTGAAACGGGCTCGCGCGGCTCTGCGAGCCGAAGCTTTCCGGGATATCGATACATCGGGTGGGCCCCGAACGACTCTCTTTTCTATTCAGGATCCGCGAGACAGATCAGGCGTGTGTCCGCGCTGCCTTCCGCGAGTTGACACTGTCGACGAGCTCTCTCTCTCTCTCTCTCTCTCTCCCGAGGCAGCAGCTTCCGGAGAACGAAGAGCAGAAGGATGTGAAATGTGCTTTTCGAAATATTCTATACGGTTTCTTTTTTCCTTTTGGGACAGAGATTTCCATTTATATTTGCGCGCTTGTAACTTTTTTTTGGAATTTAATTTCGTTTCTCAAATTTTCGAAATTCGCGTTAGATCGTCGAGTCATCGAGTTGCTTGGTGTTTCCAACCTGCAATCGCGCGATCGTCAAATTTTCTTTTCCACAATCGATCGAGCAAAGAAACACGTTTCCTCGAGAGTACTACTTTTAGTAGTGCGAGTGCTCGCTTCGTCGATGATCCAATTGTCGTACGATCCTTGATCAAGGGGATTGTTTTGCCGCCTGATTCGATTGAATAAATCAGATTAAGCGGAATAAAGGCGAGGATTAATCGCGGGAAAGCGGAACTGTTTCCCGCGAGTCCTCGCGATCGAGTAACGAGATTTGCGTCAATGACAACGATGGCTTGGCGGAAACGCGAGGGAAAAAAGGGTGGCGATCGGGCAAAAAGCCAGCTCGGCTCGGCCGCGTGCAGAGTGCACGGCAGTAAACAGGAAGAAGGAAACGAGAGTGTGTGCACACATACACACACACACACGCGCGCGCGCGCGTCCCGTTCGTCGCGTAAACGCGTAGATTTCACGCGCGAGTGTGCCCCGTTTCGTAAGAACCTTTGCTTTTACTCTTGTCTTCTTTTTTTTCTCTTTCTTCATTTCTGGGCTGTATGATATTTTTGGGTAACATTCGACCGGCAAAGGGAACAGAATTCTTTTTAATATCAATGACGTTTAACTGTTTAACGAGGAACCTTTTCACACAGTTTCCGGCAAACAAAGTTGGAGCAAATAGTTCTGTACTTACATTCATTAAGAATGAAATTCAATTTCTCCCGAGTAGCTCAAAATTCTCCGGTTATGAAAAATGGTACCTCTCTTTCTCTCTCTCTCTCTCTCTCTCTCTCTATATATATATATATATATATATATATATATGTATATACGTAGGAATAAAGTAAAGGGAATATTTTGTTCCACGTTGTTAAATAAATTTTATTGAAATAAGGATTGACAGAAATAAAAAAAAAAAATGCTGCGGCAATGAAAAAGAAATATTAATACTCTCTGTATTCTCGCTGGCACAACTCTCTGTCTTTATTCTACGAAGTCTCGACTCTTTCTCTACCTGGATTTTTTTACCATGTGGATTCTCGAAACCTTCGACCTCTCACACATTCACGCACACAAATATTCGTACCCTTAATATTTTTCAATTCCATTTTATGGGCGTCTGAAACAAACATTGCCAGGCCTAGCCTTCGCTCCAAATAGCGACGATTGTGTCGTTGTTGGGCACTGAGGAAAGTTTCGTGCCCCTTCCCAGAATTCTCCATCCCCCCACACACACACACATACACACATATATATTGAAAGGAAGGGAGCAGAGAGAAACGAGGACATCGAGGGTTGAACAGTACTCCGTACGATGTTATTACTTAATTAAGATGCAAACTGCTTTCGAACTTGAACGCAGCCAAACTGTCGGTAATATCGTCGCTTCGCTTTAGCCACTGCTTCGTTAGTCTACCCCCCGCTACCGTTCTTAGATCTCTCCTCTCCGCGGCCGTGTGCCCAGATTTTCCCGTGGAAAAATCCTCAAGGACCACGCGAGACAGGCCGCGTGTTACGTGTTCCGCCGTTGTTTCAACCAGCCAACTTATAAACCGTGACAGCACCTCTCAGAAACTTTCTACCAGCCGATAATGGCCAAGTTAGCTTCGCCTTTTCCGACCATCGTCAGATTTTCCAACCCTCCCGCAACGACTCGATTTAATGAATTTACGTTCAATTCGTAGATGGCGAATACATATACGGTGATAAATTTCGATCGGAATAATTTCGTCGTCCCCTCGCGAGGTTTTCACGATGAATGGAGGTAGAATATTCCGTTGTTTCTTTCTTCGTACGATCGTTTACTCGACATTTGTCGAACTGAATAACGGTTTCCGGCTGAATAACGAAGGATCGCGCCAAGTAGATACAGACTCGTGATTGTTCGCTCTCTCTCTGTTTCAACGAAAAGCGAACGATCGAGCAATTTTTTTTTTTATTTTTATCTTCAAGAAATTGCAACGAAATTCTGCTCCAGAGAGAAGCAAGGTAATTCTTACACATTCGAGAGAGAAAGATCCGGTTGAATGCAAATCCGTCTGCAGAAGACTTGCTCGCGAAGCAAGAGCGTCTGTTTTTTTCTTTTCCTTTTGTGTTTGTCTACCTTATTTCCAGATGAAATTCTCTTTCCTTGCTTATCGTGTAATGGAGTTTCTCGCGTTGTGTACAAGTTCTTCTTTCTCGCGGACAAATGTGATAATCGCTTGTTTGGGGTTGCTAATGGCAAAGAGGGAAAATAAGAAGCCGACCCAAGTTTTTAACCCCGACACGCTGTTCAGAAATTTTTTTCCCCCTTCTTCCTAAGCTCTCTCTCTCTCTCTCTCGAGCATTTTATCAGATTCGCGTCTGGAAGCTGAATTTGAATTTTAAATTATTATACCCTGACGTGAACTTGCGTTGTGTTTACTTGCGTTGCGCTGATAATGATAATCAACGTGCATAACTTAGCAAACGACAGAATTGAATTTCATTCGATAATTGGTTACATTTGTCGCGTTTAGTATATTAATATATTAATGTATTAGTACATTAATATATTAATATATTAGTATGTCAGTCGGTGTATTAATTAAAATTGAAACGCATCAGTGATGTACAACTCGCCAGTCACCGCATCGTCGGGAATTAAAATCACACGTTACGCAGAGGAATAAATATTTCCATAACTCGACGGCTAATTTCTACCATCGACGGTGGCCAGCTGTTGCCAATAAGTATCATAGCCGTAAATCACGAGATTACGAAGAAGCTGAAAACGATGTAGAATTAAACATCTCCCCCCAATGCGAATTGACAGAAGATAAATTTTCTATCGGCAAGCGGAGCCGCTCGATATATATCGCTTTCGAGGACAGTCGGCCGAATAATATTTGTGCAATATGGGGCATCGATACAGTTTGATCAGCCGCTGTTTGTATTCGGAAGAAATTCATTTGAGCTTTTTCAATATTTTCCCGTTTCGAGTGCGAGATGAAAGACATCTGCAAGAGAGAGAGAGAAAGAGAGAGAGAGAGATATTATTGGAAAATCCGTGAGATTTTTAGCGCGCGCGAGACACACACAGACATACATACACACACACACATACACGGAGTATTTAGCAGCGGCGATATTTCTCCTACTTGTCGCGAAACTTTTTTAGAATCGAACGAATTATGAAGTTATTCCGTCGCGTGGTAATCCTTTGATCGTTTTAAGTTTGTGTATTTCCATCGTGTCTCTTGATTAACATTTTTAATCAGCTTTTAGCGATGGCCAACCCTCGGGTGGTCCTCTCCCTCTCCCCATCGTTGCTAATAACAACGTTTCGCCGTGGAAATAAAATATTGATGCCGATAGAGAGATGGCAATTATCGATCAAATAAAACGTAATGAGTAATTACGCGTTCGCTGGCAGTTCGGTTTTCGATGCTTTTTGCTGTCGGGGATTTTCATTAGCGTGAGAAAATTAAAGCACTCGAAGCTTTTCTCAGTCGGGTAGCTTCGTCGTTCTCCCCGCGGGGAGAATCGTTGACTCGACGATTTTTGGCGAATTACGTAAGGTAGACAGCGCTGTCTACACTGTCATATTTCGAGTAACTTAATTTGCAGTAACTTGATTAAGTCGTACAATTGACAATCTTCTCGCGTCAGAGTCAACGAAAATTATCGAATTGATTTCCTCGCGAGTTCAATCGAAATCGCGTGACAAAAGCGTCGAATTTCCAAAGACATTATTTTTTTTCTTTTTCTTATTTTTGGGGTTTCGAGAAACCTTCTTGCACAGACCCGAACCTCTTTTTTTTCACAGCTTTTTTTCCCTGTCGAAAGCTCGATCGTTCTTGGCGTAACTCTCGCATGGCCATTATCACCGAGAAAAGGGGAAAAAGAAAAAGCAGAGAATGGGTCCATTCCACACGCGTCACTTTATCCGCGAGAAAATTATTTCCACCGCGTTACAATCCCATTAATGCCGCGCATGGCCGTCGCGAAAACCTTTCCCTGTTTTTTTTTTTTTCGAAATCGCGGGGAATACTTTATTACGGGGGGTGAGGGTTACTGCAACGTGTAATCACGCCTCGCGAAACGATAAGCATCCCCTCTTTCTTTTATTGCGTATATTTCATCCCTTCTCCCGCAACCTCTTTAACCCATTGACTGCCAGACAAATTTAAAGCGTCTTGCCTTGGAAGCGAAAATGTTATTTTAAAGAAAACATGAAATTTTTCGAAATATAATAATACTACAGTAGTTACAGATTTAGTATTGGAATGGCATTTACAGTAGTTTTTATTGAAAAATAAATGTATAATTAATATATATAAAAATATTTAATATGTTATGACCGAATAGTCTAAGTTATCATTTTTGTAATAAAAAGTGATATTAAATATGCCAAAATTTTATTTTAAAGAAAGCATGAAATTTTCCAAAATATAATAATACCAAGTTACAAATTTAGTATTGAAATGGCATTTACAGTAATTTTTATTGAAAAATAAATGTATAATTAATATATATAAAAATATTTTATTTACGTATTTGTTTACGAACAAATGCTGGAACCATGCAAAAAGATGTTTTTCGACGTCAGAGTTTGTCGTTAACAATGGAAGAAAATTTGCTTTCTCCGCTCTTCTCTGTTCAATATTATCACCTGCACTCTCGAATTAAAATCTACTAAAGATCGATCTAGTTGTAAGAGGTGTGATCGAAATCCGAGACAAAGCTTCTCCAGAAAGCAGAATCCATGGGGAATCTTTAACAAACTCTCGTGCGTGCAACCGCGGAGATGAAACATTTGCGGAGGGCCGGTGACTTAACAAACGCTCGACAGAAAAGTACGCGTTTTGCAAAACGAGACACGAGGGGAGAGAGAGAGAGAGAGAGAGAGAGAGACAGACCCAGGCAGGTAAAAGGGGATTGAATTTCTTTTAAGAATCTGCGACAGCCACGTACGCTTTTCACTGCTTATGCTTGGACGAGCAGTCTTCCAATTCGATAAAACGTTCCACGAACGACGCATTTCCGACGTTGTTGAAATGTTTCCGCCCGGGCGGAAAAGAATTTTTCTGGTGCGTAAGAATCAGACAGGAAAGAAGGGAGAAAGAGAGAGAGAGAGAGAGAGAGAGTCGCCACGTTGGTTTCTGTACGTTGCATTATATTGTCCGCGCGGTATTATAGAATGCGCGTTTCATGGGGGAGAGAATGTTTCATGGAAATTACTCGCGATCCGACCCTTTCGTCTCGTAGCAATATCGCGTATTCGTTTGTCAGTATGGAGGACGACATACTTCTGCAACAGTTCCTCCGTTATATTTATCCGCTGATCTACCCTGATTTTTCAACTCGTCGAATATGGCAGAAAGATTTAAAAAAGGTTAACTACTTTCTCAAATGCCAATCGATTTCCAGTGAAAATCTTGTGAAACTTGTAAAGTAGCGTCGATTGAAATTCCCATTGAGCAACAGTGTCGCGAAAATTTGTCATGTTAGTCAACACTCTCGAGAACTAGACAGCTTTTAATTTTCGATAGAAATTCGTTAAACGACAGGGGGAAAGTATCTAGAAAAATCGATCATTTTTCTGTTTTGTTTTTGTTTTTTAATTATGGGAAATAATCGAGTCGACCAATTTTCAGTTTTTTTTTCTTTTTTTTTTTCTCACGAACTTGCCGGGTGTGTATTTTCCGGGAAATTAAACGGGACAGCGAGAATAACGTTGGCAGAGCCAATTTTTGTGTTCGCAGGCGGGCGAGAGACAGGCATCCTAAATATGCCGGACGATAAATCTCGCGAATTTCCGAGGCACGAAACGTTCGCGTTCGCGTTATTATGAGTATCCTTGTTTAACGGCACGCCTTCGGATTATTTCGCAGTTTTCAGCCAGAGGGAGCCTTGAAAAATGTCCGACGAAAGACGGCGCAGGAGCATTTTGTGTCGCGTTTTCCAGCTCATTCTTTAATACGAACGGTGCACGTCGGTTGCTGAAACATCCATGTGAAAATGAAGCTCTCCGCGCTTTATGAACGAACTCCGAGGCATTCTCGCATAGTCGTTGTTGACGTATTTGTTCCTAGGCTGTTTTTTTTTTTTGAAAATATTGCACGACAAACGCGAGAGATAGACAGACACGAAGATTAAATGGGTTCCACGGTGGCGGGACGACGATTAATAACAAGTCCAAATGAATGTCGAAACGTTAATGTAGGAAGTAAATTACGTCACAGTAGCAAAAAGTACAAAATTTGCACTTTATTTAAAATTATATATATATATATTTTTTTTTTACCAATCAAGCCGCTTTTGAATTTTTATTCAATGAAAATTTATACGTATTTTTTTTTTTTTTTTGATATTGACGTTCGAAATTGCCTTTGTACTATTAACGCAATTTATCATTAATCGACTAGTTTATTGATAAAATGAACTCGTCGAATATTGCTCGCCTATACGGAGCATATCATGGTTTCTCTCTCTCTCTAAAAAAAAAAAAAGAAAAAAAGAAGAAGAAAGAAAAATGTTGCAATGGCTGGCCATCTAAAAATTGTACTCTGCTTCGCGTTAACTTATTGAGAACCGCAGCGAACAATCAGAGAGAGAGGCGAGTGCCGCCGGGTCTAATTATCTCGTAAATCAAAACGTCGACGGGAAACGGGATATTTAATTTACATAAACGTTCTCATAAGCCATTCTGAAATCGCGGGCGGATAAATAAGCCCCGGTGAAATCCAATAGAATTCGTTAACAGGATTCCAATGGAACTCTTCAATCGTACGAATCGCTTCCTCTCTCGGCAAATTCGCCGGCTCTCTCTCTGCCCGTTTGCGCCGAAACGCAAAGTAAATTCGATATTCATTACCCGCAGCAGTCGTTTGTTCGTTGATCTCTACTCGATGTACTTCGATGTGTTTCGTCTAAACCTCGGCACTCTAAACTTTGCCGAGCCTGAAAGCCGGTTCGAAGATTCTTCTTTTCCACGGACGCTGTTTACTTAATCGTTGTTTGGAAGAAAAATCGTCGTCTCTTCTCTTACTGGGACTTGCGTTATTAAATGTTATTTCAAATCGTGTGCGAGTGATATATTGGAATGCAAATAACAATAACTTGGCAGAAAATATCACTTGATGCATCTCTGATTGCAATAATGTACACATGTGTGCGACGAGTAATAAATGTTGCGACTTGACGTTTACTCGAAAAAACTTGTAAGAAATACGGATTTTTCATATATTGTTTTCCTTTTTTTTTTTTTTTTTTTTTGCGAAATCGGTCGTCGTTAATTTCGTCAAATTACGCAAAAATGGTATCTTGAGTAATTTGACAAAATATGTATGTTCCGTACCCCTAATAAATAAAAAAGAAAATATGGGTCAAATATTTTCTTGAAAGCTACATTTATGCCAAATTTCACCGAAATCGACGATCCACACTTTGCGTATGCTTTCTTGCAAGTGACATACGCGAGGAGTACGATAAAGAGTATATTGATTGATACCAGTCTCGAGTGTCCTTAACAAGAAAAAAAAAAAGAAAAGAAGATCTTACATTGCAAGTTTTTCCTTTTCAAAACCACAACGTCGTTACTTGCGACGCTTCGAAACGCTTGCATGCATTTTTCTTTAATTCTCTCTCGGAGGAAAAACGAGTGTTAATCGTCCATTTCGTCGAAGCTTCTTGAATCGCAAACCAAAAAAAGAAAAAGAAAGAAGATTTATTGCAAACAAATTTCACGGCAAGTATCTCTTTTCCAAACGACGACTGTTTCGAGACTGTTTACGAAATTTCCAAGAGAAAAGTCAAAGGCCATCGTAGGTTTCCCTTCTTGCGGGACGACGCTGGACTTCCGGCGGGGATGGTTTGACGCATTTACAACGTCGCGAGCATAAAACCGTGGAGCAGCAAGGGGTTAACCTGGCCGCGTCTCGCATTTCCAAGGGCCAACCGGTTACTCGTCGATTCCCTCGAGGACGAGATTCAGGCCGTTGTGTCGCGTCGCCGCTTCGATGCTCGTTTTCGGTTAAAAGCTCAGACGCTCTCGCTCGCCCGTGGTTGTACAAAAGCGCACAAGCAGGAGTGTTCGTTTTCAGAGCGAACGAAACTTCGCGAATCGAAAGGAAGCTCGGGAATTGCTTTCTGCGCCTCTCGGTCAAGATCGACTCACCCTCGATACCTTGCTTCTCGGTATATCCAGCTCGCGCGAACGATAATAAAACGGATTCCTCAGATGAAAACGGCGAGAGCTTCCGGAGAGGAAAATATAGAAATAGCGGAGAGAGAGGAGAACGGACAGGTGGCCACGTATTGCAGATCAAGTTGGATTTTTCTTGTACCTGAAGATTAATAGATTTTTGGATTTTTCGAGAGGATGATTGATGCAACGGCACGTACTGTAAATTAACACCTTATCTACGGATGACATTCCTTTCATTACACGTGGAACATTGTTTCACTGCCTGTCGTCGATCTCTCAATATTAAATTTGTAATTTTAACACGGACTGAATTTTTATTTTCTGCGAAATGTATATATATATATATATATATATATATATATATACATACGTGTGTGTGTGTGTGTGTGTGTGTGTGTGTATGTGTGTGTTTCACTTTGTAAAGTCTAACTTTTTTGTACAATTGAAACGAAACGAACAAAAAAAAAAAGTTCATTATTAAACGAAGGCACTTGTAAAAAATTCGTATTATATATTTTCTTCTCAGCGGGAAAGATAGGAAGTGAACTCGTCATGGACTCAGTCGATAAAAGATGGTTTAAATCTTTCTCGAACTCTGGAGTTTCTTTTTACGCGGTGAGTATTTAACGTTTAACGTTTCATCGCGACCAACGCGCCAACAGTTCTCGAGACGTTCGAAATTTTCGGCTTTAGTTCAGAAACAAATCAGGTATCGATCGATCGGAGGGGGAGAATTTACTCAGCAGCCAGACTCGCTGCTCCTGTGCAATCAACCTTTGCCCGGTTACACTACAATCCTCTCCGCCGCTCTAGGTGCTGTACACGCCTGCTTTTCTTCGAGGAGTCACCCTGTTCCGCGGCTTCTCTGTGTGTCCCTTGCCTCGCAAGACGAAGCCCCCGGTAGCCGAGCTTCTGTTTGCGGTTTAACTTCCACAGCGGTTTGTTTGAACGAGCATCTCAACCATCGTCGATGTCTCTCCGGCCGGTGTGCGTGTTTCGCGCAGGTTGCAAAAGAAATATATGCTCGGCATATTTCCGAATTAATTTCCCAAGGATCCCCGCTGCTGCTGCTGGGATCTTCACCGTTCGTTCCTTTGGCCTTAAGCAGCCTTTAACCAGCCAGTTTCGTTTCTGGCTGTTAAATTATGGAAAACAG